>JARQST010000576.1:219462-256823 GCA_030142225.1 Pachycephus smyrnensis
AATTAACCGCCCCCCCCCCCCCCCCCCCCCCGCGGAGCTTCAACCCTGAAGGGTCTCGTTGGGTAGACAGGGGCGCGAGAATTATATTGCTGTAATAAATTAAACGCTCGGCACACCGTAGGTATAAAGCTGTGCAGTAGACCGTGACTGAATATGCGCATAATAGCCAAATATAAATATGATTTTATAAATCCCACGTGATCGCTTAATTAGACCAGTCATCGGTGTTATAGATCCGCACTGTGCACTGATAAAGAGCCAATTATCTGCACGACTAACAAACACACATATTACAACATAGTTACATGTTTTTCGTAGGCACGTATATCTATACAAAATTGCATCCCGGTAATCATTGGTAATTGCACAATTGTTACTGTTGTCCAAACAAGATAACAACAACAAAATAATACCAAAAATTCTTAATTGGAATTTCAAGTGCGGTTTTTTTTTATAACTTAATTTTGACTTGTATACAATTTTTTGTTGTATCTTGTGCACGCTCCACTTTCGTACAAGAATGTTGACTTAGTTTATGTTGAACTTTGTCAGTCTTACGCGAAGTATGTACAAAGCTTCTTTGTTTACGTAAGGCTTCAGTAGGTGCTGCATCCTCGTCAAGTTTGTAACGTACAGGTAGGTGCCGTCGCGGCCGATAAGTCTCAGCTTCTAATGCCATTAGTCGTGTCATTTCTCGAGATTACAGTCGCCCTCGAATTAGCGAAAATTAAGTTGGAAATCGAGGGGGCGAACGATGACGAGGTGGGTTAAGGAAAATACGAGAAAATAGAACGAGGCCACGAGGAGGAGAAGGTGGACGTCTTCTCAGAGAGAACAGACCAAGCTTTCTGTCTTGGTTGGGGCGGGATGAAAGGTCGTGGCGGTAAATTTGAATCTACTTCGAATAGATGGACTGTTTAATGTGGTTTCACGGGACGGATGATAAAGTGAAGCTTATCTTCGGCTGTGCAAACGTTGATACGAAACGCGTATGATGTCACGTATGAGACTATATAATTTCTTATATCGATAGACAGACTGCAATGGAATTTTTTTTGGAAAAAAAAGGAATTCCTGGAAATTCGTTATCTTGTCTTGAAGTATGTTATCGAAAATTATTGATTGTTTATTAGCATAAATTACGTTTGCGTAATAACGTAATAACGCGCCGAAGGAAGTTGGCCATACAAGATATCAGTATGCATATGAATTTTGATTCCGTACAGCCTTTCTCCAGGAAGTGACTTTCCCGTTCAATTTGCCTTTTTCAATTTCGCGTCAATTGCCGGCAATAAAAAAAAACTTTACACTCGATCGGCACCAATCGGAAGACAATCCGAAAACGGTCGGACTCGTCGATGAGGAACCCTTGGAAATTTATTTGTCATTCAAGGGTGGCCGTTGGGGTGTTGGTGTTAAAAAGATGAAAAACGGAAAAAAGAAAGATGGAGAGAGAGAAAGCCATTGCCTCTCGAATCGATTTTCTCGTGGACGGCACGAATCGACCTCGGAGGTTCGTACACTTGGGAGTTCTACCTGCTTTTTATCTTTTTTATCTTTTCTCCAACCCCCTCCCCCACTGTCCTCTCTTTCTCCACCGCCTACTTTCTTTTTCTCACTGCTCACTTTTGGGACCGCGAAAAACACGTTTCACGCTCGGTCCTTTACACCCTTCGCACCCTTTACGAATGGGCGATATCTTTTTCCTGGTTCAGTATCGATATTTCGAGCTTTTCTTGAATTTTCCATCGATCAATAATTAACCACAAACGTGTATCGTTATTTGCATGCATTTATTAAAGATCGATAATTTTTTATGCGAGGCACGTAATCAGTCAACAATTTTGATAAGGATTCTGACATATGGATGCAATCAGAACTTTGCTTATGATTATGATTATTGACTTTTATAATAATTTTCATTTTAACCTACGGATATTCACAGTGTTGTATCTTGCCGTAAAGGCAGTTAAGATAAATAATAGAAAAACACATCGTAGAATCCATCAGGGTCAGACTATTTAATGGGATGCAATCGAGGTCGAAGGTCATATTGATTCGGTAAAGACGTATCGTCAGGCCAATCGCCTTTCAGTAAACTTGTAGGTAGGTTGTACCTACACGGTAATTCCTGCTGTCCTGTCCTTTTAGCCTTGACGCGTAACAAATTGAAATTACCTGTAGCAATTTGTCCTGACCCTTCAATGCAATTCCTTATACAGAAGCCATGTACGGCTACTTTCCTTACCTCTGACTAATTTGCAATTCCACGACGGACAGTAGTAAATTCCTGTACGCGAACAATTGAGGATACTGTAAAATAAAGTATAGACAATTGCATTTGCATATTTATGCAAAATTTAAATTGCGAAGCGAAACTAATGGATACGATTACACAAGACAAAGTGAAATTATCGTTTGCCTCTTTGTAATCATTAATTTTGTTGAACTTTTTGTTTACTCGTGTTACGTATTTGTTACGCACAGTAATACCTCGTTTAACGAATACTCTGAGAACGAAATTCCTTTATAACGAGATCGAAGAAAAGCTGCTAATTTTAACATTTCCTCCACCAAAAACACGATCCTCCCTATGTTATTTTTAATCACTGATAACGAAGTTTTCCACAACGATGTAATTTCGTGGAACGTATCTACTTCGTTAACTGGAGTATTATTGTATATTGATAACAAAAATACATGATAAATTGTTAACATTCATGGCTTCCGGATGGTTGCGTCTAGTTTCAGCTGATTCTGGTTATTCAACAATGATTCTGGCCGCGAAAGCCTCAAAACTAAAAATACATGATAAATTGCTTATCATTTATTTTTGACACTCCCAGTCAGTGAAGTGTGCAGAAACTGTCAAAATAGCGGACAGTAATCCGATTCGACGCGTTGTACGAGTTAATCGGGTTTCGCCAGTGCTGATTGCAGCCATTGAAATTCCAGTGATAGGTGCTAATCGACCGCGTATTCGCAGCGTGAGTTATCCGCCGGATGCGGAAACCGCAGAATAATAATTCCGCGATGCCGACCACATTGAAGGAAACAATCGGCGCGATGCAATTCCAAAACAATCGTCAGCTATATTTTCACAGTCATACAAGAAACTCTTGCAATTCCGAAATTCTATATTCTTGTTGACTGTGCGCAAATACCAATTCCTCTTTAACAATTCCTTCGATAATTATCATTAAAGCAATTCCATTAACCTGACTCGCATCGGCAATTCCCTAAAGGTACATTAAATACAGCTTGTTATCTTTATTATTATTATTATTATTTTATTATTTATTGCATACACGCGATTCACCCTAAATAATAAAGTGCTCGCTGAGCATTTCCAAGGGAATTATTTACCTTTGACTTTTGTCCCGAAACCTTAATAAATTTTAGTTTTCCGGTACAGTCAGCTCAGTAAAGAAGCATATACGGAAGCTTGTTACCAGTGGTTGCGCGGTTCACCGCAGGTACTGAGTTATCACTGTACCTATGTTATTTTGTTATCATGGTGGAAAACTGCTGAATATGGTCAGCAGAAACGACCTATCAAACGAGCCAGCGGTTTAGGACTGTCACTGCCGAAATGTCTGGGGAACTTTAATGGCGCGAACGGTCAAATGGGAGAATATGATAAAGGACAATTGAGGGAGAGAGAAAGAGAGACGGAAGAGGGAGGGAGTGGCAAGAGATGGAGGGAACGAGTAAATTTGGCTATTGAACAACGAGCAAACACGAAACGACCCATAAACGCCTTATGACTGTTGGAAACTCGAAATTCGACAGACCTAAAATAAAATTTGCGTATCAAAACGTGCAGCAGATATGTCGAGAGTGTATTCAAATGACTTCGAGCTTTACGATCTGCGTGATAACGACTTTAATTACGTAAATTAATATAATTAAAGGATAACTAGGAATCGTGTTGAATATAAAAATTCAAATTAGTATTATATATTATTCGTCGTAATTAGCATATCGATTGAGTAACACTTGATCTTTCACTAATTTATTGTTTCCAATTATTCCGTATCTTGATCCATACTCGATTATTTCATTTTGCCATAATCTGTGCCAAATTCGTACCGGTACAGTCAGCATGGTAAATTAGTTTCAGGAGATATAACAATCCTCCGGTATTGCCATGAGGAATTGTGCGGTGTTGCGCAATTTTTAATTTCTTATGTACAGAGTTAAAAAGTTGGTTCGGAATAATTAATTGGTTCAATAATATATTTTCCACGGATAAACAATCACCTGTCATTCTAAACGTCATTAAACGTTATCCGTCTTAATTCCAAGAAATCTATGCAGTCCTTAAATCCAATTTGAATTGGAAAAAGATCCGGTTGGGCGTGTACTATGAAATTCCAGCTGTTATTCCAGTTCCCTAGATAACAAGAAGGTTGTCGAGTTCGTCCGAAGGTCGCACGTGTTAACCCACCTACAAGTTACCTACGATTCCGGAAAATCGTCGGTATACATACATATATATACCTGGAAACCATTAAGAGAAGGATAGCGTGAGGAAGGTATAGGTGCTTTCAGTAAATGTGAGTATACACTGGGCGTGCACATGTAAGTAACAAACCTATGAGAGAAGATTGGAAGGTTAGAAGGTTCATGGGTCAGAAGAAATTAGGGACGAAGCTGATGCTGGTGGATACCGTGAGGATCCTGCGGTTTTTACTGTTCTGGGGTTTTTGGAAAAAAAAAATTGCGCGTCAAAAGAAAAGGAACGTGTAACGAAAGCGGTAGGCAAAAAAATAAGAACAAAATAATTTGTGCTAATTGTATCCTGACAAGGGAAAATTATGGTTTTTTTATTTTGATTTGGGATCGATATTTTTGGTATTGACAGTACAAATATATGTATATTATTGTATAGGGATGATCACAGTCTAGGCTCTGCTACATTTGTAGGTTTATATGCTACTGAGTGGGTTATGCCTATCACATATGTAAGCACGTGTATATAAGAGCTCATGTGAAACGGTACAAATCCGTTATGGAAGGTTAGTGCTATGGCCGATACTAACGCCATTAGTCTTATAGGCAGAAGGCCGATTGAAAGAATCTTCTTGAAATCCTTCGACGCTTCGATCCACCGATCAATCCGTTCTACAGTGAATTCTAGAGCGGATCCGGAAACCGTGCGGATAGCTTTCCCACTTAAATGGACGCTCGGACCCTCTTTCATTCCGCTATTCGATTTCGACGAATCCTCGCGATTTTGTGATGGGTATCGCGTTTATTGACGTGGATAAATGCGATACATGGGGGGTGGAATTGCACGTTGAAAAAAGAAGGGGGTCGTAAAAGGGTACGAGGAAAATGATGACAATCTTTTTCGCGCGAGACAATCATCTTGTACGGTTTAGGATTGTCTGACGTAAAGCATTAACTTAAGTATCGAATCGATGATTTTTCTAAAGAAATTTGTAAAAATCAATAAAATTTTAAGACTCATAAAAATTGTTTTTTCTATTTTTCAAAATTATGCATTCTTAAATTATAATGGATGCTGAGGAGACTGACCTTGGTGTAGATGCCGGCACTGGACAATTCGTTTTCGATGACCATTACGATGATCCCGAACATCCCCATCACGAGTGCGTAATCACTGATGCGTTTACGCTTCTCGAAAAGGGCCTTCCTGCGCCCGAGACGATAGCCGACATTGGGTTTGTGCTTGGAAGCTGGCCCAATGCTGCCCGATGGGCCTTTCAAAGGCCCACCGCCAAGACCCTGCTCCTCCATGTATCGTGGATATTCGGAATGCACACCGACCAGGGCGATACCAGCCTCGTCCCCGCCGGGTCCAGCGTTCATTCCGCCACCACCGCCACCTCCACTTCCGCTACCACAACCACCTCCAGCACCCCCGGGCCCCCCTCCTGACCCACCGCCACTCGCGATACTCTTCATCGCCCCGGGGATCGACAATGTCGAGACTGGCTTTCGCAGCTGAAACAGGAATTTTTATAAAATTCATTTTTTTTTCTTCTTAACAATTTTCAAAATTCAACTTTCTTTTTTCTCCAAATTTTACGAAATTAATCGAAGAAGCACGATCCTTTATGATAGTGTTTTACATGGATTACTGATCATGATGCAATCATACAAGCTCAAACCGAGCGACACGATACAATGATTTTATCATTGTATCCAATTTTTGTTATCATTGCTCTACAAACCTACCGCAAAAAAAGGCTAAGTGCATACAACGAAACAAATTTACAAATTATGTAACCTCATTCTTTCATCATTGCGCGTAAAACAATAATAAACCGTGTATTACAGTAAAGGAATCTAATTTACATTTTCATTCGTTTATGCATCTCATCTGCATCTCTTCGAGTTTCCCCTTTAATCCCTTTGTCGTCACTATTTTTCGTTCTTCTTTTCTTTCTCTCACTTACCTCCGCCCCCCTACCCACCCCATGCCCCTCCAACTCTTCTCTTCCGCTATCTTTTATATCCCGTCGTCTTTTTTGTTTCTTTACCAGATAAGCTTATGCCAGCCGTAAACGGCATTTATGCCGAGCCCAGCCTCCCAGTACTGATGACACTTGGGACTTATCTCTTCAGTCCTCCTTTTCGTGTCACAGGTATCATCATCAATAAGAACGTACTGCCATTAGCATCGTCAAGAGTGCCAACACAACCCAACCAGACGTAATTGGTGCCGACTAACGAACCAGAAAACAAAAATCACTGCACTGACGATTCTGATTAATTATTATCATCATCGATATTCCGATACCTGCTAATTGCCGATCAATCAAAGAAAAAGATAATCAAAATTTAATGACACAAACTTCCACTGATCTATTGTGTTTCGGTATTGTATTACAGTACGCTATTTTATCACTATATCTGTATAACAATAAACGTAACTGGTGCATTCATTGGAAATCGATAGGTTATTGGTAATAACTTCGATCCAACGTTATTGCACGTAATCGTCTATTGCAAAACAAGATTATAAACACTTACGTCAATTAAACGTTAAGCTGCTGTTAAAATGTTATACTGAACAAGGTATAGATATATATATATATAACATATGTGCCACTATGTCAATATTCGTGATCCAAACTTGTACGTGAAGATAAAATGCAACGTGTCGTGCAATGTGCATCGGTTTTCATATTATTATGTTTTTCAAGCAAATAGCAAAGAACGATATAAGAAAGAACAATATTGGTACCATTTATTTGTTTATCATATATATATATATACACACACCGTTTCTAAGGTTCTTGGTACCGTATATTATTTGCACGGTGTATATACGTTGTATAGACAATGCAAAGTGCAGATAATAAATTTTATAAATAATTTTTGTTCTTTACGTGGCTGAGTCTAGTAAGGCTTTGTTGAAAAAGCGCCCTAATACGTATGACAGTGTTTATGGAAATTTCAATTACTATTGAGCAACGCCTGTTTGATGTTTCGCGAACGCGAGATACAAGAACGCGACCAATCGCTCCTTGTTGCTCCTCTTGGTAACAGCATCCGGTTCCTCTTCCTCTTCTTTATACTCATCCTCATTGGCTGACACGAAAAGACGAGGTTCTCTTGGTTATCTCATTGCTTCGGTCTAAGGCTTATCTGTACGTAAGGTTTCTTCGTTTTTTTTGAAAACGTGCCAAAATTCTTTGGGGTACCTATTTTTTTCTTTTTTGAAAAGGAAACGGTGATTTGTCGATTAGAACTTTTCGTTTAGTCACCGTCGGGTGATTTGAGGAAGTTAATTATTTGATTGAATTATTATCATTGTTGGGGGAATAGTACAAGATGGCGGGGAGTGACGTCATTTTTTATGATAAATATCGTACAGTAAGATCTGTGCCAAGGTCGTAAGTTTATGATCGGGAAATATAATCGCCGTGGGAAATAATCCGTTCAATTATCCGGGAGCGTCTTGATCGTCGCGTCGCGACGCTTTCTACGGCAACTAAAAAGATGGCCACCCTCGACGTTCCTCCCCGCCACTTTTCCCATAGTGTCGCCACTTTTCGTTACGAACGGTTGTGGGACGGGAAAAAGGAAGAACAAAAAACAAGAAGGAAGAAAATAATTCTATCGCTTTTCCACCGCTTTCCTTTTCTTCGTATCCTTTAGATTGCGCCAAACGTCCATTAGTTTCCTTTTATTCCCCACGCGACCCTCACGGTACTCGAACGTTAATTGCTTTTCGTTACGACGTGTGCGCATGCGCAGGCGCCTCTTACCGATTCCAAAATGGAAGCTGCTGTATAAAGCAGACCGATTTAAATTGCATAGAAAACTTGTTCCTCCGTACAATGAGAAATTCCATTATTCCAAGCTCATTAATCTAGCCCATTTTCAATTCCTATAGATTAATGAGGATCGGCCCGTCAAGTTTAATACTTCGTAAAGTTCCAGCCTGAGTGGAAAAGTATTACTTGATTTTTTGAAGAAAAAATAAATTTATCTCAAGATTTCTTTTCCTAACGGTTTCCCACGAATCTATCTTTTTTCTAACTGTTTCTAAAATCCTGACAAGAGAATCCTGCGGAGAACAAACTCTCCGCGGACACGTGGTGTCGAACGTAACGACGCGTCGGGACGCTCTGACAACCAGGAAACGTGATCGGGTCGCGACGCCTCGAAATGAGACGCCATTATCGAAAATGTATTGGCATCGTTTTCGGACGTCCTTAATGTATACAGTGTGTTACGCTGAAGGGAATATGGCCCGATATAGTAGATTCTCATTCCTCATTCCACGCACTACGTTCACACCCCAATGAGGTCACGTTTCTTGGGGTCTATAGTTAACGAGCCTATTATGCTCTTTTTCTCGCGCATTCCATCGTCCTTGTACGTACTCGTCCTTACCGGCAATATCAGGAGGATAAATATTTTTTCGTTACAACTGGAAATCGACTGGTGATAAGAAAAATATGTTTGCTGCAATTTTCAGGGAAAATATTGACTGTGCCTTGGTCACAGATTTCTCTTTAACGTAAAGCAAAAATTCTGGTGATTTTATTATTAATAGCATTTTTTTTTCGAATAAGACCAAATTAAACGTTTCGCATTTACGCGAGAGTAAACGGAAGTTGTTATCAAGTATCAAAAACTTTCTAAAGTGGCAGCGAAGTGCACGGCGAATTGGAAATGCGTAAAATTGGAAACCCACGGATATTTAAGATTTTTCGAAAACTACTTTAGGGACTATTCTTCGTAAGTTTCCTCAAGGAATTTCAGGGGAGTACCAGGACTGTACGCCAGGATCACGATGATACTCGATCACTACTGTCAAGGATGCATGTCATCCCTTGAGACTTTCCAGGCACGACTGCAACGTGCAGGGGTGGAAATCGGAAGGTTTCTGCGGCTGTCAAAGTTTCTGTTTTTCATTTTGTTTTCCCTACTGCACATGTAACACGAATGTACATGGACGCATTATATGTATATATATAATCCCAAGTGCGAAAACTTAAGGTGCACTTGCACGAGAAATAATTTCACAGATGACAATATAGTTCGGATAAATTTCACTATGCATTCACAGTGACGGAATTGCAATTGCACTTTGTGCGAAATAGCCGAGATGCAGTTGTAACAATTTAAAGTAATTTTGTATCCGTATCTTTATTATATTTTATATGATTGCAATTGCTGAAGTTTGGCGACAAAGTATTCTCGAAATACAATGCTGCATCGTGTACAGTGTTAATGGTAGTCATCATACTGGAATACAAAGAGAATTCGGTGTGAACGATGCCTTAAAAATAGTGCATAGCTCGAGGCGGCCATTTGCACGACTCACCGCAAACTTTTCACTTCAACTTTTATTTCCACTCGCGGCTCTACTTCCGGCGCTTCCATCTTTCCGGTCGATCCTTCTTGCCATTTGTTCTTTTGTTTCTGAAGACGCTGACGCGTCTGACAGTAAAGATCCATTACTACTGTCGCGTTTGAAGACTGGCGGGAATCGATGTTCAATTTATTGCTTTGAAAATCGTCGATCGCGTGGAATTGCAGTAAATTGCATGGTAACATTTTTTTATTTTCTTGCTTCGCGATATTTTCATGGAATTTCATTCTCCTACAATTTTGACTCTCATTTTGTTCTGCCCTATCGATAGTTGTCGCATTTCGTAAGCCGTGCAAGAGAATTTGAGATCTTTTTTGGATATCGTACACGATGCTCTTTTTTTTTCGAGTAATCTCAAAGTTTACGCCTCGTCGAATTCTTTCGTCGAAATATTGGAATTTATGTAGCATCCCCTTTCCCCGTCTTTCTGTCGTCTGCTCTCTGCTGTTTTTCTTCTTCTTTTATTTTTTATTCCATTTTTCTTTCTACCGTCCTCCATTATTCATCGGCCTATTCGAATTTTGCTTGATCTCGGCCGCGAGGACAAGAGTTCGTTATGCCAAAAAGAGAAAGGGAGTATCCTCGAGCTTCCGTAAAAAAAAAAGAGAGACATACTGTAATGGGCTCACTAAAATTAACGCAAATGAGCATTACCCACAGTAAATTATACTTAATTACACGCGAGAAAAAGGGAGGAAAAAAAAAATATATATATAAAGAGAAGAGCCTCCACTCAAACATATTTTTAATCACCGCTCCACCTCTCGTTACTGCGTGTCTCATTTCTCATACGTCCGTGACAGAGATTACCTAGAAAGCCAAAAAAGAAATAGTCCAATTGAAATTCCGCAAAAATTGTCTAAAACCTTTATCCCCCTCTTCCTTATAAAACGCAGATACTTATCAATCGGTAATCGTTAACAAAAATGAATGCTGAATAAAAACAATAATACAAAGTACACTAAAACAAGTCCGAGGAACCAATCAATCGATCAATCAATATCGACAAATGGGTACTAAAAATGTCAAGGACACAACTTCCGTATGATTCAACTCCAATTCAATTCCAGTTCCCTTAGCAATATTTGCATTTCTCTTTCCGGGTCAATTTTTTTGTATCTTGTCAATCTTTTCGATTACTCAATCCGCGATTGATTTCTCTGTTTGTTCTGTTCATAGTTGAACAGCTGATCAGGGTTACACCTGACCTCACCTGACCGCGCAGTTCTGTCTGGCGCTTCCTTCAGCCCACCCCAGTCCTTTCGCAACAGCCCACCCACGTTTTTACGGTTCAACCCCAGTCTGCTCCACGTCGTGGGAGGTTTTGGCGAAAAATTGGCTGACAGGTCTGATACCACTGCTAAAATTAAACTTCCAGGCCTCGTGTCTGCTGCTCTTCGAATGCTCGGCTGCTTTCGGCTCGACTCGTTTTCCACGCTGCTTTCGTTCGCTCGTTATTCGCGGCCGAAACTTTTGGCTTCGAGCTAAGCGGCTGCGGAGAGAATAAGTTCAATTTTTTATTTTATCCCTGAAGCTGACGCCGCCCCTCGTGGCCTGCTCGTCTTAAGGAAGGACTTACTTGTAATATGAAAAAAAAAAGATCTCCGGCAATCCGATGGAAAGACGAAGTCTATTTCTGTGTACAATTATTTTTCCTATTTACAATATTATCGACAATGGAATTATTGCGGGGTTGGGTTAGGCTACTATTCTCATTAGACAGCTCTCTTAGACTTGACTAGACAAGGAAGTAAGTTCCACTCGGAAATTACATGTAAATTGAACAAGCGACGGCAATTTCTATGAAAAAGAGTCTCTACTGGGAAAAAATTCAGTTACTGTCAGACCAAGGAGGTTCATGATTGAGAATGAAACTTTTTAATTGAACCTTCGACCTCTTTAATTCAACTACCTTCCATCTACTTTCAATAGTCGCAGAGTACCTATCAAGTACCACCAACTTTTTCCTATTTGACAGATACGAGTATCCTGAAAGGATAATTAAATTTTTTGTCTGTAATTATAAAATTATATATATACAATGAAAGTGATAAATATTCTTATAATTATTTACATACAGAACACAAGCGATTATCTATATGACATTAATTGCACTGACAAGTCAGCTGCACACTAGACAATGTATCAGCAAACAATGATAACCCCAATGTATCCTGCATGACAATGCACAAGGGTTTAAGGGTTGTAAGCGAGGTGGGTATCCGGCATTAGGGGTAGTTTGCTCCGGGCGAACCGCAACATGCAACGTAGTAAGGCAGCGTAGGGGGATGATACACGTGACCCTGATGACCTTTTTTGCAAGAAAGGGAGCGAAGGTAAGACAGAGGCTGCAATATTGGTGGAGTGTAGAAACGACGATGGGGGTTGTGAATGGGGATGAGGGGTTGTGCCTGACGGAGTTGCCCTTGGTTGCTGTGTCAGGTAGATATGGATGTTGTTGAATAGTAAAGGACAGAAACGAGGTCGCTAGTCACGGTCGCCATGGAAACGCTCCCGTAGACGCCATGTCGCCCTTAACCGAGAACTCGGATCCACCAAGGGTAGGTGTACACTCCTACCCCTTGTACCATCTTAAGCAGTATCGGTTGCTCGCTACGTATAGTTACACTTGGCAGATACTATAACGGGGGCAACTCCATTCGCGTGGAGTTGCCGCTACTCCGATGAAACTCCGAGCAGCGCCATCTGTCAGCATCATAACCTCAAAGGACCAGGAACGCCGCTGTCCAAACAAGTTGAACAAACAGAAAGGTAGAGAGAGGGGATGAGAACGAGAGAAAGAAGAGAAAAAACTTTAACAAAATGGCTTATATTTTTTAATTTTTTTACCCTCTTTTTCCTTTTTCTTTGAAATTCCAACCTATTTCAAGTTACGATTGGTTTCTTGGATACAGCGATGTCGCCACTGTGCTACTTCAACAGTCTTGTAATAAAATTTTATTACGACTGATCTGAAAGGTCAGTCTGCAGGGAGTCGTTAAATAATTTTAGGGGGTGGGGGTGAGGGGAAGTTAAAGTTGTGGTATTTTTTTTTTATTGTCGTTGAGGTTGGCACTGATACGTGTTGCGATTTACAGATGTATCAGTATACGTTATTCCACCCTCTCTCTCTCTCTCTCTCTAAAGATATTCATTCATTCATTCTCTCTCTCTCTCTCTTCAACCCCTTCGCCAACCACCACCCCAATACTGTTTCTTTTACAAGATGTCGCGACTTTCTACCGTATGTAATATCGATTTGGTATTATACATACGCGCATCCCTAGTTTATTGAAATTTCTGTACAAACCGTTTGTGCACTTCATATATTCAAAGGATTCTTCCGAAATTTTGTTTTAACCGCCAAAAAAGATCAGGATCCTTGATACTGTCCTGCGAACCTCTGCGCCACTTTGGCGACCATATTTTTCACGCGTTTCGTGTATACGGTACCAAGGCTAACTGCAAGACCAGATGCAAATTTGGTCTTTCTTGAAGAGTGTTATCTTTTCTCCTGGCGCATTGCATAGTGGCGGCGTAACAAAGAGAAGAAGAAAACAAGCACAGAGATATACGCGTGTTTACGTCTCTTAGTAAAAAAAACGTAAAGGCGTTTCTGACCGTGCGGTGGGATTCTTTTTCTCTCTTTTTCTTGTTCCTTTCTCTTTTTTGTTTCGCAATACAAAGAAAGTTCGTCGCTTTAAATCTTTCCGCGCAAGTGTTATCAAATACAGTACGTATGCCGTATCTGTGATACGGCGCGACTTAGACGGTCTTTTTATTCTTTTGACTTTATCCAGCATCCGTTTCTTTTTTTTCCTTTTATTTTCTTTATCTTCTCTCTGTATCGCTCTTGGCTTCTTATTCTTCCTTTCGTCTCTGGAAAATCTTCAGTAACTGTGGTTACGCGGCACAAAGGAAGTTCCATTTCGCGAAACGACATTTGGCATGGTCGCCATTTATTTATCTCTCTGCCTGAAGAAGTGAAATTAACAGCCGTATTCTGACGTTGTTACGCCATTGCGTAACTTATTTTACGCGCGTTACTACCTTGGTAACGCGTACGAGTACCTAAGGCCAGGTACGGTATACGAGCACTTGGCACTTCATGAGAATCGATAAGGTGCAACAGCCCGGTGATAACGTGACCGGCGAACGATTTCGCGAATCTCAAGTAAATGCAAATCGATTATTGCAGTCTGATGCAGTACAGCAGTGAGACGTGAGACGCCATTTCTTAAGTGAGAAAGCAAGTTTTTCCTCTCTTTGCAAAATAAATCCGTTGGCTTAGCCTTGGTGCTTTTTTATCTTCTGTTTTTTTTTTGAAAAAAAATAGTGCAATTTTTTTTTAAGGCGTTTCCCGCGAAACCACTGCGGTCGGATTTAGAAAAGTGCAACTTAGTCAGAAATTGCATTGCGGGCGGACTGGGAGTTGAACCAGAAAATGCAATTGTATACACCAAAGCTCTGTATTTCTTCTTTTTTTTTTGAGGTTAACATTCCACTTTTTGAAGCTGGTTTCATTTGCGTGAGCTGATTGGCGAAATTCCTTATTACTTCGATGCTAAGCGATAACAGTTATCCAATTGGATAGTCCGATGCAGTTTACATTGTCGTGCAATAAATTCCAGTGACAATTGCAGTTTACAGAGATATTCGGATACGAAGAAGACTGTTATCTTCGTTCAAATGATAATTCCGCGAAATTCCTTGTTTTCGGAATTCGCAATTCCCTAATTACTCCATCCTAATTATAGTACACTCGCGTAGCAAAATTAACCCTTTTAATTATTATAAGTCTCAAAATGGTATTCGCTATTCGCGAAAATCATTGCTAATTCCTTCGTACCCTGTCCGTGTTGTAATTGCTCCATGAAATTAACACGAGTGTTTTCATACCGTTGGTAAATCAAAGTTGGCGCCATTTTTGAGTCATTTACCCGACACAAACTTCATTAATTTGTCTAGTTTCGTCATCGATTCCTGGAAGCCGCCAAGTGGCCGAGTAATTCTTGGCGTGGTTCATCGTTTTAATCATTCAATGTTAGTCGAGCTACGTCATATCCGGCATCATTTAACAATATATATATATATATATATATACATATACAGCCATAGCTATATAATACAACTATAGACACGTATATATACACATTCCAATACACTTACAGAATCAAACGATTATTGTACTTGGCATCAAGTACCAATTTCCTATCATATGCACTTTACCTTACGCGTTGCAATATTCTGGCATTCGACACTGCATTCCAATGCAACTGCCAACCTGACCTGCATTGCTCTCCGATCATCTCAATGCACTTTCGACATTCCCTGCAATTGTCTCCGCAGCTGTTTTCACGTTCACCTATGTCCAACGTGATACTGGAATTGCACGGAATTCAGATAGCAATAAGTGTACGTTATAGGATACAAATTTTGTTGTTGTTCTTTACGTTGCGTCAGAATTTTTTTTCATTAATGATAAATTAAAAATATTTTGGTTGATAAACATTGTTCGTTATTCTGTGCTTGAAAAGCAACGTAATACACAAGGCACGTGTTGCTCATGTCGCGTATATCGAAATTTCGTGACCACGTCAGCCTTTACGTTTTGGCTTTAGAGCAGCAATTTCTAGCAACGTGCTTTGTCGCTGAATCTAATCAAATAATAGCGCGGCTTAACTCCATTAGAATATAGCAACGTGATACGGATCTTTATTACAGTCATTGAAAGACGTGTATAGTTTTAGTGATAAGGGATATTATCATACGGTAGTTGGAAAAAAATTTTTTTTTAACGTTAAAAAACGAAAGTTTGAAATTCTGATTGCCGATATCTCGCGAAATGTCGATAAAGGATATCTGACAGTGGCGGCGATATGAATATTTATCAATTGGAAATTGGCCAATAGGTATTCCACGAGTGACGTGTGTTTGTCGTTTATGAAAAAACGTCAAGAACAATTGAAAGGGGAGGAGAGGACAAAAAATATTTGTTTAGAACGAGGCCTAATGGCAATAGGGGAAAAAAGCGATACGCGTCAGACGCACAGCAATGCGTATAGAGACGTATGTGCACAGCTGGGCGAAATGATACAGCAGTTGTATACGATTGTTTAGTATTATTCCAATGAGAGTAATGATCAGACAGGAATAATACACGGTAATGCCTGTAATCCCAAAATGGTGGTACTTGAGGATACTGAGGGTGACAGTTTACTTAATTGCTATACAATTCTTAATGATCCTCTCTCATTGGAGTACAGCCAGCTGGCTTTTCTTTATCAACGTTACTGAGTCACGTGACACCTTTTAATTGGACCGCATAAATAATTGCCAATTGACCAAATTCTTTTGAATCTGCCGTTGCACTTTGAAAAAAAAAGAACAGGCGTTACAAAGATTACGTGTTTTTACGTATTTCGGAAAATTGCGTATGGGCAAGTTGGTATTCCCAATTTTTGAAATTGCACAATCCAATAGGATAATATGGAATAACGGAGTTCGTGGAAAGGAGAAAATTTTCGATTGGCAATACATGCAGTGGACAATGGAGTATCCGTTGTTCGACTGCAAATTGAAAAATCCAAATTCCCCATTAAATTCAAAGTTTTGAAAAAACTTCAACGCGGACACGTATCGATCGGCTTAAAGTCTTACGTAACTTTGGCTTAAGGATTCGAACTCCTTTCGTTCCTTGTGTTGTTTCTTTTTTCTTCTTCTTCTCTAGTTCAACCCCCTCCCACCCCGCTATTGCCCCTACTCTACTCTACTTTACCCACCCGCCTCTTCTATATTCATGAAAAGTTATTCCAGTCCCCACGACGATAGGGAATCCCTACATCCCATTGGAATTTTCTATCCATAAAGTAACTCCCATTGGCCGTCCACATGTGTCTTCGAGAAAATGGTGGAAAAAAGAAAACTCGACTAAGGATACGAGAATATTCGAAAACGGGTTTATGGGTGATACGTGGAACGAAGGGTGCAGGAGTTACAGTACAGAGTCGTGGAAAGGGTACAAGAGAAACAAAGAGAAGAAGAAAAATAGAAGAAAATTCATGAAAAAAGTTTTGGCAAACTCTAGTAAACCTTTCGTTCGGCAAATTCGAAGAAGTTGCGAAATTCGAAAAAAAGTACGTCGCAAAATCTTTCATTGACTCACCGCGTCAATGTGGCACGCATACATGGAATAACGTATGTAAACAAAACGTTATACATAGTACGACAACGCTTTATCGATGGAATTGCAGTCAATAATTTCATTGCAATTCGAAGTGCATCCTGATGCAGATAAGCGATTGGTATGGACGTTAAAGAGAATTCTTGGCAACTGGTCCATTTTACCAATTGCAATCGAAGCCGACGAAAAACTCCTGCGCCACTACTGTCAGCAAGTTGGTAATTTCACTTTATTCGTCAGACTCTCTTTGTCCTTTCCTCGTTCATCTTTCCTTTTTTTTTCTTTACTTTGGCAACGTTTCACGTATTTTCACCAAATCTTTCGTCCGCTTCATTTTCTCCCTCCCACCATCGCCATACGTGAAATATAGCGCTACGTACAACATATCCCCACCACCTTATATCCTTATGCCCAGTATATCTTCCGATTACTTTCTTTTTCTTTCCTCGACTGTTCTTCATCTTTACGTCTGGCAACCATCAGCGCCTCTATCGTGCACTGCAGGTACTACAGCGCAATTGCACAAGTGCGCTCAAGAGAGACGTATCGTTTCCATCGTGTCGAGAATAATGCGTCATCTGCCTTATCCTGGACGAAGAAAACAAGCAAGCAAACAAAGAACAATATTTGTACAGTGTGTAAATGACGTAAGTACGTTGTACAAGGTGAAATAAAATTGCTTCGACTAAGTGCTCCGAACAAAGACAACAATAGTACGTAGATCACCGTGTATATTCCTAGGATAGAATACCGTCGTAAAAAAAAAAGAAAAAACGAGAAAAGTCATGGATACATCATTAATATTTATTAAAGCAAAGGGGTGAAAGGAACGTCGAAGAAACTTGCCGGAAACATAAATTTCTATAGACCCCGAGAGCTTTTAAGGTGGTCGTACCTACTGAAATATGTATATGGCTACCATTACTGGTACGGCCCTAGGTTCATTCTTTCTTCTTGCAGATAATTCATACGACGTAATATCCCTTGTACCGTCCCGGTAAGGGCGTGAACAAAAATTGCCATTTTGAAAATGCATCTCGAAGCTCATAAACTCGACCCCGTACACGGTGGGCAAACTGGTGGCGCCGCGGAGAAAAAAGTTGGTACTAAAAGCGCGGAAAATGGAAGAGCGCGGTTAATAAAATTTTGGAAAAACAAAGACGCGTACAAGAAGAAACAAGATAACGACAAGAGACAAGCCGCTGTACTGTATTCGTCGCCAAACGAGCGACTGTTTCTGCCTTTACGCGATGCAGTATCGATCGTTGCGTTTCCATGTTAACAAATCGCGCGGCAAAGCCGCCGCGGAACGACCGGTCTCTGGCACGATAGGTTAGGTGGGTTTAGTAGTTAGGCGGACAGGTAGGCAACGTAGTCAGACAGGCAGATATACCAACCAATGAACGTAGCCAGATATACCTGTATATATATGGATATATATAGATATATATACAGGCTTTGGAAAATTCAATAAATCCTAAAAAACGTGACCGTAGAACCGTGAGATTTCGCGCTTCTTTATCTCTCACGTAACGTACTGTATATCTGCGTATACGTGTGCGCCGAATTTTTCCGGAAGCCTGCGGAAAATTGTCGCGTACGCGACGCAGCGAGAGTTCGTCGTCGCGACGCTTGGCGTCCGACAATAATTTACGGCGGGTACAGTCCGTTTTATAATACTATTTCTTTCCCGCGCTTTTCATCATCGATAATTTCTAGTCCGAGGAATTCTCCAAGTAACCTGAAATTCATAAATATACCAGTGGGATTTTTGAAAATGCATGAATACCTCTGTATCGATACTATACAGGGTTGTTCAGGAAAAACACAACCACCCGAAGGTGGTTCTACCATAGAAATGAAATAGACAGGTTAACTTCGGCTGGTACGTTTGTCGCGAACAACCCTGTATAGGTGCATAAGTCATTCGGAACAATAGAATGTACAATGTAATTACGAAAAAAGAGAGAAAGAAAGTGAAACAAACAAAAACAATAGAGGTCGAGCAAACAATATTCACTTCGAATGCGCTAACGAGCTTGCTGAAGCTCGACGGAGACTTGAAAAAAGAGCTAAGGACACTGGGCGACAATGATACGAGCTTAATATACACATATGCATACGTAACTTAACGTGGGGTTATGGAGTATGTAAAAAAAAATAAAAAAGACATACGTGAGAATCTAGCGCGAAGGAGTTACCTTGCATCCAAAGGTGTTAATGAGTTTTCTCAATTGGCTTTTGTTTTTCCATGACAAATGAGTCAAATGACGTAATTTAATGGCACTCGGTCGCGCACGTGAAAACACGACGTATTCGCGGAGGTAAGCGTGCGAACGTGTGTGTAGGCATAAATAAATGAGAGAGTGTAGCTTGCTAAATGAAATTGCTACCCAGGGAGACCTTGAATTTCTAGAGGTCAAGTTCAGCTAGGTTAGGTCGGAGTGAGAAGAGCTTCGTCGATTTACCCGGAAGTTCGATTCTTTCGTCTGCCGGAAGTCTAGTCGAGCATTGCTAAACAGCCTTATCCCTCCCACTCCTTTTATCGAGAAATTATCGGAATTTCCAATTGAGCGGAATACATAAGAATTTGTAACGAAACTGTTGGTATATATAGGTATAATCTAATGCCAATATTAAAGTGTATATATATGTATATAGGATTGAATGTATATATTATATATATATATTGTATTGATTTATATCGTGTTTCGCAATGTCCACGACGCTTCAGTAGGAAATCCATCGATTTTCTGGTTCTCTGCGAGAAAAAACGTAGCGGACGGGAAGTGGTTTTACCAACCGGAAGTCCAACATCATTTGGATCGATGGTCATGGGTTTTTGCGTATTCACAGTTTGTGCGAAGTATTGCTGGCGAAATTTGAGCAAAATTATTACGTCTTGGCGAAGTTTAAAATGTAATACAGTAGAACGTCGGATTATCCGAACTAACTGGAGGCCATGGGTGTTCGGATAAACGATTTGTTCTGATAATCAAAATTGATACTATTATAATGAAAAAAACTATCTTTGAGCAAATAAATATTTTTTGCATTATTTACGCAGAAGAGTGCGCGACAGGAAGACTTCGCAAGTTGTTCGGATAACCGGTCGTTCGGATAATCGGTTGTTCTGATAACCGACGTTGTACTGTACGTAATTTCCAAGGTTTCCGTGAAATTGAATTTTCTTATCAAGCGACGCGTCAAGAGTGACGTGCACGTATATCAAAGGAGCAGCAAAGCCGTGAAATCTTGCAAATCTAAAAAAAAAGACATGCATCCGTTTAAATAGATCATATTAAAATTCTATCAATAATGAGTAAACTGTCCGCCATAATAATTCGGTCGGACAATTCAGTAACTCGATAAAAAACACCAAAGTGTAAATCAAATGCATAGGGTGTGATAAATTTCACTTTTATTTTTCGCGTTATCATCGCGCTCGATAAATCTCTCGTTGCATAACAATTACGTCCTTCACAAATCGAGATACAGGATGCACTCGAGATATATAGATATACTTGATACTCGCTAAACACCTGTACGATTTATTTGCTGGACGAATAAAGTGATAGAAGAAACGAAAAACTATAGTATATTTCCGATTTACGATTTACCAACCATATATATATATATATATATTGCACAGTCGTACCAACACTCAAGATCCCGCGCTTTGTCAACGCTATGAAAGGAATAATTGAGTCGAATGAAATTGCAGTTGCACTCGCCTAAGTGTCACTTATTCAAGTGCACTCGACAATTTGTTGCACCGCTGCTACGAGCAGAGGCTAAGATTTACGAGCATAAGCAATAGCGTGAAAATTTATTAGTCACGAGCGCCAATCAAATTGCTGTACTGTTATGATCCATAAAAATTTTTTTTGGCCAATTTGCAAACATTTCGTATTCCGCGAATTGCGGCCATTGTGGGACCAATAAGATTTCTTATAAGGGAAATTATTTCCCAAGTGAATCACGCCGACCGAATGAATTTTTCGTCGTAAAGGCGCGATTGGATTTCGCGAAATTCATATGTTATTCTTATGTAAAGATGGTGAGCGAAGAAAATTAGTTTTCAGAAAAAAAAATTCTACTTGAGAATCACTGGTTGATAAGTAATCGCGAATCTTCTCGTACGACTCAATAATGCAAGTTTATTAGACAGTTTTCACGAAGGCAATATAGAGAAGGTATAGCGTCGCTACGTGAAAACTACTTGGCGAGCCTTAAAATTCTCAAATCCTACATTCGTATTCTGCCACTCAAATTCCCCTAAGTGCAATATCCGGCTTAAAATGATTTATACATCCACTGCTATCTGTCGGCAGATTACGATAAGGAGGTGAATAAAAACTGGAAGAAATGTATGTGCATGAATTTTGGAAAATGACAAAAGCATGCATTTTTTAAATAAAATCTCACAAAATCTGTAAGTATCGAAAACAAATAATTCCAAAGTGCATTTTGAAAGCTCAATTATTTCATTATCGAAGAAACGTCTTTTATCTACTTCGTTCTTTTTAATGTTGATCGGAAATTCAAGTAGCTGGAAGGAGGCGGTGATAAGGAGTCCAAGGGAAGAGATAAATCAATCAATCGTTATCAACCAGTACCAAGCATTGTTATCATCCAAATAACGTGGGTTGGGTATCGCTTAATTATTTTATCACTCAATTAGAGTCACGCGATTTCATTTAACGATCTGTGGCCAAAGTGCAGCAGCCACAGGTACCTATATAAAAATAGAAAAAAGTGCATCTCTTACACCTGCATCAACAGACAAGTTTAAAGGGTCTGATGAAATTGTAAAATTTCTTTGAAAATGCCTATCTTCTTTTTTTGTCAATTACAATTATTTTGGAAAATTACTATAGACATATAGATACCTCGTGGGCAACATTTTCAACTGTTGTCTCTTTTCAGGTGAGATCCGACGTGCTGTTCGTGGTAACGTTGCAACACTGGCGCTTATGCGCTTTTTCACTGCAATGCACTTCGGCGGATGCATCGCTTGCTGCGACCAATTGCATTGCGACGTCTAATTTAGCGTGATGCACCTCTGGGATACACATATTTGTTGTTCTACGAATACGCACTTTAATTATTTATTTAATTACCCTTTAAATACTATTCGTTTAATAATCGATTTGTATTTAACAATATACGGATGACTTTATATTTTATATTTATTTACATAGTTTTTCATTTAATTAATATTCACTATGGAACAGCGAGAAAAACCACGTTTATATGCATTTCACGTATTTTCCCATTTAGTTTCTTTTTAATTCAAGTTTTACAGATTTTTACTAAATCTATCACGAATTCATTGTCTTTCTTTTTCAAACTTTCTATGTACACAGGTGACGCGTCACACGACAGGTACAAAAAAAACTTGCACAATCCTCCCTACGTTCAATTGATACGAAGTTTCGTGCGAATACGTGTACGCGAACAATTGCGTTCGTATGCGCAAAATTCCACATATCACAACGCGTCACAATCGTCGCACATGACTGCAAGCACTTAATACGAATTTTACGCAAATTTTCAATTAACACTATTCCTTTTTATTTTAGCAATTTTTTTCGCGAATACCTTCCGCCAAAAAAGTCCATCATCTCCACGCGCACGTACTACATGGATAAGAGCACAAAAATCATCACAAACATTTCGGACGCATTTACTTTATCATTGTCATCAGTCATTTACTTCCTTTATTTTTCGTTGTTTTCTATTATTTTTTTTAATTTCTTTATCACACTCTCCATCTAATCGTCATTAGCGTCTGGTTCAATTAAAATATAATTTTCCTCCCCTCATTCCCTCGACTAACGGTAAAATGATTTTACTAAATCTACCCCCAAAGCGGACAGCAGCTGTTTATCTTTTTCATTTAAAACGTAAACGCGACGCTGTTATTTAACGTCGACGTGGCGTCGCGACGCTATCTACGTATTCCACTGCCTCTATGCATCTCCGTAATCGTCTTAGGGGATTGTCACCATTATTTTTCGCGTCTAGTCCCTTTTGACGTGACAGGCTCTGCCACGTGTGCATATATCAACACCAGCTCCACGTATTTCACTGTCATCCGTATACCCACGTGATACGCTATCGGACAAGCAGCAATTAAAAACGATTATTTGACAGAAACTTGATAAGGAAAAATACTAATGGAAAGGGGTACGATGCAAAAGATACGTAAATATTTTTTTTGAAAATACGTAAAACAAAAAATCCTTACGTCAACAGATATCACTCGTGCGTATACATTGATCGTTCTATTAAGGGTGGAGGGTGAAATTTATCAATGACGGGTAAAGGGGGGCATCCACAGATAATTAATTAATTAAACTTGACTTTTTTAGAGGAGAGATTGCGCAATATATTTATATATATATACACCACTAGGCCGGATGCATTTGGGTCGTGTCGCACGTGCAACCCCCATTGGACTGAATCGATAGGCTAAGAGATTTCATTACCTAATTAGCTATCGATACTCCATTGGAAATAGAATATATATGTATAGAGGATAATATCAGGATGACCTTGAGGTATCGAAATCGTGCGTGATGCAACTAATTTTATATGAAAAGTTCCTTTATTATGAAAGGGGGAAGAGTACGTGCGTTTATCAAATATTCTGTAGGCATTTAAGCTGATTCGAAAAAGGGTTGAGGGGGTGGAACGTGGAAATTCCACATTCCGTATACCCGGAAGATATTTATACGAATGAAATTCCAGGATGGAGCAGTTATGCAGGGTTCGATGTCTATGTGCGATTTTGGAATTGCATCGATTTTATATTCGAGTTATATCGATTAATAATAGAAACGTTTGAGTTTGCGGTACGAATGTTTGGAATTGCTGATGTTTGGAATTGCTGATGTTTCGTATCGTACATGGATTTATTTTATTAGGAACTACCGTAGACGATTGTTCGATCGCATTTCCCGGAGCGTCGCGACGCTAAGCGTCGCAAAGTGATGGTCAAGGTTACGGTTCCAATATAGATTCCTATCGGAGCGATGATAAAGAATTCAGGATTTTTTTTGGGGAGGGGGAGGGGATGAATCAGACATTCTGGGACACTGACTATATTGAGTAATCAATATATTTGTTTAATGACATTTAAGACAAATTTTTTTAATTTTTCTTTTTGTAAATAGACGTTATTTATAATGTTCTTTTTTTAGAAAGAACATGGAATCTTAGAGAGATACACGGGGGGGGGGGGGGGGGGATTTTCATTTTGTAAGTAATTCGGATAAAACGTCAAATTCTCTTTTATTATTGCTACAGACATGAAAGAGGAACGATTGTGGAATTACTAAAAAAAAAATTAATTAAGAAATCTTTCATTAGTCCAATTTAGAAATGGCTGGCAAAGGAATCCTCTGAGAATCAAAGTAAATTAATTCCCAAAAGTGATCAAAGTGAAGATAATAATAGGATAATGGAATGCGAATTCAATCGGAAAAAAAGGAACACCCGAAAGGCAACGTCTATATTACTTATCAAATTCTTTTTCACGAAACGCCACGCAAGATCTTCCCTTTTCAAAATATTAGATAAAACCAAAATCCCATAGCTGTCAAATTATTCATACGTAATTCACGTGTCATTCGTTGCAGCGGATACTGACAGTCGCGAGAT
The DNA here is from genome assembly GCA_030142225.1 of Pachycephus smyrnensis. Lineage (NCBI taxonomy): Eukaryota > Metazoa > Arthropoda > Insecta > Hymenoptera > Cephidae > Pachycephus > Pachycephus smyrnensis. The sequence goes on from JARQST010000576.1 coordinate 244,176, forward strand.
TTCTATCTGTCACTCGAAAAAAAATTAAAAATTCGTCCTTGTCACTTTTCCTTTAAAAAACAAAAAAAACAGTGCCCTACAATCCGGCAGGTGGCTATGAACTTGGACATTTCCAGCTTAAGATGTAAACTGCCAAGTAGGTGGTTGCCGTCAGACAGATTTTCCTCGGGGGATGAAAAATGAATGATGAGAGGGTAGATCAGTTTAATCGGCTAGTCTTTTCCGGAGGATGAGAAAAATAAGGGTTTCTGCTATTATCTAAGGGATACGCGTAGATAAGGATCTCACCATGGCTGATCGATCACATCTCTGCCACGTGTAAGAGCAATCTTTAAGGGATGCTGAGGTGGCGGGTCCACGAGAGACAATTGACCGCGAGATAAGAACTAAACCCGTGCGTATTAACGATTAGCCATCACAAGGGTGAACGCACATGACGCGAAATTTTTAAGCGACAACACGTGGGTAGGGATTTACGCACCCGCCCCTAAATTTTATAGCGATTCATTCGATGACTACGACAATAATCATTAAGGGATGAAAAGTTACGCGATCTCTCCCTACGATTATTATTATATATTTGACAGATCCACAGCTGAGATAACTCAGCGCCGAGCTTTGATTAAGCCGTCCGCACGCCGCGACGCTTCCGACAGGACTGCGTCGGTCCCAATTCTCCCATCATCCCTTCCATGATCTACCCTTCCACCCCACTTAGCAACCAGCTTCTCCCACCGCGATCCCCACTCTCTCAAGTTCATCCCCACTATTTCTATTATCTTCACTACTGCCTATACTGCTTTGTATCAGGACCTACTCCCCACTATACCAACCCACCCCTTACTCCCCGATCTTGTCCACCCCTAATCCTTCACTTTTATCCCCTCTACTCGACCGGGTACAAGAAGAAAAAAATACCTCACCGGCAATACCCACCCCCCGCTCATTCTAACCTGTCCTATCTTATTCCTCTGCCACCCTTATACTCACCGTGTAACCACCCCCGACGCACCTTCGCCAAGGTTGGATGAAATTCTAGGACACTCGATCAAAAAGTACCCTCTCTTTACGGATGGCTTATTACTTCCCTTTTTTTTCGATTTTTATCATCGGCTACTTACAGGGGATGCTTCTTCGACAAGATTACAGAGTTTCGACCCTTATCTTTATGGTGTTTCGGTTATTCATCGAGAATCCCTGAAATTGCTCGATGTCTGAAATAGTTCGCAATACGTTATACCCGGTGACAAATTTTTATTTTACATTTTTTTTTCTACGCTACGTTAAACACCCTCTCGGTCCTTATCAGTTATTATTTCGGAAGGGGGTGCACAGTGTAAACAACACCAACAACCCTGCTATTGGTATTAATGCGCTCGTCCGCAGTTTCTGGTACCGACAGACTCCTTCAACGTTCTTCACTAACTTGGAGGTATTTTATTTATTTCGCAATTCCTCCTCGAATTGCCAGGCGTTTCCGTTGTCATGGAATTGCCGGGCGATGCTTCTGTCACTGCCAGTTGGTTGGCAGCATTATACACGTCGTTACGAAAACGGAAATTTGACGCAGGGCAAAGATTCTCTCTCAATCGTTCGTTTCGCCTTGTCACTGGCAGCTTCGTCCCAGCAGTGGATGATATTATCAAATGACGTATCTTACCTGCCTCTTTCCTTTGTTATTCGATTCAATGAAAACTGTCACCAAAACGATAGAAATATATTTTTACAGGCATTTAGAGGTACATTAAAAACGTGGCTTTAATATACATATGTATGGTAATCGAACCAAATAGCATATAACGGCGTCAGATAAACAGATAATGATTTCATTGATTATCTTCAGATGGCTTGAGTATAAGCCGATCGAAAGAGGCAAAAATTAGGGAAAATAATTTCGAATCATCGGAAGAGAAATTTAAGAGCAGTAGCAGAGAAGATTCCGGGAAATTTAAGATTATGATTTATATCGTCGGCAACTTTCGAACAACCTTTTAGGTTTCGGGCGTGGGAAGTTTTTCCTGCAAGGTTCAAGTTTTTCCAGATCTGGCTAAAACTTATAGATGCGCATTGGAATGAGCGTAAATGCGATTCAGTGAATATTACGTAAATTCAGAAAGTACCTCGCTACGCCTTCGTACCAACTTAGAAACGTGCTTATCTGTCTGCTGAGACAGTCAATTTTCACTGCAGCTTCATGGGAATTAGTATGAACTTTGAAACGAATAAAGATCGCAAATCATTTTACGTTAGACTGTACTAGCCAATAGCCAAAGAAGAAGTACAGTATAGACACAGCATCCCTTACGTACCTGTCAGGAATAAATACAGAACTCAATGGACCCGGAAGCTGTAACGCGACAAGATACCCCAATTACCAAGTATAACGATTAAATTGCACAATTATAGCAAAAGATAAAAAAATCGCGAAACACAATGACAATTGAATTTTAATTAAAGTCCTATTTTCATCAATAAAAATCAGTCCTTTCAAGATCACAAAAAATCTTAATCACTGTATTCCATTTTCAAGAAAAAAAAAGTCGATTTCATAATTCAGGATTTCAGATCTTACCGAATGCTGGTCTGGACCGATATTTCGCGCTGATACGTGGAGCTCTCGATGACGATGAACTTCGACCTCTCACCGGTAATGACTGATGCAACAAATTTTATTTACTACTTCTGCGCGCACTGACGATACAACGACGAGTGATGATTCCTGCTTGAATCTCAGGTGCGTCGGGAATTAGTTCCCAGGATGCGGCGCTAGCGAGGTGTCCTGCCAATCCTTGATTGGGTGCGTTTCGACACATTGCCCCGGTGACTACCGTATTTTCTGTCCTTTTTGATCGGAGTGATAGGGAGAAAGATAGAACGATAGTGGAGAACATTCAAGCATCCTTTTCGAGTCCGATGATTGGCTACCCTTACGCAATATTGGGAGAGGGGGGGTTTCCTACTCCTTGGGACCAACATGGCACCGTGAGCTGATATCCTGATTACTACTTTAAGTCAGGGATTATCCTGCGAATGGACCATTTTTTTCTCCCTCTGCAAAGGTGGTGGAAGGATATATTATTTTATCGGTATCAAATTTGATTTTTATTTCTCAATTGATACAGCGAAATACGACGGGGGGAAGGGGTGGTAATCGAAAAAAAATTTCTCTCTGTCGGGGACATCCTTGTTGTACGTCGGATCCAGTAAAGAGGGTCCTTTGGGAAAAATATAAATCTAATCGTCAATACTGCAATCAGTTCTGCACAGCTTCCGCAGAATGGACCCCGCGCATCTCCCATTGTGCCCGGGAGATGACTCGTCAGCAATTCTTGGATGGATTATTGGTCAATCGACTTATCATTGTATACGTCATCGAGGAGATCCCGATAAAGAGATTATAGTGTAAGAAAAATTTTGTAAGGTCCTGCAAATCCATACAGCATCCCTCGTGTCTTTTTTCATCTCGATAATGTAATTTTTCTATTGTTCGACCGCGTGACGATACTCGAAAATGAAATGAGTATTATTTTCAATTAAAAGATGAACGGCAATTGCGTAAAACAGTCAGGCGTAAATTGAAATTTCTTGGGCGAATATATCGCGTCAGTCGTGGAATTGTTATAAATTTTCAAACTTTCCCGCTCCTCGTTAGCAACGCAAAGCGGAAACGTAGGTAATTAGAAGCTTGACTTGATTTCATCGAATTCTAGTCTGCAGGCAGCGATGCGTAAATCACGGCACGTGGCAATAATAATTTCTGACATACATCGGCTGTTATCAATATTCAGGTCAAAGTGTCAGCTGACTACATATCGCGGTATCGGCCGATGAAAATCCTGATAATATTATCATTCGATTTTTATATTGTTTAACGGACATCAGAATTTCAATAGCAAGCACTGATTATTGAATAACAATTTAAAAATACTTTTTTTTCTCTCCCGGAAACTCTCCCTTTGGATATTCCATGGACTTTTGACATTTTCATTAAGAATCAGCCTTATCAGAGGCATCGACGTCACTTATTAAATTTTCGCTAAAAGCACGGGCCACATTTTTCTTTGTATTTTTATTGGCCGCATTTTGTTTATTGACTTCGTCAACTTTCGATACGCGAAAGGGATTCGAAATCCAATCAATACAATCTTTCTTCTTAAAAAGTCGTACCGATAAAACAAATCCACTGGTTCTTGAGTAGGTGAAAAAAAAAATAAAATAATTGTATAACGATTTTTTTTTACTTTTACGACTTCTTTCGTTAACTTGAAAATGTCAAATAACCATATTACGTGGAAAATGGATTCAAGCAGAATCCATTAAAAGAAAAAAGATCATCTTTTTTATCATTCAAAAGTTTCTTCCTACAATTCTTAGCTGTGACTCGTTATCACTTGTATTCCGCCCCCTAGACTAAGAACAATGGCGTCTGCACGATATCTTAAACGTAGAAACTCGAAACAATCAACTTCGTGCTCACTGTGCAATCTACTGGGTGTATTCAAATTTCAAAAGGGATCCAAAAAACACTACAATGGTGCCCTGCTTTTTTGGGGTCTGGGGGGAAGTAACACTGGGTGTCAGTGGTGGTGGTGGTGGTAGTGATACTGGTGCTAATAGGGTTCACTATTTCACCTGCATTCCAAAATTTCCCTCAACACTAATTGCACTTGCTCGTTAAAAACGGAAAATTCAAAAACTTTCCAAATTTCCCAATGAGAAATGACACCACGCATATATCGCGTCGATGTATTATTAATATTTTCAAAAATTAAAATAATCAAAACCGTCCTCATTCATTTGCCGAATTTTCATTTTTGATTTTCTATCCTTCACTATCTATCTATATCTATATATATATAAAATCTCACGGATAAAATGGCGGCAAACAATATGTATCAGAAAATACCCGCATCAAAAATCCGATGCGACAGACGTAACTAGAAATTAGGCAAACTAAGGCAGTACCGTATCCACCTAACATCTGCACCCCTGTCCACGAGAAATACGTTCGCGTAAGCGTTTGCTTTACCTAAATTGGTTAAACTTACACGGAAACAATTTAAAGTTACGTAGCTACGTAAACGTACGGGACGTAATGCCTGGTCGTAAAGAGCGACCATTTCTGTCGCGTACATAGATAAACGTCTAAACTCGGCTAGGGAGTTGCGTTATTAGTCACAGCTTAGATGCTCGGAATTCTCATCCCTAAAAAAAAAACCTGATCCACCCTTACATTACGTAACACGAATTAATGAAATTCGACTCGAATTAATCTCAAGCTTTCAATTCGTACCTGTGTATAAATATTTATATTTTTCTAAGCAACAATTGACGAACAAAAAAAGCAAAAATTTGTCTGATTCAGGAATGCAGGTTGTCACAAGGTACAAGCTGACTGATAACGATAGTGACCTTGTGATGGCAAAAGGGTGAGTCGTGGTGGTTGTGGTGGTGGTGGTGGTGGTGAAGGTACAGTGAATTTAAAAATGTGTTTTTAGGTATTCCCACCGTCTTGACGTAGGTGACGGTCTCGGCTGTGGCTTCCGTCAGGGCTCGTCGTAGTCTTGATCGTCGAACTTGAGACAGCGTACGCGGGCAGAGCACGACCCCCTGCGCACCGGAAACCGCTACGGAACCGGAAGCGGAACCAGAACTTGGCATCGGTGGCGGAGGCGTAGTTGCCGTCGTGGTCGGCGACGATTTGCACCACCAGGGAAACTGAGCGTGTTACGGGACTTTATTGCATCGACTGTACCATTATTAACGGACATGTTGGAGATACGAGACCTCCATTATGCTACATTGTATATAATAATAGTATATATTATATAAAGTAACTACTACGCTCTATACTAGTGCTACTTGTATACTAGTATTCTGCTACTACGATCTAATACTAGTTCATTATTTTTTTATACCATCGTACTACTGCAGTAACATAGTATGTTATTGTGTGATTATGGGATTTTGAAAATCTTGAATATTTTTTTGAAATTTGGGAGGGGAGAAGTTTTACCAGTTTTTGGAATTATTTGAAAAATTTCAATCGTCTTCTGAATGTACTTCGGGATACACTGTGTGGATGTTGTTTGTTTATACTGATGTAACCAATGTACCGGGTAAGCAGAAATTTGAAAAATGAAAATTTTACAAATGATTTTATACGGTATATGTTTTTGTATGAATTCCGAGTGTCATTTCGAAAATAACCACGTGGCACGATTTTCAACGTACACCGTATAACTTTTTCCAAAGACTGTACCCATTTCACTGAAATGGAGCGACATTTCGCGGAGATGCTAGTTTCGAAATGAAATGCTTCGCTGAAACTAGTTTGAATGCGTCGGACAATGCGAATTCGGCGCCACAGGAAAAGTCATTGTCGTTTAGCAAAGATTAGTCGACCGCAACGTGCAAGTTGTCAGTATAGTGTAAATGGAAAATTTAAAATTTGAATAACAAATTTTTCAAGTGCCCCGACATTCCGAAATAAAGGAATCAAATTTGTCATTCGATTTGCCGAAAAACATTCGGGGAGAGAAACAAAGGATATCCGACGTTTGGATCGTGCATTGTTTGTGCGAATAATAATACGAAAAAGTATGAGATTCTTATTAATTGCCTGAAAAATAATAACCAATATATATTAATACATATATATATTATATTCGCGATAATACCAGACGTTCGACAATCATCATGCCCACTTATTACATAAACTATTCATTGACCTTCTTATCACATATCCAAGTGACACGTATAAATCATTAAGAGGATATGCAACGTACAAGAAGAAATACGTAGACAAAAAATGTATTACAGCATCCATCGAAGTGAATAAAATGGCGTCTAAAATATAAAGATGACACAGAGATGAGAGATTGCATGCAATTAAAAAATTAAATAAGACAACACGATAAGAGTCCGTATATAAAATATCAATGGAACATTAAACAGCATTGTGAAAGTACATTAAAGTTATTAAAATAAATAAACAGAGATAATGACGTCATCATTAAAAATTTGTTCCTTAATCATAAACAAGATGGCGAACACATCTAAGATGTATACCTAGACAAAGTCAGCTTGACTGCTAGTATCCGTAGCCTGTTGCCCGTCGTACCATGAAGTAATTAGTGGCAGGCGTCCCGACGCCAGGACGCCCGTGGTCATGTAACCAGTTTCCAAGATGGCGGCCAAAGCCCATCTTATTAAGTCAGACAGGCAGGTATCCATGTATACGAAAGCTTAATAATAAAGGCGCTTCCATTCAAAACCCTTACGGGAAGTTTCGTCCCGTCACCGGAAGTGGCGCCACTGACACTTCCGGTTTCACGATGCTAAGGTTGGCCAAGCTAAATTCAAGATAGCTTAACCTGACCTGTCCTAGAAAATCTTTATGTCCCTAGGCCATTTCCCTGCAGGCTAATGCTTTTCCAATAAATATTATTATTAATGCTTTGATATTCTCAAAAAGGGCCAATTAGATTTTTGAATTGGAAAGAAACGGATAATGCTATCTTTCTATGACGTTTTATCAAGTTACGAGGTACGGCATGTTCATGACGAGTTCCATAACTGAACTGTTGAAAAGTGTCGGGTTATCTTATGGCTTCTATCGCTTCTTCAGGAACTCGGTTCATCACGTCCTGAGAGGGTAGTTCGTCCCTCTTAAGGGAGGAAAGTTACTTTCTCTTTGTCTATCCTTCTCTCTTTTCTTCGTCGTCTCTCTTTGACTTCTCTTGTATCTACGAAACCTATTTTATCCTCGTGCATTCTTTCACTGCCGATATATACTATACTTTCGGGCGATCCATTCTTTGTTTGAAAAGAGAAAAAGCGCGGGAAATTCTTTGTGAAAAAAATTCAAAATATTCATTCTCAGACTTATTTAAAGAGTCACGTTTTTTTTTCTGTTATCTGCTAACGCATAACTCCTCCTTTCTGTTTTTTTCCGTTTTAAGGTTTTTTTATTTCTTTCCCTCAAGTTCAGCAAACTTTTCCCCCGCCCAAGAAAGCAGTAATTCGCCAAAATATGGCGGAGTTTTTGCGTATATGTATACACAAAGCTCGTAAAGCTTTAGTGGATTTCCGAACGTATGTTACACGTACGTAAATACGTGTTTGTATTACATGTCTAATATAATGGTATGTGACGTAAGTGAGGTGCTTTTCTTGGAAGTTATTCTGGTATATATGCAAGTCGCGTATCTTTTTTGCAAAATCTTATTAAAATGTTTTATTCGATCGTTCAATGTTGCATAATAGGTAAGCTGTTACCATAAGTGAAAGATGCACTTTCAGAAGCTGTTATCATATTTTTTTTTATTATACTTACGGTACGAAGATCATTGAATAGACATGACCTTTTCTCATTCTAAAAGTCGTTTGAAAGTCGATTAAGTTGGATTTTAACATTTTCGAAATAAAAAAGAAAATTTTAAGATATCAATGATTTGCAATATCTTATTCAAAATTTGGGTTGATATGAGAAGGCTCGTACTGGAGAATCAGTAATAGTATGAAAGATAATTTTTGAGATCTTCCAAAATTTTTGACTTCGCGGAACAAAGATTTTTTATTTTTTTTAAATATTCTTGTGCATCCTTGGTATATGCTCGTTATACTTTTTTATACCCGGTATAAGCGAATCCTTTTACGAGCACGTAAAAGGCGAAATTGGAAATTTTCCATACAAAATGCAGTTTTCAACAAGGTTATCGGCCTGCACAAATAGCATCGCATTGCATCTAAACTCAACCCACGCTTGTCGAGTCATTGAAATCATCTTCCTTCCTACCCCAGTTCACAGTAACTGATGCGAACCTAACCTAACCCAGACTCAGTCATGAAACTAAAGTTGCACTCGTGAGGGAAATGTGGGATGCATTTTTGACGATGCACTTTGGTTACCTTATCATGCATTTTCGATACAGTTCATTTGCCATTTCGAAGTTACTCCTAGCAAACTTTCTGCTCGAGATAGAATTCGAAAATCTGCATAAAGGTGCATCCACAAATATTGCACAATGCATATATATATATCTTCCCAACCAAAAAAACACAAAGTCAATAACGTATACTTCAATAATCGTATACTACTTTCCGCCAAGTAATTTTCATTTCGTGATTACAGTCCCAAAAAAAAGGATAACCCCCCAAAAATAAAAGAAACAAAATCGCGAGTCTTGAAAAACAAAAACTGAGCGTCTCTCTCTCTCTCTAAAAGAAAAATATAATTTTCTCCCAACGCTCACAACATCGGTAGCGACGGCGGAAGATTGAGTCGAGGTTTGTGAAACGCGAACTCGTTTATCCCAGCTCCTTTTTACGTCTTTGAGGTAATCGTGAGAATCGCCATTGTTTCCGCGCTCGTGAAATAAATAAGAAAACGAAAAAAAAAAGAACAAGAACAAGAACGAAACTGGATAATTTCGTCGTTCGCGTCTCTTTTATTATTCAACAATTTCGCGCTCTTAAAATTCAACGGCTTGTTACGTTTTATTATTGACTGAAAAATTCGCCACTACGACAGCAATAAAATTAGCAAAGAACATTAGCAAAACACTCAACATCAGTATCACTATACCAGCAATATAACAGTTATATTCCTACGGTACAGTACAAACTAAATTCCCTGCTAACGGCTCTCAATCTTCAACTATTTTTTCTCCTTTCTTTTCCCCTTTCTCTTTCCATCTTTTTCCCTCCTACCCTTCAAAGTATCGGACCCGTACCTACGCCTGCCCGTAAATTTCATGAAGAACGTCGAACACGGCCACCCGGACCGGCAACCCAGCGGAAAAGTTTACGAGGATCATTTTCCGTTGGGTTTCCGTTTCGCTCCCCTTTCCTCCCCCCTTGCCCTTCCCCCCTCCCCGTCACCCATCGACCTGACCCAATTATTTTCTCACCACTTTCGACAACGCGAGTCAACCGTCAATCCCGATACCGTTCTTCAAGATCACACGACTGTCTTACTCTACCAGCGTCCTTTCTGCTTCTCCTTCTCTCTTTACCCTTTGACCTTTCCGTGACATTGTCGCACTCGCACCCTTGTAAAACACTAAAGCCGTATACATAAATAACATACAGTTCAGGATAGACGGGTAACGTGAATTTCTTTTTTTCTTTTTTTTATCAAAAAAAATTTCTATCTTGACTATTTTACTTTAACGCAGTCAAACTGCCTTGTTTGCGATTTATATGATTAATACGTTACGTAAGTATGCGTTGTATATACACTGTCTAGTAGGGTGCACGAGGGTGAAGTAAGGTCAAAGGTCATTGAGATACTACTTTGCTCTAAAATCTTTTTATCCTTTGCCGATAGCGTCCCTATTATCTTTGTCTTAATTATCAGCACTGCAGCCGTGCTCTTATGTCTGACATGAACGTTCATTTTCCACTGGCGCCCCTCTGTCCTTGTCCGACTCGCACAGCAGGTACGATTCTTCGCGGTCGATTTGTAGTATCAGAGTCGGCATGGCGACTGCGCCATGAAAACTCGACTTTCTTCCTATTCCCTTGTGGCAGTAAGATTCCCACAGTGACTTTCTTTTTTCACCCTCCTACCTCTTTTTCTCTCCCCTCCGCTTTTACACTCTCTCTCGCTTACACTCCCGTAGGAACTTCCACGAGCGCTCTGGCTTCTCTTTTCTCTTGTGCAAAAAGTCCAAGTCGACGTTACGCGATCGTATATATTTTCTCTTTACGATTTCATCTATTTTTTCTTCCCTTCGGCAGCGAAGAAACTTCTGTCGCGAGCGCCGCCACTCGGCGCACTGCCGAAACGATATTCAAAAATGGCTGATAAAACGCGCAAAGAGAAACCGCAAAATCACGCGAACAAAGATTCCAAACCTTTTTGAAATTCCAAAGCAAATGGTTGTTCGAAAATTTATTTCACCTATACACAGGTATATCCGTTGCGGGATTTAATAAATGGCTGCCGGTCTACTTACTATGGAAGTGGATCATAATTTTACGGATGTAGCAGGTAACAATGTAGAAACGTGAGTCTGGGAATGTGGAGCTAAGACAGTTGGGACTCCTACGGAAAATTGTAGGTCTTATTACGTAAGGTTGAACTAAATAAAGTAAACCGTGTTTAACCTTATTGCCGCTATGATTTTGGCGGGAAATATTTCCCCTATAGCGACCCTGCACTACGCATACCACTAGGGTAACCTCAAGGTCAAATCCTGATCCACGCAATCCCATCCAACTGTCAGATGAATATCAATATTTTTATATTGCTGTTTTACGTCATATTTATCTTGTTTCTTGTTTACCTTACAAATGCCTTTTTTATGCCTCTGACGGTCATCTGTTACAGTATACTTTAAAGTAGAACAACAACAATATTAATGCAAGTACAATTTACTCGAAGTACAGTCAATAATTATAGTGAACTAATTAGCCAATTAGTATACCAATTGCATTGTCATTTAAATTACTGCGATATAATTATCCTCGACTTTATGGGTTCATCCCTTGGACTATCATTAATTTAGCATATGCTTTGTCATGCATGCAAGTATACAAGTTCGCGGGTGTCACTTTAATTGACCTTTTAGTTTCCATCGTATAATTTTTTTTTTTCAAGGGAACGATGCACTCAATTTTGATTTTGATAATTATTACTTTCGCTTTCGCGTTACGATGAATAATTTTTCTTTCGTGTTCGCAGCTCATCTTATCGCTTTGCTTTTATCGCATTAATGGCTACTTCCTTTGTGACGAAAGGATCTATACGTGGCATGAGAAATGGCGTTTAGTATTGTTCCATCCGTTAATTAAATGGGCGTTGCCTTGATAAGCTTTTAGTTGAATGAAAATATTGTTTAGTAGTGATAATAAGATGTAAAAAAAATCGTGCACGTTGATGCAATCTATTGCACGGACGATTAAAGTATTTTACAGTTTGTTTCGTTGATAATAATCTTGTTTGAGTGGCACGTATTAAAGAGGGATTTTATTCGCCTCGTTGAATACCATTTAATTAAGATTCAGCCGTAAAGCGATAAGATGTTAAGAACCATTTTAAACTTCGCGGATTTAACGTTGAGTCTGTATTTAAATTTACGTTAAACGGATTTCTTATCACACGAAAGCGTTATCGATTGAAATTCAAATGTATCGAATGCTATTTTAATTTGCAAATGTCATACGTTATGTTGGAATATGAAAAAAAAATTGGAAAACCGCTCAGGGCGTAACGCGGGTTTATTATCAAGTTCAATAAATTTGCACGTTCACATATGAATCCGTGCAAAAACTCAATGTAATTAGTATTGGAATACAATTGTTTAGCACTCGTCAATCCATTCGCAATAAATCCATAAAGCGGCGTTCGTTTGCAGCGAAATTCGAATATTCCGGTAAATATCAATTCGCGCTGCACGGCTGTGCAAATATTTATAGAGGATTGTTGTATTCGCGGGAATAAAACGCACGTCGATTATACGTCCTCGTACGATGGAATAAAAAAAAATTGATAACAAAATTAAAACAAAGGATTTTAGAGATTACAGGGTAAATGCGTAGAATACGTTACGGAGATTAATGAGATTAATTCGCGAATAATGGAAATTTGAGATATTAAAATGCATTCGGACTAAACAACGTCGCAGACCCCCTTAGTGC
>JARQST010000576.1:256923-296808 GCA_030142225.1 Pachycephus smyrnensis
GATTAATTCGCGAATAATGGAAATTTGAGATATTAAAATGCATTCGGACTAAACAACGTCGCAGACCCCCTTAGTGCGAATTATGCATTTTTGCATAGGAAAAAAAATCAATCATTTCAATTCATGATTTCGAAATTCAATAAAATCTGTGTCGCGGTCGTCGGCGTGTAATTAAAAATCATTCAAAAACAATTTTTCATTATCGATCGAGCAATTGGATTGGCGAAATATCGGCAAAATATTTTTTTTTAAATTGTTTCGAGCGCCAATCAAGGACTCGTACCGTCATCAATGCATTTGGTATATAATGCAATTTCTGATACGACCGGAATTCGATGACTAATGCCGTGTAACTCGTATCAGTAAATGCACTGTATGCACCAAATGCGATTTCCGAATATCGGAGGTCCATCATACGTAACACGTGTGTGCGTGTATGTACGAAGGTTATGACCTGTCAGATGCACTCAGTGTGCATAGCCCAGACAGGTGCGGATGCGAGGATGTTGATAGGAATTTAAAAATCGATCAAACAGCACACGAAAACAAAGATTATGGAAGTTAATCCGGATTTTCAAGGTCACCGAAAAAAAAATCAACTCAAAATTAACGCGTACAATTTTGCTTTATCGTCAGAAATGCATTAAGTAGGAAATTCAATGTTAAAAATAGACAGTATATGTATACACGCGTAGCTGGGCTAATTAAAAAATCATCAACCGTCTCTCACGCGTATGGTACGCTTGTGTTTATATTGCGCAAGACGTCCTAGATTAAAAAATTTCTAATGCTACTGTACAACCGCAGACACGCACTCGCTACGTCCTATGGACACACTTGCACGGTAAATTAGACAGGCAGGGGTCCATACACGACGCCGAAGCGCCGCGACGGCACAGGTTTTGCGTTAATTGAACTTTAAAAGGGACGCGTGGGATTAGTTGATTATGAGGGTAGAAGTAATTAAAGCTGCCCGACAAGTGGGATTGACATTTGGCAGTTGTTTAATTATGTAAGACTGCAGCCTTAAAGGATTGTTTTGAAGAGACAATAAAAATAGCGTAATAAAATTAATACATAATCAATATTAATAACGGATTGACAGTTAGATTTTTATTGTTTTTTTTGTCCCAAGGTAACCAGATGTTTCATAAACAAAAAATTGCGCAACTATGGTTAAATATCTTTTTTGCACTGCAACTACCAAATATGCAACAGCCCTGTATAAACTTTAAGGGTGGGTCAGTTCGTTCCTTAATTGCCGGCTTGATTAACGTAGTCCGTTAATTAATCCAAGGCAACCGCAACTGCGGCATTTACGTAAGAAGCATCAAAGAGCGCAGCCGGTTGTTGTTGTTATTGTTGTTGTTGTAAAACCACGATGCACCCTCATGGTGACTGCCGGTCAACGTGCCGGACGTAACGCTGCTGCAATTTGTGAAGCGTTTGAAAACCACCGAATGAATTACCTGTAGACTGACGTCGAAATTGACGTTGCATTTTTATTGCATCGTAATTAACGTTCAAGAGTGAACGAAGCTCGAAATTTGCTTTTAACGTTGCGTAGAATCGGGAGTTCGTATAATAGAATTGAAAGTCGCGATAACGGAGCAACAGTGCAATTATGAAATTCGCAAAGTTCCTAACGACAAGCACGGTTGATAGTACTGCCGTGAACACGTGCGCGGTAAAAAAAAGGTCATTTGATTAATTGGCACGTGATGCATAATGATAATGATTCCCGGAAATGGTACTTGTATGATGCAATGGAGAAACGAGTTATCACGGTCACGTTATGCTGTTAACAATAAACCACGATAACGCAGAGCTTTAGGAGTTAGGATTTTCATGGTGGTATCGTGATAAGAGTTCCTTTAACGCGTGACTAGGTCGAGATTAGAATTCCAGGTTGGTTATCCTGCGCGTTATCAAAAACGTTGTTTAAATGTTTCATTGGGAAGAGCAGATTGCGTGGAGTCGATAAGACGCGGGCTTATTTGAAAAAGGGAATACTGTTATTTTTTTTGAAAAGAAAAAAATTGATGATTTCTTTAAGAAAATATTTTTTTATGTTTCGCGACTAATTTTTTTATCCAATTCTAATGCTTGCATATATCAAGTACAGTGGGCTTTGTTATAAAAATATAATAGAAGTAAAATTAATTTTTTAAAAATGTTTAAATTACATTTTTTTGAAAATTTTCAGCAATGCTACACTGTATTTTATACCGTATGCTCTATAGTCTATATTCTATACTCTGTACGTTATAACGTTATACGTCACTATCCCCATACTCCATTTCCTTTGAAGTGGTAAAATTCCAACAGAGTCCAACGAGCTACGCCGACATTGGATCCAGGGTATCCCACAGTGATATGGTAGTTTACACGAGACCACCAGGGCGATTGTAGCTTGTTGGAAATGCGCCAAAAGCTGACGGCAATAAATGGGATCCTGAAGTAGCGATGCCATTACTAGTGGTATACTGTATTAAAGTACCAATGTTATACTACTAGTAGTAGCAAGCAGCTAGAGCGGTGAACCAGGGGTGGGCGGCCTATGGCAAAACCTCCTTGAAATGACTGAGTTACGTCACTTCCTCGAATACCCAGGAGAGATAATTAAATTAACAAAGTCCTTCGTTAAGTTTCCTCTCGCTGTGTAAGGAGTCGCCGGCGTTCGACCCTCTTTGTGTTTTCGCGTAGTCGGTATACATAAGTAGACGCCTTTAAAAGCATCGAGAACCGCAAGACGCCATTTTCAGTTTACGAACAGAGAAACCTTATACAAACAATAAGGTTCGCGGTTGTTTTCGTTTAGAATTAATAGTTGATATTGTTGTTCTAAATTTTTCATATCTTTTTTCTTTTATGGATACTTACTAAGTGCTAAATGGTTTATTGGATTTTTCAGTAAAATTTGAATATTTCAAACAAGTTTTCTGGATCTGAAATTTTTGCAAAAATACACTGTCCTTCTATCCCGTACCTATGTCAATATTTATTGCATACTTTTTACTTTTATTAAATTGACTCGTATTGGAAACGCGCCCTGTCACTATATCGATCTACTCGAAAGCACCGTGTCTTCGTCATATCGGTTTTTCGCTTTGTATTTTTTTTCGCAATATTCAAACCTGCAAACTGCAAAAACTTTAATCGACAGTCCGAAAATTCAGCGAAGAATATTGCGTTGTCATTCGAGCTGTGTGTCGCCGAAAAAAAAAGATTAACGCGCAAATAGAAATATCGCGGATAAACAGCACTGTAGTGCTAAACAACAATTTTGTTTATTTGAAACTGGGTCAGGAGTCCTTCGGTCTAGTATGTATCGCGTCATTCTAAAATTATTTGCGAATTCTGCCCAGAGTCGAATTAAGGTATTACTTTTATATGTATATATATTTATAGTACGTATATGCATGTAACGACGAAAAGGAATAACGAGGCTGTCGAAGTTTCTATTGGCTTTCGGCATCGAGGCTAACGAATGTGTTGCTTATACCGCAATGGAGACTGAGAATCAGCGAAAAAATTTTTGCAGGGTAAGTCAGTCAAGTTGGGGACTCCGGGACTTCGTAACTACTTGCGTGGGGGGGAGGGGGGGGGGGTCCAAGATTTCTGTAACTGTATAAAATAAAATACGTCACGAGAAGGACTTAGGATAAATTCGGCGAAGAGAAAAAAATGTCACGACTAATAAAAAGAAAATGAAAAGAATTTCCACGTACAAAGTGTTCCGCAGAGAGGATTGCAAGACGAGTGAAAAAAAATCCAAAAACGTACTAAACCAGTAACTTTGAAAAGTCGAAGAAAAAAATGTGTATTTTAAAAATTACACTTATGAATAATTAAGTAAGTTGTATCGATCAATAGCTTATTTGATTACAGTCAAGGATTACGTGTTATCGCTTGTTATGCATAACCGAGGTTTTAATTTGATTTTCAAAAATAATTCTACGAACTTAATCGCGTTATCGTAATTTTATCACAGCCGGCTGTATTAAGCCTAGGGATAATCTATTTCGAACTAGAATGACATTATGAAATTCTTGGCGGACTTTTCAGTCCTGTCGTTGATGAAGGATAATGGGGGTGGGAGGGGGATGAAGCATCGTCCTTTGTTCTTCGAGCTCAAACCTTATTATCTTAGATGATTACAGGACACGGTTTATATACCTTAAACGATACTGTACATAAATTACAAGCCGACCGAAGTCACGATTTAATAACTGCATTTTCGTAATCTCCATTATTCGCATTGAAAATCTTAATGACTCCTAACCACATTTCATCCCTTATCATTATTACTGACAAGTATCGTTTTTTTTTCAGATGATCGATTCATCTTGTTAACCAACTCACGGTAAATTATTCCAAAGCCATTACGAGTGCCACTAAATGAAACTAAAACCTAAAGTGAAGAAGGTCCTTCAATCCTCTTATGCAATTCCTAATATGGCCGTCGTATAATTTCGGAGAAAAATACTCAACCGGATGAGAGCAACTCGTGCTGGCGAATTTATTAGACTTACTGGGTCAACGGGTGCATCTATATATGAGCTATACGTGCATATAGGTATACATAGCTATGACCACGTGTGCACGTATGCACCTATGCACTTGTCTATATATGTTATAAATCCTCTTTGAGCGTGGAATGCACTCGCCATGTTTGATTATCGTAGTGCGTGAAGCGCAAAAGGAAGTCGGTTCAAAATTAGATTCCCTTTGACCTGTATCAGCCTGGTCGGGATATAAAAATCTTTAATCAATTTGAGGAAGGGAGGATATTTTTTGAAAATTATATGCCAAACTTTTGCATATATATAGGTATATATTTTGCCTTTTTGAAACAGCAATAACGTTGCTTGATATCAGTGATGGTACTGCAATGTATTCTAAAGAAAATATCGATAAGGTATAGTGGATTCAGTCGTGGATACTGTAACAGTTGTGGACGCCCCATAAGAAATCATATTTTTGTCTCTCTTGCACACACTGTACGTCCATAAAGGTGTTCGAGATTGGTACAGCATCCACCACTGGACCCAATACCTTAGTATTTTGAAAATATGAAATACTTGAACAAGATATTTTATATACATGAGCGCATTGTAAAGGTTGATTTGTCTGGTTTATTGTTATTGTCGATAAGGCTTTGATTGACAGTAAGCAATTTTTTTTGTTTTACCTCGATAGTGGCATTTTTTGATTGTCGAACGTCGGGTAAGGTTATTACGTTACGCGGTAAGATCGCACGAAGCCAAGGATTGGTTATCCTTTTAATGCTCCGTCAAGATAACGAAAAGTGTAAGAGAAGTTTGAAAGACGATTTGTTTCGCTCCGACGAAGCTTTTGAGAATTTCGAAAAACTTTTCGAGAAAGGTCAATGACAATTTTTTGTATGCTTTTTTTCGTATCGCAGACCTTTTTTTCAGAAGGCATAATAAAAATATGCATGAGGAGAGTGTATTCTGAAAAGGCAAATAATGCGTAATATTATTGTCGTGTGTTGCTGTACAAATATTTTTTGTGAAAAAAATAATCATAGAGAAGGAAATGTGAGAAACTATAGCAAAATGATAATTGTGTATAGTTTATATATGTATATATAGCAGTGATAGGAGAAGTAACGCGTGTGTGATAATAGTAATTAATGAAAAATATTGCTATTCGCGTAAACTTCTCATGCAACCTAACCTAAACCCTTGTAGGTATCAATTTGGAAGCCATTGTCATTTCTCCCGAAAAAAAGGTAGGTATATCGTGAAATCTTATCGATAATAAAAAAGATATTCGACGTAATGGCAAGCGATTCGGTTTACTTTACTAGACTCCATTTTATCTCTTGGACCATTCGGCGCCCCGGAAACGAGGCCGAAGGGGAAAGGAACGAATTTACCAAAAAGATACTTATACGATCCTTGTTAAAAATTGAACGTGAAAAAAGTACTAGGGTCATATTCAAAATCGATCTTGCTGTATCATTGATGCGAACATTTTTTATTTAGCATTGAATTTCTTGTTTATTTCTACGATAATCAATCAATACCCATGTTTGTATCAGAATTATAATACATTTTTTTAAATCGAGTCATCCGTGATCGTTATGTTTTAGTTACTTACTGATCCTGACTAGAAAGTAACTAAATTATCGTAACACAAAAAAATATTCAAACTATGCAATTCCTTTTCGTAATGAAAAAAAAATGCTGAAAAGTAATTTACTTGAATGAATAATAAATAATTAAGCTTTTAATTAAAACAGAAAATCATTAAATGCTCAACTAATGAAATTGTATTAAATAACAGGGAATTTCTTGTTTGGCAGTTGAACCAAGTCGCTGTTGGTTATCCTTATCAACATGTCGGTTATCAATATGTCGGTTATCATACCTGTCGAAATTGTCGTATACCGCCGTTGATCCGCAAGGAGTCGGCAGCGATGCCGGCAATTCCATCGCCAGGTTCCCGAAGTTGCCGCAAGGAGGCAGCACTTGGAGCTGCCCCGGAGTGTAAGGAGCAGCAACATCCTGAACAACAACAGGCAGAAGCTTCGGGTTGCGAGCTCTGGCGGATTATTCGTGCACTAGGCGAAGTTGTGACCAAGACCGGTGGTGGCGGTACCTGACAAGGGCAGCAGTGGTGGCCGCTCCTGACACTTTCCCTTTAAGACAAAAACATTAAAGTCCAATTTTAGTCACGGCTGCCAGCGTAATGGAGCGACGGATTATTTCAAATTCATTGCCGTCTCCCGCCAACTGAATAAATTCATTCTCAGATTTGAAACTCCCGCCCTTTTCCATCCAACTAAGTTCACGATCCACGGCGTTTCTTTTTCGGTTTAAAAAAACTAGCCTAAAAAACGATCTAACGCGTAACTGCGTGGGTGATAAATTTTGAAAATTCCAATTTCTACAAGTACAAAATATTACCAATAAATTCGTCTATAAAAGTTTACGAGAAAAATCAAACTGATATGATAAATTTGAATATAGCCGTTGAAGTATACGTTAACGGTGAAATTTATCATGGCGCCACTTTCGCCTCATTCAAATTCAACATCGCGTCGTACGCTTTCGATAATAAAAAAAGATACAAGCAGTTTCACAAGCAGTTAGATGCATTTTTCTACATCAACTATTTCAACCCTAGAGACGCATCCATCCAAGATATTCAGAATGCAACGTGAATGCAGATGCAAGCTGCAACGCGTCTTTTCTTCCACTTGAAGAAATAGAATCAATTGCGTTCGAATGCTCGCATTTAAAGTGTCCCCCCCTTACGGTGTGTACTAGCTTTAGCTTTTGCAATCTAAACTCGGAAGCACCAAGCGGAATTTGAGTGAATCGATAAAACTCAAGTGACCGATATAAACGTAGCCACACCTTGGAGGTTTGCCGAGCGCGTCACGAAATTCAAATAATTGTCGGCCTAACGAGACCGTTAAAAAAAAACGATGGAAATAAAGATGGCCGTCATTATGAAAACTTTTAATTCGGTATCTTGCGCCGATTCGTCTGATCTACCTATATAATGATTGCAAGTGAACTTTTTGACTTTTTTTTTGTACTGCACGATACACAAAACATATGCGCGAAGGGAGTAACGTCCGGGGAAAAGAGAAATACGAGCGCTTAAAAAATTTCCTCGTAAATTTATTCAAGCCAGCCGACGTTCGTAAAGGGGAATAAAAAAAAGAGTTAAGAGACAGGGAGGAAGGGAGAGATAAAAGGGATAAGGGTGGAAGCCGAAAAACCTTTAGGAAATAGCCAATGGCGTGTTAGTACCAGGGGGTAAATATTCGGAATGACTTTTAGACGCACCCTTACAACAATTTTGGTTATGCTACGTATACGACGAGTATCGAGCGTCTGACTTGTTTTGGAATTTACTACTTGTTTTTAATATATATATTATTCATTAATTCCAAACAGTGTATATCGAATTTTTAGAAAATTATTACCGATTGCCTTGTGCTATATGAATTATTCCCAACTGAATTTATTCGATCGATTTCCTTTTTTTTAGGGGCGCGTTAGTGGGAGGCCTTCTATTTACCTATCAACATTTATTTCTGGCGAGTCGATATGCCCGCGGTATAATGCTGAATGAGGGGAAAAAAAAGAAGTGACCTGGTTAAAGTTATTCAAAAGCGAATTCAATTTTGACAGGAGCTTTTAGCACAGAGGTCGCTGCGTTTGACTTATATATGGATTAGCGTGTAGAAGGGTGGCTGACCTCTTGATAACGCGAATCGAACTAGCACAGGAGTCGGTTTTGCTTATTTGAAAGAAAACGAGTGAAAACGATTGGAAAACGATTATTGATTGGATTTATCATATTTTTCGATTCAAATTTTTTTTTTGAATTTTATGATAATGGTATTTTATTCACTTTTAACGTAAATATCCTTGTTTGGTGTTACGTAATACAGTTCCGGTTCTCGTTTCGGTTATTATTGTAAAACAATACCGGGGACTCGTGTTATATTTACTGATAATATTTATTCAAATCGGAATTCCATGAAATCTGGAACTTAATTGGATCACGATATTTTTAATTGTTTGATCTTGTCTTCGTCAATAAAGAACCTGGCTTTTATATCGAATTTCATTCAATTAGGAATGGAAATAAAATCAATCAATATTTTGTTTGCCTTTTTTATTTTGAAAATTTGCTTCTAACGTGTCGTAACAGTGCAGATGACGCCATTGCTGTGAAATACTTCATTAACAAGTTGTATCATTGAATATTGATCATTATGATTTTTCTGACGTAATAATTTTGCAATTTCACGTCATCCGTTTCGTTTCTTCGCACTTTTTTTTCCATAACCTTTTATTCGTTCCCATAAACCAGAATTTCGCACGACTTTCATGTTCCATTTGACGAGTATACTTTACGTGAAATGTCGGATTTTATTGTGACGGATTACAAATCCATATAAATGTACATTAGTTAATAAAAATATTTTTATTATCGTAACAGTAGCAGACGATCTGCACAATCAAAATCAAACATCAAAAATAGATGTAAATGCACATTCGTATAATTAAAAAAATATCCAATCACTCAAACGAACTGATAAAATTTGAAAATTCTCCGAAAGAGAAGCGTCCAATCTTTATAAAGTTTCCTGACAAAGTTTCCATCGATAAAACCAACATCGTTATCGGATTTTCAAAATCCTCGTTGGCCTCGACTATCTGCTTTGAAAAACTTTGTATTTTCATTTCAATTTTAATCGCGCTATTATTAGAGCCTATCCAAAAACTAGGTCTAACGTACGTCTATCCTAAGGCTCGTCTATCACGAATGTCTTGGCTGTCAGTAATCAGGTCGCCAACCATGTAAACTACCTACAGTACCAAGAGTAACAATCAACTGGAATCGTACCCGCTGCAGTTGGTAATTAACAACTGTGCAAAATAATGCATTCGAGGAATCGCAGTGCAGCACGATATAAAAAAGAAAAGGAAAAAAAATTCTTAAAGTTTATTTATGTGGAATCGAGTATAGAAATAATTGCCGATTTATCATTATACGAATATTTTTAGATACATAATATATAAAGGACGTATGGATTATGCAAAAAAAATGTTATGGACTGTATGATATATTATAAGCTGCAGATATATTAGTATACGGAAATGTGTTTTAAATTATATTGGATTTCTGAGGCCGATTCACGTGAATTGAATGAGATAAGAAACGTCTGGCTCCCTTTGACGCAAGCGTCGCTTCAAAGCGGAAGTTACATTTTCGCGTATTCGGTATCCAAGTTGTCGCGAATATATTTCTCAAGGGGGGACGACAGCTTTGAAATTGGAGTAATGTCTGGTATATATCTTCTGCCTTCTCCACGAGAGCCAAGCATAACTTGCAGTTGCAGTTGCAATTGCGTCTCCGTAACGGGTTATGAAATTACAAAATGCGCCACTTGCGTATTTCCTTTGCGAATTTTTCCATAGGTTTTTGCACGAGGAATATTAATAAGCTGTTTTCTGCAACTATCATTTCGTATATAATTATATACATTGAATATATGTTATATTTGAAGGTGCAGTGTTGTATTATATTCCGACTGCTTTTGTATAATTATTAAATATACAGAAATGCAGAAATGCATAGGAAAATGCAAATGGAGGACAAATCAAAGGCATTGTTTGATTCATAGATAATTGAATTGAATGGTCAATCAGTCGTGCTGAGTTAATTGATCTAATCCAGATTGTCTAATCAAAACTTGTCATGGTCGTTCAATGGATCGTGAAATTCTCAAAGGGAATCATTGAAAATGACTTTTGGCAATGAATGAAAATTTCGCCTGTCTGATCACGCACTGGATTTTGCCACTGATTTACAATTGATACCCTTCTACGTGGGAATGGCCTTTCAATTGCCAAACGCACCTGCTGCCACTGATCGATTGATAATGACTCGAATGACTGCCGATCCTCATGGAAAAATTTGGCGAATTCATCGTGACTTCAGCTTTAATAAAGACTGGCTGGTATTATTTAGCTAGATTTCTATTCTATTGTCTGACACTCTCATGATGCTAGGTCGTGACTACTTAATATTAGCACAGTCAGCAGACTGAATGATGAATTCATTGTCAGTGAAAAGAAATGCAGTCAATGCAGTGACACTTGAATTTCTCAGTGGCCCATTGACACGGAGTGACAGAAATGTCATTCAAGTAAATTTGACAGTTTAATTATGTCAGAACAAGGTTGAATAATACGTCAGATTTTGGAAGTGAACTTATGCACTAATTTATAATGTATGAAAATGTCAGAATTAGTGTTACGGTTAATTAGGCGTGATACTTCATTACCAAAAAAAAAAGATTGATCCAGTAAATTAATATTTCACTAAAATCTATATAGCTAGGTAAACAGTCGATTTTTTTTTAGTCTGTCTACTAAAAACGGTAATTGCAAATTTGCTTAGTCACGAAGGGATCGTGATTTCGTGTGGATCTCTTAACGAGGCAAAATCGTGATTGGGCATTTTTCGATGTAAAAAAAGTGTATCATTTTTTGTCTTGGCATTTACTAATGAGGTTGTATCGTTTGTACTAGACAGTGAGTTATTAGTTTGACAAGTTGGGAACGAGCACGTTGAACATTTATTAGATTCCATTTTGTTGTCACGTGACACCAGGACAACTAAATTCGTAATTAGTCATTGTCAGTCTGACAAGAATTTCGTGACGCAATCAACGAAATTTTCAAAGATAGATTTTTAATATGTATGTTGATATATAATTGAAAGAAATATAAATATTATTAATTGGGATCGTGGAGTAATTAGAATTTAAAAATTCATAGGTTAATTACCTATAGCCTTTTCTACTGATTGAACGTAATCAAGATATTATCGATGTTGTTTAATTGGTTTAATAAATTATTTAAGGGGAAGTTACACGATACGAGGATTGGTCGGTTACAACTTTGTCCCAAAGTTAATTAATCATCCTCATATTGCATCGAAAGTTTGGGTCGACATTAACGCAATCGCCATGTTGTTAATCATATGAGCAATTTTCTTAATTAGGGTACCGACAAATTCGCGCAACATAAGTTGAAATTCAAAATTCGTAAATTCACTCCCACACGCGTTTAAACGATACTGATTAAAATTTCAAAAATTTATTTATCACGTACTACCTATCTTGAAATCAAGACTTCTTGGTATAAAGATTTTTTATAAAACTTTTTAAAATTACGACAAAACAATTTGCAAACAAATAATCCTAATTTACATTGAGATTACGTTGTAAAACGGTTGAAAAAACAAACAGACTGGTGTAAATCTGCGGCTCATTTGCTTAATAGTCAGCACAAGTGAGCAGCAGGGTCTTTACGAGCGGCGCATTATCTCCCTGATAAAAAGACCAAATCGAGATTGACCCCAGAAGAGCAAATCCACGTAAACGGCACCCTTCCATTAAGAGAAACCAACGGATGTTTCTATGCGGCTGTGTGAGTGACTATAGAGACGGGGAAAAAAAAAGGAACTAGAATTCTAGTAACTTTAATTGAAGTTTGAAATTCCGTTGACAGGACACCCATTGCACTTTAATGGAAACCACAAATAAGACTATAGCAAACCACTGAATATAATCTTGAAAATTCACAATATATCTATATCATGCTTTAAAAATAAATTGCGAAATAATCAATACATTATTTAAATAAGTATCGATACAGTATATCTATAAGTACAATCAATTCAGAAAATAAAGCAAATTAATTTCGCCGATCAGCAAAGAGTTACCCTCGTCTCAGTGAACACTCTGCGAAAAGGTCGAGAGTTCAACGCGTTCGAGGAAGGAAGGGATGAAAAAAAAAGGGTCAAATACTTTTGCAAAATTGATTCTCATGGCTCTCGAAATAATTCAGCTACCCATCAGAACCCTCTGTATGTCTACCGTACCCTTTTGCGTGGAATCACAGCGAAGGTAAAACAAGCAGGAAAGCACCCTCTGATTTATGCCAGTAATATCCACGACAGCGACGTAAGGGTAGAACGACTTTATCGAAATTTCATACAAAAATCGTGCAGAAATAAAAAAAAGTTACTACCAATCAAACAATTACAATCTTCGATAGACCGTTTCAAAATTAATCAAACAACCCCTGATAGCAAAATGGCGACTTCTAATACTTGTATACCTATACGAAAAGCAAGATTTTATTTCGTCATTGAAAATTAAGTGACAATTTTTAAGGGTTGGTTGATCCAGGCAAATTAGATTGTTCGCGACTAGCGATCCACTATTGGTCCTGTCTAACACTCCGTATCAGGATTGACGTCGTAGGGTTGGTAGCACTGGTGGGCATGGCCGGCAAATTGCCAGCTGGGAAATTGATAGGTGAGACAGTTGGCTGCCTGACTAAATCTCCCGTGGGTCTCTCAACAGGAACGAAGCAATCCCGAACAGATTCAGATCCGTCTGACCTTTTGAATCTTTGAGAGTGGCCACCCTCCTTCTGTTTTTTTTATTTCAGGAAAGGACCAGCCAAGTATTTCGTAACAGTTGGCATCACTGGCAGAGAGATTGATTTTACCTTAGGCACTGACAAATATTAATGTACCTAACGCATCAAATATTCATTGGAAAAAAAAATGACACTCTTTTTTTTCAAAAACTGGTTCTTTACTTTTTTCTCCAATTTTCTTACACTGCATTTTCCTTGGCATAAACGACAACTGTAAAATTGTATAGTTTACGAGTATTCGCTGACTGCTATCAGAAAATGATTAGGAGTGCCAGGAATGAGAGCGGTAATAAATTTGGTTAACGGTTATGGCTAGTATCTATGCAACGAGGGTAACTATACGTACGCTGGATAATCAATAAGTAACCTTAAACACTGTCTGACGTCACGATAGTGTAAATGACCGGGTAAAAATAATTGGCAACGATATCCAAGCAAGAATGATATTGAATTGAAAAAGAATAAGTACTGTACCAGTGTACTGTATGAAAATTTGAGTCGCGTTGTCATACGGTATATTAATCATTTATTTACGTACACGGCAACGCCATTCTCAAATTGTAATTCGTCAATTGTAAATGGCCTAACGAGATTCTTTACTGAAGAACCGATGCAAACTGTAAGATTGTGTGTCTCCTTATTTATGAGGTTATGAATCTTTCAATGAGGCCGCCAGGCGAATAGTACCTCTGTCTTACACTCGTGGCGCTAGCAGCGCCAATGGCGCCTGCTCACGTCAAACGTGAATATTCGCGATATTCCAGGCAACGTCGATAGCTACGAAACTTTTTCAACGAGTTGTACCGGCGAAATCAAAATTCGAGTATTTCTTAGAAACTGAATAAGCATGATCTTATATATTTTCGGCATTATTACTATCTCCTTGGTCATCGAAATAAATATTTTACGAAATTACCACAAAATGGATAAAATCCGCAAAAATGGTTAGGTATCAATTTTCAGTTTGCAAATAATAAATACTTTTGATTCATAGATCTATGCGTTATATTACAGTAACACTATGTTGGTAATATAATACGTAATATGTATGTAATATTTTATTATCCAAATTATAAGATCTCTTCGTGGCAAGGCAGTAGCGATTCGCCATGATGTTTATGCTCCTATCAAAATGACGTAATATCCGGTTATCTTGACAATTATTAATTTGAGAATTATCCATCGTATATTTCTAGCTTTAAATTTCTCTTCCACCCCTTCCACCACTCTATTATTTAAGCAATACGTTACTGGCCCCTGTAAATTTTCCATAGTTTTCTTTAAGTTCACCCAAGTGTATTTCTCGGCTCTGATTTTTTGCCCCTTTTCGTTTTTTCTTTTTTTTTTCCTTTAAACATCGTAACACAGCCAAGGCGCACTTCGGTCGTTTCTTGTGGAGGTATTCTTAACGATCGTCTTGCCGTACTGTATCTCGCGAACTTAACGAGGCTAGCAACCTTTTAAACAAAATATTCCCTTTACCACTCAGTGCTAACGTAAAGTAGTACTAGTTTTTTTTTTCTTTTTTTTTTAAGTAGATACAGCGTGCTACGAAGCACTGGCACGTTTTATGTCAGTAATTTTTTTAATCGTTTCAACTTTGCAGGATACGGTATTCAGAGTCGGAATTATGGTGGTACTATAGGACTGAGAACTTTAGTATACAATAATAGGTTTGGAATATAGTTACTATTACTATAGTAGATTTGTCTAGACTTCTTATTATATGAGATTCTTATCGGTAAAATCCTTCAAATGGGATTTAGGGCTTTGGCCTACGTCGAATAAGGTATATGAAGATTTGTGGTGGAATAAAAAAAGAAAGATGGGGTCCACCTTAGAGAATTTCGAAAGATCCGCTGATTCTGTGTAACCTCACGAGAGGTCAACCGTAAGTAATGGCTCGGGATCCAATCCGGGAGAAAAAAAACGTCACAGGAATGTTTTTCTTTTTAGCATCGAGTCCGACTTCAGTAAAGTAGATGGGTATAGCGACCACTTCCGAAATATCGTAAAACCGCTACTGGTCACGAAGCCATCTCAAAACGAGAAGCTCAACGAGTACTTGGCGAATACGTTTGAAAGGCCTTGCGGAGTTCGCAAGTGGCACACTCAGAAATTCACGGTTGGCGATTAAAATTATAGCGACCTTACCTGCGCCAGGATTACCACTAAAGAGATAAAATAAAGTATAAAAGGAAGATTGTTACCAGAAAGAAATTCTTAAAAAAATATTTTAACTAAAAATTCCTTCAACTACGAAGGAGAGTCGTTCGAAGTTTGCTTATAAAAAAATCAAGCGGCTCAAGTGAAACCAAAATAACCCCCCACTTTACAACCAGTCATTATTTTCATAAAAAAATATGAAATCGACGGAACCACAATTTTTGAACTTGCAGTTTCAAAAAAAAAATACCAACCTTGATGCACTTCGTGCAAGATACAAGGCAGAAGATGGCGCCAATGACTCTCTGCGATCGCAGCGACATCTGTACTGATGCGATGCGTGTCTAGTGCGATAAGAAGTGGCGACAGGTTGAATTAACGGTGGGGGATCGTTATCCAATCTACAGTGCAACTCGATATCCGGTACCGATCTTGTGGCCGGATCTTCAATGGTGTTACTTTCCTCAGAGCCACCAAGACCCGAGACGGAAAGTTGCGGCGACGCGACCAGAAACGTCGCCCGATCTTGTCTGGTTAAAACCGGTTTCCCTTGACCACCCGCAGAAGCCACCACAACCGGCGGGGGTGGTCTGCTGATAAGGGCTGCCGTCTCATCGCTGCTACCATATTCATTGCCAGTTCCACCCTCTTGAGATCCGGCATTTCCGTTCGAGCTCATCGCTTCGCTTCTTGTACCGACTTCCGGTTACCCGCGTCACGTCCTCGTCATTTCCTGCAACGAACCAATTCACCTTTTACTATCGGGCAAACCTGAACTCTCATTCACTCGACCGTACGCATTGCTAACAGGTATGCAATCAATAAAATCGCACTGGTGGGTACAGTTTACATTTCCAATAACATGCATTAAAATAAATACACATCATTCAAACCTATTACTATAACATCGTACAGTATCATTGTCCCTATAAAACGATGAAAGTTCGTACAGTCCGCCCCTGGTAGCGTGTTTAATTAAAATCGTCTAGTAGTCGTAATTACTGTGGTTACCTTTGGAATAACAATGTACACTTTACGGGTATACGCCGTTTATATAGGTTTCGCATTTAACGGCACGTCGTATCTTGAAAGAAGCTCGTTACCTTTCACTATATACAGCTTATACAGCGACACTTTATCCAGCCCGGCACTAATTCTTATTTGTAATTGATCCGAGTATAGAGTTACCAGCGAAGCCATTTGCACTGTTGGAAAATGAAGTCCTTAAACGTTGACAATGTAAAATAGCAATTATTGCAAAAAGTATAGCGTTACCCATTGTTGCAGGTAAGTACGGCTAAGAATGATCTTTAGAAAATCCTATTACCTGTACAGGTGGCACAAAGAGAAACCATCGAAGGGCATTGACCAATCATTCGTCATCGATAGACTGTAATATTTAGGATCATAATAGATTCTCAATACAATCTCTATTGTATTCCGTGCTCTAATTATTGCCTATAATAGTATCACGAAGAATGGAAGTTTAATAGGATCAAGTTTATATCCTATCCAAAGTACTGGTAGCTAGGTGATAGTTTCGGTATAGTGCCAATAATAGTGGCAGTAGTAGTGGCCGGAGTTGGTCCGACCGAGAATTGAAAAGACATCACGGACAAAGAGTGCCACGCAATTTATTCTTACTTCGTTTCTCCTCCTTCTCTAGACTGCTTTGTCTCTTTCTCTTTCTTTCTCTTTCTCTCTACCTGCTCGTGGTTCGAGAATCGATTTTATTGAGCACATTCTACTAACTGGTCCGACCATAAAAAATTCAGGCCGACCTATAACGGGCTTCTACCACTAGGAGAATGAACGTTGGCGAATACGAAATTAATGTACATAGTCAAAAGGGAATTTGATTACACGCCCTTTTGCGTTTCATTCCTCCGATGGGATTGGCCTGGAGATGAATTAAGGTTGTACCAATCGTTAGATAATTTATATTGACCTTGACAGATTTTAAGGGCTAATTAAATGACGCGACAGTCATTCAGAGTAGATACGCGTATTTATGTATTCTGTGAATTTTTTTTTGACGAAGGAAAGTAATGAGGATTACAATAATAATGATGCTAAAGGACAGTCTTTTAAAAAGACCTTGAAATTTGTGTTAATTGGGCCTTAATTAACATACGTGACGCAAGCGACAGTCACGACCAGAATTTTGACCTTTAAGAATCTCTTACTTTACAAGCTACAAGCAAGTCCTACGACCTTGCAATTACAGACACTCTGATACAGTTGAAGAGTTCTAATTCTAATATAGGTTAAGCATTAATTAGTAATGCATCAGCAGGTCGACTGGCCTACGCATTATTAATTATTCTATTCTTGTCCGAGACTGTATGCAGGTTATTGATTATTTTATAATCTACGTGACGTAAGAATAAAAAAAATAATTGCCTAATTTCCTGCTCCGCGTTCTGCAATAGAAAGTTCAACAACGACGACTCTTCCATTCGGGACAGCTCCACGTGCAAATGTGCAACGATGCACCCAGCGTCGGTGCTAAATATAGCGAATGCATCCTGCAGCCAGTGAATTGTTTACAATTTTCTCTGGTACGTAAACGGAAAATTTACACGCGTTGCACGTGCATCTGTGATAGAGAATGATGAATGGGTCGCTGTACGGATCGAACTGCAATCGGCCGCATTTTAAAACCGCGAAAAAATCCAGTTCGACGTCATCGAAATCGTAAAAGTGCACTATTTTCGTTCGATGCATTTAACAAGGTTAATGCGTGCAATGGACGCTTATCTAAAGCCGATGCACCTGTCAAAATGCATTATAAATGTCATTCTTTAATACAGGATTTTTTATCCAGAAATTCTTTGAATTAAATGCATGAAAAATTCATGCTGGTATTATTTTTATCGGCTACAGGCTCTTTCATAAACTAATGTATTGCAGTGGCAATTGCGTTATGCAATTATTCGATGCTGCATCGAGTTTATAATATTAATTTGCGTATGATTTACCTTACGGGGTGTGAGTAATAAATATTTACATAACGTTTAATTGATTGCACTAATTTTAGGTGCAATTCCCGATGCACTTTTTCGAAATGTTTCTACATTCGTGGCTAGCGTGTGTTTTGTTTTTCTATTGACATAACCAATACATCCGTTTATCGATCTCTAGTGCGAAAGTGCAGTGACCCAACTCGAGCAACAATTATTCGCGATGGACTTTAAAACTAGTTAACTCTTTCCCTGAACTGTACAACAATTGTTTATTACGATCGAGAGTAACGCAGGAGCTTCAAGCAAACATTCGAGGGAAGTAGTAACAGTGTAGGCAGACGCCCCGTAAAACACGGCCGAAAAATGCAAATGTCTGACTATGCATATTCATACTCCACTGCGTCCTTACTATGCGCATTTTAAGGAGATCATCGAGCCCAAAATACGACGTCTTATTAATCAGTCGAGCGATTTCGCGGGCCACGTGAATTTTCACGCCGAAATCTTGTCAAAATGGCGCCCAAACGATAAACGCAAAAAAATCTCTCAACCCGCATAATAAACGTGCTCCGTACAATTTTTTGAACGATGGACCAAAAATTTCCCTGAAATTTATCGTAACGCCAAATTAATTCCGTAAGAAAGTGTTACTTTTTTTCAAAATTTTAATTAACCTTCTTCCTTGTAATCGATCAGCCCGTAACTACGTTCCCACCCCTTTATCAGCTTCAATAGACTTCACTAACTGTCCAAGTGAAATGACAGTGGCATATTGCATAATTCGTAGGAATTCAAAATGGCGGCCTCTCTGACCTCACCCAAACCCTTGGGAGTACGTCGCTGTTTACAATGGCGTCTGAATACGTATCCTTCGCACGCTAAACTCATTATGGGAAACTAGTTCATCTCGCACCTCTGATGACTGACGGTTATTACGAGTTTCATCAATCATTTGCATGACTAATGAAAGCCAATGACTTTTATACGTCAATACAGGCAGTAGCGGATACGTTGAGACATCGATAATAGCCAATGAGTCAATACCGTTTACGATTCTTCGAGTTGCATTACAAAAGCAGCACGATAACAAAATGGAGGAAGAATTCCAAGGTGAAATTTTGTACGATAATAAAAATGATAAAATTCCTCCTAGAAATTGTCAAAGCTAACCTGACCTACGTTATCTTGTAAAAGGAAACATCATACGTCTTGACTGTTGGACTTTCCACGTACGTGTTCCATTTTCCTTTCTTCTTTAACTACCATAAAATTTCTTCCTCCTGAAGGCGAAGAACCTTTCCACGTTCGTGGCATGCAATAAAATCGTCAGCAGCAAGATGGCTGCAGGCCATTTCCGGAATGCATACCTTGGCACAATCCCCGCGTATACAGCGACAATTCTACAGTGTAATCTTCCACGTATCAACGCGCTGTGACGTAATCATCAGTATAACGTATCTCTGCACGTTAATATGTAAAAGCCGCGTAAACTGACCGAAATAAATAAAAAAGAAATTCCTACAAAAACATTTAAGCATCAAACGACAATCGGAACGAAAAATTCGTAATATTTAATGATCCCAGTAATTTCTGGTTTTTGTCAAATTAAATCTTTGAACGGTTGAAAGCAAAATGAAGAGAACAAAAAATTTTCAAAAAAAGAGAAAAATCGGAATTTTACGAAACACAGCATCCTTACCGGAAGTCATTCTTCTCGTGTAACTTTCATCCCCTCCCACCCTTCTTCATCCCTTTCCCACCAACGTACCTTCCTGTCCTGGAATTTTAAGTGGCCCTACCAGTCCCTTGGGTTTTCATTCGCACGTGCCTCTGTATTCTTTCGTTTTTTTCCCCTCTTTTCTCCCTTACGCCCTTCCCTTTTCCATCAGTATCGCCATCGAACCTAACTTAACCTTTGAGCCACTCTCATTTAAATTCTATTCCTACAGGGGAATCGATTCTCTATCATTTAGAGCAGAAGTACCAAATCGAAAGACCCTCGGAGAAACCCGTCTCGTTTCAATCGTTATAGCGACTTATCGCATTTTTCTCATCCGGATTCGCACGTTTCGCGAATCCTAGTAGCCTCGTTATTATCGATCGATTGTCGTTCAATGAAAATACAACTATATATATATCTATACGCTATATACGCATATACCGGTAAAACAATACGTGGACATTTATTAGAAATGGCGAAAAAATTTTCATTCCTCTCGTTTGATCTCTATTTAAATTCACGATCGACCGTCGATATTTTTTATTTGCACAACTACATGAAAACTCGCTCGTACGACGCAATTAAATTCGACGAATAATTATCGAGGGTTGTATCGGCAGTGTGTACGTACCGTTAAGGGTAAACATAAAGGTACCTGCAAACGTCAATGAAATATCTGTAATCAGTAGAAATTTTATATACCAGCCATACACCGTTGAGATCGATAAAATTGAGTTATTGATATTTAACCAGAATAGGATATAGCCTTGGTTAGGAGAAAATAGTTACGCAACTCCCACGTACGTGTATGACCGTACAATAATTGATGTACGGTAAATATTGGTTATACCGTAAACAACGTAATTCTTGTTCTGTCAACCTATATCAGTTTCTGTGACATTTTACCTCGTAACGGTAAAAGGCCGCTATTACGTAACACGCCGCTATTACGTAACACGCGTATAAAGATACACGAGAAGCCCCATATTGTTCTCCGGCCCGAAGAAGGATTCTCCATTAGTCCCTTCCTATTGTGGGACCAAACAGTTATGGGGTTAGTGGCTCAGGGCTGTAGAAGATAAGCAGAAGTGCCACGGGGGTATATATGCATGCACGCATATGCCTATATATTATATATATATACCTAACGTTATCTATACACAGCCTGTCACGAAATTGCGACGAAGGAATTCCTTCTTTTTCCATTTTTTTTTTCCATAGGGGAATAAGAAAAAAAAGAAATAGAAGATGCAAAAAAAGGAAAAATATTCTTTTCGACCGTCTTTAATATCCTCTCAGGGGATCCAATTATAATTCGCGTTTCGTTCCTTAGGAAATTCGCGCGAAAAGATTTTTCGCGAGGTAAAACTTAAGTACTTGTTATATTTTTTTTTTTCGCGATAGGTACACGTGTAGAGCAGGTACTTTTAGGATACGGGTTTAGTGGTAGGGCTGATAGAAGGGGTTGCACGTGAAAGGGTAGCTGGGTGACCTATTGACCTCTCGGGGGTTGTGAGTTGCCATGAAGAAAATTTTTCGACTTCCTATGTCCTATCACGACTTCGTACTACGATATAAATATATTGATTGATTGACTTTCGTAAATTCTTATCCAATGACGTAATCGATCTATGAACTATATATCGATATATTTTTCATAGAAATATATTTTTCTGATGATTATACTGTTATGTACGTTTCAGCCATTTTTCAGTTTAGTATATGGAGTAATGGCGTTGGTAAAGGTTAATGTAATCGAGCGCTAATTATCTCAGTGGTTAATTGTCCAGTGAATATATAGAATGATCTCGGGGGATCATTTTGGCGTATTCTAATTACCGAATTAATAAGTTTGAATGCCTACTAACCCAACCCAGCGAAGGGGGAGAGAGGGGGAGGTGGAGTGCCCGGCCTCTAATAGTCTTGAAAGTTGAGACCTTACTTCCGGGGACTTCAGGCCGCAATTAGCGAGCGGACGATGTAATCGATGTTAATATTATATATTGAATATTTCAATTAGAAAATTGATACTCGTGCAAAGAAAAGATCGTAAACAACGTATTCTGTTAGTTTATTTACTGTCGTTTGAAGTAATTGCAAAATTTAAGTTCTGTCAGTGAATGAGTTAGGTATGATAATTAATTGGGATTAATTATCGGACTGTTAATTATCAATACTTGATACCCATTGGCAGATACTTTGATTCTTTAATGAGAGCTCAGGCGACTGTAGCTCTTTGAACTTTGGTCGAGGATACTCTAGCGAAAGTCGAAATCCGACGATGCTTTAAGGAACGTGATTTCAAAGGGAGAATGAAGATTGGAATCGAAGAGTGCGAAATAAAATAAAGGAAATAATTAAAGAAAAAAATAGGAAATATGAAACTTGAGATAACGAAGTTATCTGATTTTCTGAAATAAGAAAGATAGATAAAGCGAAACAAAGAGAAGTATATATATAGTATGTGGGGTTAAAATGAGGCGCTTAACGGTTACAAGGTTATTTGGGCGTCGCTCTTCGTGCAGGCGTCGTTGTTTCGCTGTCGCTAAAATACGACGCCATACGTACCTGTCTGCCCGTATCAGCGAGAGATATCGTTTTACTTAAATCAAGATAAAAGAACAATTTTTTGTTTCGTGCATCGTGATAAGACTGGTGATTCTCTTTAGGTTTGATAATTTCTCGACAGAACTGTCAGAAATTGCAAGGAAAATTGAAGAAAAAAGTTTTTAATGATTTGCATTAAAAAATATGTCTTTCCTCGTTATAATTATTGGCAGACACGTTTAATGCTCTTAATTGAAAATGATTTTAATCATCCCTCGGGATTAAGCGGATTTAATCGATATCCTTTGCCATATTTCGGTTTTAGTACAGGCTCGCGCTTCAGAGGGCAGTTGAGACGCTTCTTATCAGGCGCTCATTAATGAATTAGCTATAAATAGTAAGCAGCGAACTACCTTGGCTCTACCTGCCGTCTAATTTAATTGCCACAACATCAGACGTCATTCCCGCAGTTAACAAGTTCATATTAGATTAATTAATTAGCCAATACCCCCAAGTATTCGTTACCTCTCCCCCTATACCTTTCTGCTTATCAGCAAAATTATGCTGTTGCGGTTGGCAGTTTAATCGGCATCCGAGAAGAAGCAAGTTTCCGGAAATACGTTGCTCGAAATTTGGTTTTGAGAACTGAAAGAAAATTTTACGTCAAACAGTTCCCACGTTTATCGATTATCGGATACAGTCGATAACGCAAGGAATTTCCATTAGGATCTCGTCCGAAATATTTTCATTAACAATAGAACGGAATTTCGCGCAATCTTTCCAATCTTTTCTTTGTTCTCGTACAATAAAGAAATTCCAAGATCTCGTCGTGCCCGAAAAATTCGCGAATTTCCGCATACGC
This sequence comes from Pachycephus smyrnensis, assembly GCA_030142225.1. NCBI lineage: Eukaryota > Metazoa > Arthropoda > Insecta > Hymenoptera > Cephidae > Pachycephus > Pachycephus smyrnensis. The sequence continues at coordinate 280,201 of JARQST010000576.1, forward strand.
GAAATTATTGGCTAATTGCGCCCTCGGCCAACTTACGTAATCCCGACCGGATGTCGATAAATTTCAACGTTTGACACTTCATTCCACGGGCTTTATCGCCTCGGAAGTAGGTCGAAGATAATGCATCGATAGGAGCCTCTTCTGTCAATGCACGTTCAAGAGTGCATTCGAGTGCAGTGCTTAATAAAGTGCACTGTAAAGATCGTTAGTGGTGTAACACGAGATTAAGGACATAAATAAAAAAAATCACCTTTGAGACCCATCAACAAATCGCAATTAAAAAAAAAGTAATTAACCCCAATCAAACCACATATAAAATCCTAAAACACAATCACAAAATCACCATTCAAAATTGACAATTTTCGCATTTCGAATGAAAGTTCAAAATTGTCATTATCATCGCACGTGACCCAAGAAAGGTCACAACTTTTTCATAACCAGATTTACATTGAAAAAGGGTAATAACGCAAATTCCCTCCACTCCCCCACCCCAATCTCAATGGGGTTCATTGTGCGTACTCAATGCCTACGTATTTTATTATGTATCAGGGTGTTCGCGTTACAACGGACGCCAATTTATGGTTGTCATACGTCACAGTTGCGTGACTTTAAAAAATGTCTGCGAGGTGTCACCTAATAACGTAATATGTTTCACCATATGTACGGGCACGTCTATATATATATATATATATATAAATTACCGCAAGTATACGATTATTATTATTTCCCAGCTATAAAACTAGTCCAAGCACATTTGCATCCAAAGAGGATCACGTATCGTATTTCTCTTGTTTATCTTCCCTTTCAGATCATCTTTTCCACTGTCCGTCATTTTATCTTGGGCCCTTTGTATTGTTTACTTTTACTTCTGCAACAACGGATACGCGTATACTGATAACAGCCGGTAAAGGTATATATTTATTAAATTTATTATGACGTAGCCGATGACTCACTCCGCCATTTTGTGAACGTTCAAAAATCCAATAAGAGTGACCCAGTTTTCTTTGTAGTATTAATCAAGCATTGTCGTGCGTGCGCGAAATGTATTTCTACGTATACCGTGACGTCGTTACGGCAATGTTTATCGATGAAAATGAACACAGTCCGTCTAGATGCTTTCGCAAAAATAATATTCGCACTTTCGTCCCATTAAGATTGCATTGTCACTGCAATTTTTTGTTGCGTCGCAAAGAGCGAAGGCGTCACGCAAAAAATCCTACGTGATCCATAAATCATTTCTGTCCTGGAGAAATTCCATAGTGACGTCAGGCCTTGGATACGTTTTTTGCGCGAACGTCTGAAAATGTGCGTAAGTCGATGCGTGGTGTCTCGCGTAATCTTACGCACACAAAATAGTCCTTGAACGCAGAAGGAGGCAACCTGTTGCTTTGGGGAAAAAACCCTTTGACGATACTGAAACGTCCTGTAGATATAATTTCTTTTGTTTGGGGTAAGAAACGTGCGCGATTTGATTTGCATTTATTTTTGGAATTTCATATAGCAAATCAAAAAGTGACACTTTCACTCTTCGCAAACTTTCATACCTGAAGTAGACGTACGTATAGGGGAACACTTTTTGAAAAGTATGTAAAGGGGAGTATAATTCTGTTTGCGTATACTTTGCGCCCTTAAGACAATCCCTAAGGAAACTTTGAAAATCTCGAGCGAGAGCATGGAAATGTTAAAAGCATCGCGGTAACACGTATACCGGGAGTTTAGAAAGTAACAACTTCATTTTCCACGGCTCTTGAAACTCTCGTCTGTTTCGAAGAGGAGGAAAGTTTTGTGCGACAGAAGAAAAAAAAATTGGCAGAACGCTTTCGCGAGCAAACAGCAATCTTCGTTTCGTGAATTATGAAAATTTACAGAAACAAGAAAAAAAACTAATTGGATTTTCAGTTTCGTTTTTAACTCGATATTTGATCAACATACAGAAACACAAAGAGAATGTAACTACCCGATATAAAGAATTATCTTAAATCGTGGAAACGCATATTAATTTTAAGAAACAAAATACCCCACGCAATGTAAAACGATACTTGGACGGATATTTCTGTCATCCGCCATTTTTCTTTTGCTCTTCAGTTATCATTTGGAGTCCTTTAATCAGCGCCGCGCAAAAAATTTATCCTAACTTTTTCCACTGAAATTGGATATCGTCTTATGTAATACTCATGTCACGATCCAAGACTCAGGATCGCAGGTAGTCGCGGGACTCCATTTTGTTACTGCCTATTGAATAAATATATTAATATATAGAAATATAATTCCACGCCTCGAAAACTTTACTATTGAAACATAGAGACACCCTAGTAAATAATCTCCTACAAAAGGACCAAACAGCTGATACTTACACAATACTACATTACTATAGTATTATAACAGTGATAATGATATTTGCTACTATAAAACTATACAGTCAGTTTCGCATAATTAATTTCTATCGTTAATTAGGACAATCCTACAGTTTCCGTTTCCCAGGCTATTCCTATTCAGTGACTAATATAACGATCAGACTGTACTGATTTATCATACCGGAAGTGGAAATCAGTAATATCCGCAAATACAATTGGATACTTTTGACCCGTAAAACTTATTTATACAATTAACAATTCGATTCAATCGGAATAAAAAACTAATCGACAAATAAGCGACTAGGAAGTTGGATTAAATATTTTTAAATATATCAGCAATCCAATTGATTAACAATCTCACGTATTTGTCTAATTGGAATCAGATTATCCAATTGGTCAGCTTAATAACAAATTTTCTACCCTTAATGTTACTTAATCGATATAGATATAATAATTATCCAATTACGTGGTTATCTAATTATCTAACGTTATCTTGAGCCAATTATTCATACGCTATCTGAAAGATATATTAGTACAGTTGGTAACTGTGATATACGCGTATAACTTGGCACACCATAGAGATATCCATTATATTAGTCTCATATTACCAACAATACCAATTGGAATATCTTCATCCAGATTAGCCAACTGTATAATCTATCTCTGATCTAATCCTGATCTGATTCATATGGTATTACCGGTATATATATACTGGAGCATCAAGAAGGGTAGCGTATTACCAAAGTACGCGTAAACCACTATTCACTGATAGTCTAGGACATTGCCAAACATTGTTGCCAACATTAACAGGACCTGACGTTAAATACGAAGTGCCCCGAGAAAGCGAAGCTTCAAATTCAGTAATTCAGTTAGGAATGTCCTTCGCTGTTTGACGTACGAAATCCTCTGGACGGTCTGACCTGTCTATTTGTTTGCACTACTATCCGGGATTAATTGAGATATCCGACAGGCCGTACTGTGACGGACATTTTTTTTTCTTAAATTTTGAATTAACTTTGTCTAGTTGATTAATTGACTGATTTTCTAAATCTTTTCTAAAAAAAGGGGCATTTTCAGGATTGTACGAATTTATATGTATAAGGGAATTCGATAAGTCAAATATCGATACCAGAAATGGAATTAATGTCGGTAGTGCCTGCTGTCGCAGATCAAGGGAATCCACGACGTAGATCGCAAGTAGGAATGACCTGAGAACGGGGCTTAAAGTTGAATCCGCTACTATCGGGGTTTATCGGGGTTTTGCCTGCGGCTGTAACAATGGCGTCGCGCGAATTACAATTCATGACCTCGCGTCTGGAATCCTTGGAAAATTCGAGGCTAAGGAACTGGTCCATTTTGAACCAGTCTGTACGTTGAAATACTTAAATGTTGAAACTAGTGGTTGAGAGTACGAGAATTTTTGGTTTTCCTTAATACTGGGTTTGTTGTCTTTATATTCTTTTTTTATTTTATACAAAAAATAGGGACGTTGATGACTGAATATATCTTGTTGAACGAAACGAAAGGATCGAATGATCTTGCAGCGTGAGATAAGATAAAAATAAACTGGAGTATTTTTAGTCATTACTCTTCTCCCTCGTCTTTACAATTATGTACTTAGGTCGGTAACAATGGAACCTTCCGTATTCAGTAGAATTACGTGCTGTCACGTATATCGGGGCTGGGCAATAAATTTTCTTGAATCAAAAGTACATTTGTTCTTAACAATTTATGAGTTTTGTGAATTTGCCTGTATAATACCAGTGCGTTTCGTCAGTAGAGGCTTTGTCGTTCGTTACGCAATTTATTCGTCGTTGATGAATATATAATAACTGGGAAGAAATACTTCTTTTTCTTTTTTTTTTCGAGAAAAAATCTTCGACACGTAGATTAATCGTTTATCTTTGAAATTAACGAGTGAGCAATGGTGAATGTTTTGCCTTTCTTTTTTAAATCCCTTCGAACTTTGAAAAATTCTTTATTATATGATTAATCGAGTGATCGATGACGAGTGCAATTGATTGATCGGTAGCAAAAGCTCGCGAACCCTCGGCAGGTAAAATAATTTACCGAAAGTATTACTGGAATTCGAAAATAGCAAGTATAAATCACGGAAACACCTGCAGTACGGTAAAGAGGATCTGTCGGAGTTTGAAATGCAGTGGAATAGAAAAATAAAGTAAAGAAAGATTAGACGCAAGAGAACAGTAAGATATCGAGAAACTGTTGTGGAGCGAATCGTGTTTCCACGTGAGAATTGAGACGTGAAGTCGATACTCGTGTCTGGGATGTAAAGAGATAAAAATAAAAGGTAAGATAACGAAGAAAGCTGAGATAAGAAAAATACAAAAAATGACAGAACCACCACTGTTCTCTTGGCTAGTTTTCACGAGTATTCCAGAAACGTGATAAAAAGGTTTTAAAATTTCATCAAGTCAATTTATCATTTAAATCATTCACAAAAGTAATCCTGATAATGGTCAAGGTCAACTCAGTTTTTTTTTATTGACAATACGAGTTTTATTTTTTTATCATAAAAAGCAGACAATTCGTTTTAAAGGAAAGGCTAGCGAAAACAGTATGGTTATCACAGTGATAACAGACCGAGGCTGTACGACGTATCGCCTGAAATATAAACGTGACGTAAAAGAAGAAGTACGAGGTAAACGTGAAACGTCATATTTCAGAAATAAATGTACGAACAAAGAGAAAGAGGAGACGAGGATAAATGTCGTGGGGGTTCCAGTAAAGATTTTATCACACCGGAAAACTCGCGGAAGCTCGTTAAAAGTGAGCTGAAAAAAAAACGGAACAAGTCAAACAAAATAACGTCACTGTATGTATCCCTAAAAAATATAGGAAAGGCGTATACGTATGTCGGTTGAATTAATTAAGCGAAAGAGGATGGTGAAGTAAAAATATCTGTAGGACAAAAAAAAGTATTACTTTCAACATTATTTCGAGTTTTTCTCAAGGAAAAAAGAAATATTGAATCACTGCGAAATCCGCGAGCTTTCTCCAGGTCCAAAGTCCTCCGGCGCCCTTTCAGGACCCGACAAATCCCCCGGAAATCTAGTATGATCCCAAACAGACTAGAGAGGGTTGTGTATATTACCCCATAGATAAATACGGATAAGACAGATGATTTCCGAAAAATGAACCAAAAAAGAAAGTCCAAAGTAAATCCGTGCAATATTTCTTCTCTCGACTAGATACTCGATGATATTGATCCCTTTTGTCAACAGAATGCACGCGAAGCCAGATAGTCGTTTACTATTAATCATATGCAAATAAGTACACCCGGTATATTTGCACGGCTAATAGTCAAAGCCGACGGATCAAAGCATTCCTGTCAAAGCGAATGCAGTGCTTGGGAATTCTCTCATTGACAAATGACACCTGTCAAAAGCACGTGACACGCGGAATGTACCTTTTATGCCCGCACTAGCAGTTCTCAATGATTATCATTCATCTCGACTATGCCCGTTATACCGTTTCCATAGTATTTTCTGTTATAGTGGACCAAAGAGAAGTTCGATGAAAATTGAGAGTCGTTTTCAACGTAGCTGCTTCTTGGGCGAACTCATTGCACCTGCCATTTACCAGATAGCCAGGTTGTATACTTGTATGTATACCTGAAAAATTTGAAAAATTTTTACAAGCCCCAAGACGGTGGTTGGGAACTTTTTTTTGTGACGTATAAGTGCCATTCCTGAGAGCTTCGCAAGTTGAGAAAAATCATTTATCCCAGAAAATATTTCCTGACGGTATTCGCGGCTTCCAAATCCTTTTTAAAGCGGCCACTTTTGCTGTATAAGGAGCCACAGTGGCTATAGGAAGGGGATGGAGGGGGGAGACGAAAAAAAAATTGAGACACTTTTTGGAACGAACAAGCGAGAAAGGCGGTTATAGGATCCTTTCCGAGAAATCGCGGAAGAGACAGCTTCTCTGCTTTCGTGGAATTCCGCGAGACTTTTCTTCTTCTCTTTTTCTTTTCTTCGGGGAAAATCCGACGGAAAGCATCCAATTCTGCGGTGGTTGAACGTCCCGAGCCTTTAAGCGATGCCATTAGCTTGGCGGTGGGTAAGAAAGAAAGAGAGAGAGAGAGAGAGAGAGAGAGAGAGGAAAATATCAATTTTGATATTCTGATCTTTGTCTGACTTATACGACGCTTTACTACTGTTTATTGGCTTCTTGGAATTTTTATTAGAGACAATGATTTATCGGTAAAACTTTTTTTTAATATTGTATTATTATGCAATACTTACTGAGGTATCGGTGCATAAGATAAAAGTGCATATGTAAACGCGCGTGCAGTGGACCAAATCAAAATGAGAGTCCTCTGACATAGAACGGCTGCAGGCCAGGATATTTTTACATTTGAATCGCGTCGGTGTGTTGGCTCGCGATGAAACAATTCTTTGATCCACTGCGATTGGATTCTTTTTTCGGTTCGCCCTTTATTCACGCGTCCATGGAAAAATTAATGAAAAAAAAAGAAGAACAACTAGAAACAATATTGCATTATTAGTGCACGCAGGATTGGTTTCAAATTTTTTTGTTACGTTACGTTGTAATAAGAAAATTAAAAAAAAGCGAAGCTTCCCTCTGCGTGCAGTTCCCTTCGCTTAAAAATACTGAATAATTTGATAAACCTGGCAAAAATTTCAAAAATATTTTATCCAAGCGTAATTCACATGTGCATGTATCCCAGCCATATGTACAATTACTCATATTACAACGCTCTCATCGACCAGACCCCCGACTCTTTGAATTATTCAAAAAAATACAATACAATTTTTTGATAACAAGCCCAGCTTTAACAATAATAACTAAAAATTCTACCATTGCGGTGAAAAAGCATTTATAAAACGAACCACTCTATATATAATTGCGCAGCCACTGTAGTACACATATGTACATTTACATAAGCATGCGTATCCTATTCCATTTCAAAGTCCATTAACAACAAACGCCATATTTATACCCCCCCCCCCCCTCCCCCCCAGCACAAAGAATAATCATAACCATTCCGAAAAAGGAAACTGGCTCTCACAGTTTTCCAATAAAAAAAAATCAATTCCTATTACCAAATCCATCAGTCGATATTCCAGAAATACAGAAATAACTATTATACCTATATAATATTAACGGAAATTTCATTTACTTTTTATTCTTCCCATTTCTCCTTACTTTGTCGCTCTGCTGTTGCCTTGCTCTAATTATTCTCAAGTAAGCGATAGAAATTGTCACGACAGAAGCCGACATGAAATCCCCTTTAAAATTTCAAATTTCAATGCCGCCATTTTTTTCCACCATACAGGACCTGTTATGTCCCATAATTACCACTAAATTTAAAGGCTCCCATATATATATATTTCGAATTTGGCTGTATCGTTGTTTACGATATGATCGGAAAAGCCACTTTGGTGGCTGAACTGCATATATGCAAATCCGCGTCATATGCATACCGTGTGGACACATATGTGCAATTAGATTAACAAGTGAACGTGTCACTTTTGAAAATTGTATCCAACAATGTGCATGCATATATATCCATATATATAACTCTTAGTGTAAAATGTACTTAATATATCCCAAACTGCATATGGGAAGCCACATATGCATATGCTATCAAGAAGCTTGCAAATTCTGTGGTTCCTAATACGCGACGAGTGATATTAGAAAGTCCAGTCAATTTGATAAGACATAATATTTATGACGTATCATTAATAAACATAGAGATTGATCGTCAGGTGCAATTTATATTGAAATGATGCATCCATTATTACTGCAGTGAAAAACATGTATGTACACGTCGCTTTATGCAATGATAATAATGCAGCTCGAATGGAAATGCCAATTAATACCAGTACTCGTTATTTTCATGTCGCTATCAAAGACCGCTTATTATTCACAAGTTCCGTTATCAACTGCACTTATATGTACTATACGTATGTGATATATCGTCGACTTTACGCGAGCATGAATTTTCAACGCTTATAGAATTACTGCGAACAGAATATGTACATATGCATATGCACTCTTTCTCTTTAGATACTTAGGTTCGTATAACGTATGCACTTTTGTGAGATAAGATTGTTTTTTAACTAGTTTTTGTCTTTGTCAGAGACTTGGAAGGTGCGTATATAATTTTTTGAATTTTATTGCACTTTCGAAAGTGCATATAAAACTTGATTAATACTTTATAGTATATGAAATGCAACGTGCTTCTGATTGCTGCAGCTGTAAATTGCACCCGTGATTCATTCGCCGGGAGGTAAGTGTATGCAACTACACATACGTGCACTTGCGTAACATACTGCTTGCAACATGCTAAACCGTTGCGAGTTGCCAAAAACGTGGGTAACGTAAGATCTGTCAAAGTTGAAAGTGCAGTATTTCATACAGTGAATGCAATTCTGTTACACGTATACGGAATCCGCTGGTGCAGCTGTGACTGCAACTGCAACAACAGAAATTGCAATCTGCGTCGTATCGAAAGTTCAAACTTTCCCCGCTTGCATTAACAGTAGCGCTACGGTCGTTTCGAACGATAACAAATAGCGTATTAATTAGCAAATATTTTTTACACTCAATTCTCGATTGGCGTTCTTGAAATTTCTAATGGCCGACTTATTGCGGGCAATCGTACCGCGGGACGGAAATCCGACAATCATCAGCAGAGTCAGGAGTGGGAAATGCCGGAAGCTACTAGAGAGCGATTCACCCTCCCTCATAAAACCGTCACTTCCGGTCGCTCGAGTCTACTGGAAGAATCCGTAGAGTAACATCAATTACGGCATGAAGCCCGGAACGCCTTACGGAGGCACGATAATGGAAATACCCACCATATAAAACGTGTAGGGTTGCTTCATTTCAACCCTTTGAAATTACCAGATAAGGGATGACCAGTATGAGAAACAAAAAATTCTAGGACTGACGCTCGTATACAGGCTCCATATATAAAATTGAATTGAAGCGAAAAATTGAATTTTGAAAAAGAAAAAACTTCCCCTATCGAAAGGACAAAGGACGAAAGATTTATATTTACAAAATTACATGTAATTACGTATCTGCAATCCTCTCGCCGTGCTCTAAGATCCGGAATAATGAGAGATTAATTGACTGCGTTACAGCAATTAATTTAATTACCCGTACTAATTCGGTCCATATTTTAAGACGGAAGTAAAATACCTCCCTTAATTTTCCTAGGGTAAATAACGTGAAAAATTATCTACTTGCCGTGCCACCTTGTGTCTATATTTCTTTCGCGTAATAAAGGATTAATGGACTAGGTATATAGAGTGGTAGAGTGAAATAGGGATTGGGGGAGGTAGAAAGCGATGGGGGATGGAGGGAGTTACAAGGGGGATGCTGTAATGTCATCCCCTTTTCTCCTGGTCTTTTCCTCTTCCCTCCCAACGTGATAAAAACAGGCTTTCCCGAAAACCGGAAACAAATGAACTGCAATCCCTTCCTGTCGCCGGATAATTAAACTCTACCCATAGACACTAATGGCTCTAATGAGTCCGATGACGTAATGATCACCTAGTCATTTATCACCAGAGTAAACTGTGTTCATTATCGTTATACAGGGTGCCACAATATTTTTCAAGCTTTTCGATATTCCTTTTCATAGACTGACAATCTTAAGTAGACATCCAAAAGACTAGGATTGCTTGGGCGATATTCCAAGATGGCGGTGAAGGAAGAGAAAAAGAAAGGCAAAGAAAAGCACTCTGAGGATTATCGGAAAATCAGCGGCATTCTGACTGAAACCATGTATATATATATCTACTTATATATCTATATAACTATATATACGTACGCTCTAAAGGGCTCCCCGCAAACTTCCCTTTGAGACTCGACGTTGCGTGAAAAATGGCCGCGAGAAAAAGTCAACCGGATAGGTTTTAGATGGTAAATATTTCTCGAGCGATTACACGGGTTACTTCGTTTACAAGTACGGAGGAAGAGGGTACGTTTGAAGGAGATGATACAGGAGATGAATTTTCTCAGATTCTCTATATCGAATGAATAACGACGATCTCGTGTACAGTCCTTGCAAATAGGAGTGAAAATGTTAAAATATCAAATATCACAGAACGTAGTCTTGGCGTGTATCTCATGAAGAGAAATTTTTGATATTTGAACGTTCTTATTTGGGTTATTGACAGTTCTGTTTTCATTATTGTCAATAGAGTTATGACCTTGTCAAGATTACAAGGTCGATCAGCAGTGAATCCAAAAGGTTTACTCCCGCTTCGGGGCAATATTTATTTTCGGGAAAATTGCAAGTGGGTTTTCGTTTCTGCAAATATCTTGGGGCTGCCGAAAATTCGGCGAAACGTCGAGGTGAAATTAGGGCTTTGGGAGTTTCGAGGAACTCCAGGAGAAGCTGGCCGATTGATTAATCCTTTGGATCGGAGAAAGGATATAATCTGGAGCGAAGGAACTTCCGGGGGATTCGAATAAAATCTCGTGGAGGAATCACGGAATATCTTTTATCAATTTATTTCTTTTTTTAGCTTTTCTTTGTCGCGCGACTTCCATTAAAATTCTTGGAAGTCAGGAGATCGCTGGTACGTTATCTTGACGAAGATTTGGACGTGAAAAATTGCGAGATGCTTCAATTCGCGTCTCGCTTCTTTTTTAGGTATTAAGATGCTTTTCGTATATTTTTATTGTATTTATCGTTCGATTAAATTAGCTGTACCGTACATCGTAAACGTTTATGTCAAAATAATTAATTCGCCATCTGCAACAACCTTGGGACAGTATTAGAAATACGCCAGCAAATTGAAAAAATATATTACTATTTTTTTTTAAAATAAAGAATCCAACGCACTGCAAATTTATGACTAAGCCCGTCAGCTGTCCATACAATAATTCGCAATAGTCAATTTAAATATAGGAACGCTATGGAACGCAAGATGAATTATCGCAATCTATAATGCCAACGAATTCATCTTGGGATTAAAATATTTGTACACTCCTCAGAGTAAATCTAGTGGCAGATATAGACAAGCATATTATATATATATTCATATACTGCAATAGAAAAATTCCAAGATAAATTCCAAAGACAAGAACCGAGGATTAAATGCTAATAAGACAAGCGATCAGTCAAGTCGAGTTTCTCGCAATTTCTAGCGAGGTCAAAGACTTAAGTGCCGAGGTCACAGATCCAGTGGCCATACATTCCGGATATATCGCCATTTTGTATAACGAACATTTCCCGAAGCGATAAATCATAGAAACGATCTAAGATAAGGCCGCATTTTTTTCTTTATTTTTTTTGTAAATTTATGTGAGTGCACCTGCAGATTGACTAACGTCATAATCACGAAATCAAATAAGATTGATAACGAGTGGACGAGACGGAAATGCATAATCATAATGATTTATCATCTAATCCAGTGGCGTGTCATCGTTGATTATTTTACGATCCTCAAATAGGCCTTGGTATATTTTAACAAGAGAGAAAAAAGCTTTGTTTACCCCAAACAATCTTTTAATGTTGGCACAACATGATTTTATGACCCAACCAAGTTATACATAAAATATATGAAATATAGGAAACGCGTATCCGGGCTTCTCCGTTTTTCGCTTCACGTGAAATTTTGTATGCGCGACAAGTGAAGAAAGTCAAAATAAAATATAGTATAGTAAGGGGACAATTTTTTTGCGACGTCCACTATACGTTTTAAATAGAATTTCGAAATTTTATTTTCAAATCTTCCAGTCATCGTCATTAACGAACTTTCTTTTGCTCGAGAACATTTATCCGACGATAAGACCCGCATTCTAGGAGTCCCGACCCAATCGCGTATTTGAAATCGCTGATTTTCCCGCGTAAAAGCTCAACATCTTTCCTGCGGGCACGTTACGTAATCGAGGTAGATAATCCAATTTGTCGGTGCGAAACGTAAAGGACTGGGATTTGAGTGTAGCTATGAGTATGTAAACGGTCCAAAACCGCCAACGAGTAGGTATCGTGCAAAAAAAAAGAAAGGACAGGACAAAGAGAAGGAAAAAAGTGCGAAACGATAAGCCGCCGTATTATATATTTTCACAATAATATTTAACATTCGCCTTTGAATAAACTCCTGGGAAATGCGGGGAACAGCTTCTCCGCGTTCACACGATATTAATTTCGGCAAGATAAATAACCGATGACAAGTTAGTACTTTCGTTTCCGCAATAAGCAACGGCTATCATCGTTACCATCAACAATAAACATTTATTTTGTAATTATAATGATTCGTATCACTATATCATTATGCAGTTTACGCTTAAAATACACCCTTAAAATACAGGAGTGATAATAAGCAAAAAAGGTCACGTGACAGGTTTTCGCGAATCTCATTAGCGCATACAAAAAAATGACGCGGGAATTCCCGTACGAGGAAATCTGTGACGTAATTCTGGGCTCAGGTTATGACTATAGCACATGATAGCCGTTTCCAGGAAAGACGGAAACAGACATAAACACTGTGATATACTATATATATATATATTAAATTTATGTCGCGGCATACGCATATAAATACCTGCGATTCTCCAATCCAGCGACAGTCCGAATAAAACATTTAAGCTGAACGAGACAAAGAACGACGTCATTAACTCAAAATGAAGTTGACTATTTTTTTGATTTTGTTAATTGGCGTTTTTGGTTGCTTTGCTTCTACAGAGTGTCCACCACGGCCAATTTGTAGACCATGCTGTCCACGTGGTCAACGTTGCGAATACATAAAGGACGTCGTGTGCATCAGAGCACCTTGTTGTCCAACCCAATGTGTACCGATCCACGGATAATGGACAAAGTATGGTACTTTTCCTTATGGCTGACCTAAGACCAGCCCGTTACGTAATACCACGAAGAAGGAGGCTATTGGATATTTTGAAGTGCCAAAGACTGAAGAAGAAGTTGCCTGATCGCAGAACATCAACTTCGATTTTCAACCTATTATAGAATTTCGTTTGGGACTGTCATTTTTGTTGCATATTTGTTAATATAGACGAAATGAAATTTGTGACGTTACACACTGATTTTTAAAATATGTATATTTTTCTTTTAATTCCTGGTACCTTCGTCGTAGGAATTTCGAAAATTAATTGACTACGCTTACTAATGCGCATATATTAATTAAGTGTTAATCTGTAGCCTTGAGTTAGATATGTATTAATGTAGATATGCCTTTGCTAAATTCGCATATCCAACTGCTCAAACATTCCTTTTTTTCCAAGGTTCATAACTAACGAAATATCGTATACACGTTGATGTCATCCAAGACAACGTAAGTGGTATTTGAAGTAATAATAACAATGAGGATAGTACAGAATGAGTGAAGGGATTTAACCAAATACACTTAAAAAATTGATATTGCATTTTTACGCCACCAGCATAAATTAATCCGTGTTTTTGGCTCTTTCGCATTTTGCCTTGTACTTTCGAATCATACTTTTACACTGACTTTTATGGTATTAGAGTGAATCGAGGCATTCTTGCGGTGCTACCACAGGCTTTTTTTCTTATTAAACAAATCTTTGCAGTTGAAACATAAAATTCTGAATGTCTACCAATTTGCAAGCCGTCATATAATTCTCATCAAAAGTGCATACGAGCCTACAATCATCTGCTTTGTGGTATCTTGTCCAATTACACAGAAGCGTCAGCCATCTTATGGATAATGAGAGGACAGAATGATGCTTGCCTGTCGTACGTTGACCTATGACATTTCAAGAGTGTTGAAAATTTGCGAAAATTTGGAAATACCCTAGCCTGAGCGGCGTACTGGAATGAAAGATGATTTTTGGAGTAAAATTTAGAATAATACCTTTTTTTGGATTTCTCAGTGAAATAAAATCCACCGTACATACTGTGCACGGCACTTATTCAAATTAATTTCCTTGAATCCAGAAGAATCTATAAATAATTAGCATAACCGAGTCTGCGAAATTTTCCACAATTTGCAAATGTACACAGTGAATCTGAAAGTAATCGCACAACAAAAATAAATAGAAATGAAAATATTATAAATATCAACTTGCACGTTCAATAATGAACATAATACTGTTATTACAAAATGGCCTGCATTCTGCCATGCAGTATGTACGCATATGTGTTTACGTTACTTAACAATAAGATGCGACTAACGAGCAGCATTTCACCTGGAATCCAATTAACGTAAACAAAGTAAAAGATTTATCGGCCATCTTCTCAGTATAAATACTCTCGAATTTGCGTAACTAACCGCAATCAGCGTTGGAACATTGTATCGAACGTTTGAAGAATCCAGGCAACTCATAAAGTTAAGTTAAAGTGAAGCATTCTTCTGATCATGCTAGCAGCCATTTTCTTTCACGAGAGTACGGCGCAAGATTCATCAATCTGCAAACCACCGTGTGGTCGAGGTCAAAGGTCAGTTCGAATTATCATACGTAACTGCCTTCGCCCACTATGTTTCAGAAACGTGTGCCAGCTTTTCTATGGCTAAGGAGAAGGAAATAAGGACTTGCTAGTACCGGGAAATTTGAATTTTGACATACTGGACCGAATGGGATGCTGTTACAGTCTTGAACGAGAAATAACAATCTAGCAACTTATTCCACCATCTTGCCACGATTGATTACCACCGAAACTTTGTATAACATAATAAATCTGTGATAACGATTACGTATTTCTTTCAGACTTTACAAATACCAATAATTCATACCCAAACAAATATATTGAAATGAATTCAATAACAAGTTATTCTTATTTCCACTTGTACTTAATTATACAGTCTGATGTTATCAGCTGTTCTTATACAGGAATAACTAAACGTATTTTTTACTGCTACAAATTCATTGGCTACACCTGTACATGTGTTGACAAACGTCTAATGAGTCATGTATGTACATGACGTATATCTAAGTTCGCCTGTAGTATAAATAGCTGCGCAATTATCAGGCTGGTTTCAATGTCTAATGAAACTTCGTTTCGAACAAAGGAACGAGTATATTCTGTCAGGATGAAGTACAATGTTTTATTAATTCTGCTGGCAGCCATTTTTAATTGCTTTGCTTTGGTCGCTGCTACTGATGACTGCCCTCTATTGCCAATTTGTTCAATACCATGTGAACCCCATGAACGTTGCGTTTACATGGAGAATGTCAGGTGCATCAGAGCACCTTGTTGTCCAACCACATGTGAATCAATTTGCGAATAATAGACAGCATGCTACTTTTCCTCATGGCTGATCTACAACAAGCCGATATATAACATCACAAGGGATACGATAATGTACCAGAAGCTGAAGAAGAAATTTCCTAATTGCAAAACATCCATCTCGGTTTTCAATATATTGTAGGATTACATGTGAAATTGTAATTCTTTCTTGTCTACCTGCAAAAACAAAAAATAAAAATTACATTGACCACTGATTTTGCCAGTATAAATTCGTGTTTTTCACTCTATCGCATTTTTCATAGTAATTTTGAATCAGATTTACCATCTCTCACTTGGGCCTGATGTGCACAACCGTTTTTTTGGAATTGCGGTGACCTTGCAGCGCCGAAACTGCGGTCTAGGATAATACAAGCCAGATGGAGCACTGCACACCTACTTCCGGCGACGTGGCGTCGCCGCGCGTTCCGCTTGCGTGCATTCTGTGCCGCAATTCGGATTATCCTGGACCGCAATTCCGGCGCCGCACCGGCCACTGCACTTCCGAAAAACGAACATGTGCACCGGGCTTTATGGTATTCAAACGAAGCGGGGCATTCTTGCGGTGCTACCATCACCTTCCTTTATTTTAACAAGCAAACCTTTGCAGTTGAAACGTAAAATTCTGAATGTGTACCAATTTGCAAGCCGCCATGTAATTTCTATCAAAAGTGCATAGGAGCCCTGTATCACCTGCTTTGTGGCATCTTTTCCAGTTACACAGGTGTGTCAGTCAATTCATAGATAACAAGAGGGTAGAATGGTGATTGCCTGTAGTACGTTGACCTATGACATTTCAAGTGTTGAAAATTCATGAAAAAGCTCTTTTTTTTGGGGGGGAATTTCTCCCTAACATAAAATCCATCATACAAACGGTATCTGCAGAAATTGCTGCAATTTCCAATGCATAAATGTTAAATGAACCTCACGAAGTAATGGCGTCAATGAAAACAAACAAAAATTAAAAAAAATATAAATACCATCATGAATATCCAGTGGTAAACATATAGCTGTTTTTACAAAATGGCCTCTATTCTTCCA
>JARQST010000576.1:296908-327865 GCA_030142225.1 Pachycephus smyrnensis
ATTCGTGTGTATTCGTGGCTCTGGATAAGAAGGAATCACGGTGCATTCACAATGGGCGACAACCGATGACGACTTGCCAGTACCGGGAAATTTGAATTTTGAAATACCGGACCGAATGGGATGCTGCTGCAGTCTCGAATGAGAAATAATAATCCAGCAACTTCTACCATCATCGTGCTAGGATGATTATCATTGAAACTTTGTATAACATAATCTATGTGTGAAAATGATTATGTGCTTTTTTTCATGGTTTCATGAATACCAATAATCCATAAACAAAAAAATATATACTGAATCAAATTCAATGACGAGTGTACTTATTTTCGATAATAAATAATTAGCATAACCGAATATGCAGAATTCTCCAGAATTTGCAAATGTACGCACGTTCAGTGAATGTGAAAGTAATCGCATAAAATAAATAAATAGAAATGGAAAAGTTACAAGCAACAACTTGCTCGTTCAATGATAAACTTAATACTGTTATTCCAAAATGGCCTGCATTCTGCAATGCAGTATGTACGCACATTTATGTTTACGTTACTTAAAAATAAAATGTGACGAACAGCTCCTCAGCTGCACTCCAAAAAACGTAAACAATTACAAAATTTTTCCTTCATTTTCTCAGTATAAAAGCTCCCGAATCTACGACAGTAACCACAATCAGTCTTGGAACATTGTATCGAACGTTTGTAAAAATCGGACATCTAGTAAAGTCAAAATGAAGTGGAACCTTATACTGATAGTGCTGGTAGCCATTTTCGCTCACGGTACTATGGCGCAATGCAGACCGCCATGTCCCCCAGGCTACAGGTGCGTTCGACTTGGGCCGAGATGGGTGTGCCGACCTTACCCTGGATAAGAAGGAATGACGGTGCATTCACAATGGACGACAACCGATGACGACTTGCCAGTACCGGGAAATTTGAATTTTGAAATACTGGACCGAATGGGATGCTGCTGCAGTCTCGAATGAGAAATAATAATCCAGCAACTTCTACCATCATCTTGCAAGGATGATTACCTCTGAAACTTTGTATAACATAATCTATGTGTGAAAATGATTATGTGCTTTTTTTCATGGTTTCATGAATAGCAATAATCCATAAACAAAAAAAATATACTGAATCAAATTCAATGACGAGTGTACTTATTTTCGACTGTACTCAAAATTGTGTTGTCTAAAGTTAAAAACTATTCTCATACAAGAATAACCACAACTTCTTTTTGTTACAAAATCATTGGTCCGGAACTGTCACGTGTTGGCAAACTTCTGAGTCAATGCTGGTCGTCAATGTCCACTACCTTGAATCCCCAAGAATCCATAAATAATTAGCATAACCGAGTCTGCAAAGTTCTCCACAATTTGCAAATGTACGCGCGTTCAGTGAACTTGAAAGTAATCGCATAAAAAAAATAAATAGAAATGAAAAAATTATAAATATCAACTTGCACGTTCAATGGTAAACATGATACTGTTATTACAAAATTTCCTGCATTTTGCCATCCAGTATCTACGCACATTTACGTTTAGGTCACTCAACAATAAAATGCGACTAACGAGCAGCTCCTCAGCTGCACTCTAATTAACGTAAACAAATTAGAAAATTTATCCTTCATTTTCTCCGTATAAAAGCTCTCGGATCTGCGACAGAAACCACAATCAGCCTTGAAACATTGTATCGAACGTTTGAAAAATCCGGACATCCAATAAAGTCAAAATGAAGTGGAACATTATACTGATAGTGCTGGCAGCCATTTTCGTTCACGGTACTATGGCGCAATGCACACCGCCATGTCGCCCAGGCCAAAGGTGCGTTCGAGTTGGGCAGAGATGGATTTGCCGGCGGCGTGGCTCTGGATAAGGAGAAGGAATGACGGTGCATTCACAATGGACGACTTGCCAGTACCGGGAAATTTGAATTTTGACGTACTGGACCGAATGGGATGCTGCTGCAGTCTCGAATGAGAAATAATAATCCAACGTCTTACTCTATCAATTCGCAATGATGATTACCACTGAATCTTTGTATCGCATAATAAATATGTGAAAATGATTAATTTTTTGTTGTGATTTCACGAATAATAATGACCCATATCCAAGAATATATACTGAAACAAAATCAATAACAGTATTCTTATCTTCGAAAATAATAATACTACGCAAATCCAAGTACGTGCAAAGTGTTTTGCCGTTCCCAAGTATTTCAACGTAAAAACAACACACTTGTAAGTGCGTAAAAAGTGTCTACCGTAGAAAGGATAGGGAATAACACAGTTCGCTAAACAGTTGGAATTTCAGTGCATTCCTACGTAATTATGCAGTTTGAAGTTAGCAGCTGTTCTTATAGAAAAATACCCAAATTTGTATATTTTTTTTGAGTCACAGGTATAATGATAGGTCATAAGTCAAGAGTGAAACTACGTTAGATCCATAAACCACAGGCTTATCACTGTAATCGATTTACATAAAGACACTAAAGCATTGTACAGTGCAACCTCTGTCGTTGCCTGCACTTCGGACCGAAAGGGACGGAGTTTTAAGGGCAGTGACAGCGTTTTGAGCAACGACAGACTTTTGGGCAACGACAGAGTTTTGGGTAACGACAGAGTTTTGGGCAACGACAGAGTTTTGGGCAACGACAGAGTTTTGGGTAACGACAGAGTTTTGGGCAACGACAGAGTTTTGGGCAACGACAGAGTTTTGGGCAACGACAGAGTTTTGGGCAACGACAGAGTTTCGAGCAATGACAGAGTTTTGGGCAACGACAGAGTTTCAAGCAACGACAGAGTTTTGGGCAACGACAGAGTTTTGAGCAACGACAGAGTTTTGGGCAGCGACAGAGTTTTGGGCAACGACAGAGTTTTGGGCAACGACAGAGTTTTGGGCAACGACAGAGTTTTGGGCAACGATAGAGACATTCGACAGAATACCCCTATCTCCACTATTCACAGCTTGAATGCATCAACGGGATTCGTACAAGCATCGAGAGAGACTGCAACTGTTACCTCCCAACGTGGCCAGCACCCTAACAAAAAAGACAATTAACCCTTCAGCAGTCGCTTAAGCTTTCGTAACATTACTACTCGCGTGGGGGCCGTAAAGAACCAATTTTTTTAATGCGATATACTGATGATCGATGCAAAAATATTATTCTGCACAAGGAATTACTGTTGTTTATACATACTGTTGGAAGAATTAATTTGTTAATATCTTAGCTGACAGAGTACGTGTACAATCGTCCTGGATAAGGGGCTCACATTGACAGAATTTCGGTATGCCAGCTAAGAGGTTAACCAAGTGTATCAATTTTAATGTCCCAGATATCCTGCAGTTACAAGATAAGTTTCCCGCAACTCCGCATATACGAAATTTTGGCAACCACATAACCTGCGAGCAGTTATTCGCGAGGTTAAGGTGACCTTGATTGGAACAAGGTAAGAACAACCGTAGCAAAATTTCTACGAACAGATTACTCTCGGATTTCGCAATAAAATAAAATCCACCATAAACACAGTGCACGTCATTTGTTTACATCGACAGAATTTTCCGCAATTAGCAACAAACACATGTTCGGCGAACCTGACAAAGTAATCATATAAACAAGAATAAATAGAAATAAAAAAAATATAAATATTGTAGTGCATATCCTATGGTAAATACAATACTGTTTTTACAAAACAGCCTGCATTCTGCCATGCAGTATCTACGCACATTTACGTTTACGTCATTTAACAAGAAAATGCGACTAACGAACAGTTCCTCAGCTGCACTCTAATTAACGTAAACAAATTAGAAAATTTATCCTTCATTTTCTCCGTATAAAAGCTCTCGAATCTGCGACAGTAACCACAATCAGTCTTGAAACATTGTATCGAACGTTTGAAAAAACCGGACATCTAGTAAAGTCAAAATGAAGTGGAACATTATACTGGTAGTGCTGGCAGCCATTTTCGTTCACGGTACTATGGCGCAATGCAGACCGCCATGTCGCCCAGGCTTCAGGTGCGTTCGAGTTGGGCCGAGATGGGTGTGCCGGCGTATCACTGGATAAGGAGAAGGAATGACGGTGCATTCACAATGGACGACAACCATGACGACTTGCCAGTACCGGGAAATTTGAATTTTGAAATACTGGACCGAATGGGATGCTGCTGCAGTCTCGAATGAGAAATAATAATCCAGCAACTTCTACCATCATCTTGCAAGGATGATGACCACTGAAACTTTGTATAACATAATCAATGTGTGAAAATGATTGTGATTTTTTTCATGGTTTCATGAATATCAATAATCCATAAATAAAAAAAATATACTGAAGCAAATTCAATGACGAGTGTACTTATTTTCGACTGTACTAAAATTGTGTTGTCTAAAGTTAAAAACTATTCTTATACAAGAATAACCACAACTTCTTTTTGTTACAACTTCATTGGTCCAGACCTGTCACGTGTTGGCAAGCTTCTGAGTCAACGCTGGTCGTCAATGTCCACTACCTTGAATCCCCAAGAATCCATAAATAATTAGCATAACCGAATATGCATAATTTACCACAATTTGCAAACGTACGCACGTTCAGTGAATCTGAAAATAATCGCACAACAAAAATAAATAGAAATGGAAAAATTATAAATATCAACTTGCACGTTCAATAAAGAACATAATACTGTTATTACAAAATAGCCTGCATTCTGCCATGCAGTATGTATACACATTTATCTTTACCTTACTCAACAATAAGATGCGACTAACGAGCTCCTTAGATGCACTTTAATTAACGTAAACAAATTAGATAATTTATCGTTCATCTTCTCCTTATAAAAGCTCCCGAATCTGCGACAGTAACCACAATCAGCCTTGAAACATTGTATCGAATGTTTGAAAAATCCGCACATCTAGTAAAGTCAAAATGAAGTGGAACATTATACTGATAGTGCTGGTAGCCATTTTCGTTCACGGTACTATGGCGCAATGCAGATCGGGATGTGGCCCACGCCAAAGGTGCGTTCGAATTGTCGTACCTCGATGCCGTCGCCCACCATGCGTTAGATGGGTGTGCCGACATTACCCTGGTGGATAAGGAGAAGGAATGACGATGCATTCACAATGGACGACAACCGATGACGACTTGCCAGTAATGGGAAATTTGAATTTTGAAATACTGGACCGAATGGGATGCTGCTGCAGTCTCGAATGAGAAATAATAATCCAACGTCTTATTCTATCAATTCGCAATGATGATTACCACCGAATTTTTGTATGACATAATAAATATGTGAAAATGATTAATTTTTTTTTCTGATTTCACCAGTATTAATTATCCATACCTAAGAACCATTTTCTATCCATTTAATTATCCATATCAATAACTAGTATTCTTATCTTCGAAAATAACAATACTACGTACAAGTGATCACACTGCAAATCCAAGTGAGTGCAAAGTGTTTTGTTGTTCCCACGTATTGCAACGTAAAAGCAACACACTTGTAAGTGCGTAAAAAGTGACTACCATAGAAAGGATAGGGAATTACTCACTTCGCTACACAGTTGGATTTCCAGTGCATTCTTACGTAATTATGCAGTTTCAAGTTAGCAGCTGTTCTTATAGAAAAATACCCAAATTTGTATATTTTTTCAGATTTTTCAATTGTTGATAACACTGATAAAAAAACCTGTCAGACACTAAAGACCCCAAGGTGTCTGTTTAAGGATGGGATTCATAGGGTGTCTTTCTAGAGTTAACAACAGACTGATTAACTGATACTAGAAATTCAATCACCAACAAAGAAAAGACACGTGAATCACCATTGCAAAATCACGGCACGTGCGATAATAACTTTCCCACGTGGATTTTGCACTGTAGCAGCAAATACGCGTTGTCATAGCAACATACTACTAGAACAAGATGCAGTTACAAGATAAGTTTCCTGCAATTCCGCGTATACGAAATTTTGGCAACCATATAACCTGCGAGCAGTTATTCGCAAGGTGAAGGTGACCTTGATTGGAAGAAGGTAAGAAGATCCGTAGCAAAATTTCTAATAACAGACTATTCTTGGATATCACAATAAATTAAAATCCACCATAAACACTGTGCACGTCACTTGTTTACCTCGACTCTCCTGAATCCACAAGATACCAGAAGTAATTGGCACATCAGGAAACCGCAGACTTTTCCGCAATTTGCAATGAATACACGTTCAGTGAACCTGATAAAGTAATTGCATAAACAATACTGAATAGAAATGAAAAAAAAAATATTAATTTTATGGTGCATTTCCTATGGTAAATACAATACTGTTATTACAAAATGGCCTGCATTCTGCCATGCAGTATGTACGCACATTTATCTTTACCTTACTCAACAATAAGATGCGACTAACGAGCAGCTCCTCAGCTGCACTCTAATTAACGTAAACAAATTAGAAAATTTATCGTTCATCTCTTCCGTATAAAAGCTCCCGAATCTGCGACAGTAACCACAATCAGTCTTGAAACATTGTATCGAACGTTTGAAAAAACCGGACATCTAGTAAAGTCAAAATGAAGTGGAACATTATACTGGTAGTGCTGGCAGCCATTTTCGTTCACGGTACTATGGCGCAATGCAGACCGCCATGTCGCCCAGGCTTTAGGTGCGTTCGAGTTCCCGTACGTCCTTGCCCTCGCCCGCCATGCTGGAGATGGGTATGCCGGCGTATCACTGGATAAGGAGAAGAAATGACGGTGCATTCACAATGGACGACAACCGATGACGACTTGCCAGTACCGGGAAATTTGAATTTTGAAATACTGGACCGAATGGGATGCTGCTGCAGTCTCGAATGAGAAATAACAATCCAACGTCTTATTCTATCAATTCGCAATGATGATTACCACCGAATCTTTGTATGACATAATAAATATGTGAAAATGATTAATTTTTTTTCTGATTTCACCAATATTAATTATTCATACCCAAGAAGATATACTGAAACAAATTCAATAACTAGTATTCTTATCTTCGAAAATAACAATACTACGTACAAGTGATCACACTGCAAATCCAAGTGAGTGCAAAGTGTTTTGTTGTTCCCACGTATTGCAACGTAAAAGCAACACACTTGTAAGTGCGTAAAAAGTGACTACCATAGAAAGGATAGGGAATAACTCACTTCGCTACACAGTTGGATTTCCAGTGCATTCTTACGTAATTATGCAGCCTCAAGTTAGCAGCTGTTCTTGTACAAGAATACCCGAATTTGTATTCTTTTTTTTTAGGTCATACGTATAATAATAGGTCATAGATCAAGAGCGTAACTACGTTAGATCCATAAACTACAGGCTTATCACTATAATTGATTTGCATAAAGACACTAAGGCAAAGCATATGCCAGCTAAGGGATTAACTAAGTATATCTATTTTAATATCCTATCAACTGATTAGTCACTAAGGAACCATCGAGCTGATTCAGAGATCAAGAAACATCTTCGTCACCCCCCAACCCTAGAAAGACACCCTGCGGTCTTTCGTGTTCAGGTAATTTCAACTTTTCAGATTTTTTCGCCTAATTTTGGATTAAAAAGAGAATATACTTGTATATTGTTTTTGAGCAAAAACGCTATCGAATCATTCAGTAGACATGTCAATGTATACTACAGAATGATTTTAGATTTTTCAATTCTTGATAACATTGATAAAATACCTGTCGGACGCTAAAGACCCCAAGGTGTCTGTTTAAGGTTCGAAATTCAGTTTAGAAATTCAGTCCTCAACAATGAAAAGACACGTGAATCACCATTGCAAAATCACGGCACGCGCGATAATAACTTTCCCACGTGGATTTTGCACTGTAGCAGCAAATACGCGTTGTCATAGCAACATACTACTAGAACAAGATGCAGTTACAAGATAAGTTTCCTGCAATTCCGCGTATACGAAATTTTGGCAACCATATAACCTGCGAGCAGTTATTCGCAAGGTGAAGGTGACCTTGATTGGAAGAAGGTAAGAAGATCCGTAGCAAAATTTCTAATAACAGATTACTCTTGGATATCACAATAAAATAAAATCCACATTAAACACTGTGCACGTCACTTGTTTACCTCGACTCTCCTGAATCCACAAGATACCACAAGTAATTGGCACATCAAGAAAATGCAGAATTTTCCGCAATTTGCAATGAATACACGTTCAGTGAACCTGATAAAGTAATTGCATAAACAATAATGAATAGAAATGAAAAAAAAATATTAATTTTATGGTGCATTTCCTACGGTAAATACAATACTGTTATTACAAAATGGCCTGCATTCTGCCATGCAGTATGTACACACATTTATCTTTACCTTATTCAACAATAAGATGCGACTAACGAGCAGCTCCTTAGCTGCACTCTAATTAACGTAAACAAATTAGATAATTTATCGTTCATCTTCACCGTATAAAAGCTTTCGAATCTGCGACAGTAACCACAGTCAGTCTTGAAACATTGTATCGAACGTTTGAAAAATCCGGACATCTAGTAAAGTCAAAATGAAGTGGAACATTATACTAATAGTGCTGGCAGCCATTTTCGTTCACGGTACTATGGGGCAATGCAGACCGCCATGTCGCCCACAACAAACGTGCGTTCGAAGTAGGGGGAGATGGGTGTGCCGGCGTTTGATTGGATAAGGTGAAGAAATGACGGTGCATTCACAATAGACGACAACCATGACGACTTGCCAGTACCGGGAAATTTGAATTTTGGAATACTGGACCGAATGGGATGCTGCTGCAGTCTCGAATGAGAAATAATAATCCAGCAACTTCTACCATCATCTTGCAAGGATGATTACCACTGAAACTTTGTATAACATAATCTATGTGTGAAAATGACTGTGATTTTTTTCATGGTTTTATGAATAGAAATAATCCATAACCAAAAAAAATATACTGAAGCAAATTCAATGACGAGAGTACTTATTTTCGACTGTACTCAAAATTGTGTTGTCTAAAGTTAAAAACTGTTCTTATACAAGAATAACCGCAACTTCTTTTTGTTACAACTTCATTGTTCCGGACCTGTCACGTGTTGGCAAGCTTCTGAGTCAACGCTGGTCGTCAATGTCCACTACCTTGAATCCCTAAGAATTCATAAATAATTAGCATAACCGAATATGCATAATTTACCACAATTTGCAAATGTACACAGTGAATCTGAAAGTAATCGCACAACAAAAATAAATAGAAATGGAAAAATTGTAAATATCATCTTGCACGTTCAATGAAAAACACAATACTATTATTACAAAATGGCCTGCATTCTGCCATGCAGTACGTACGCCGATGTGTTAATGTTACTCAACAATAAGATCCGACTAACGAACGGCACTTCACCTGCAATCTAATTAACGTAAACAAATTAGAAAATTTATCGTTCAATTTTTCCGTATAAATGATCTTGAATCTGCGACAGAAACCGCAATCAGCGTTAAAACATTGTACCGAGCGTTTGAAAAATCCCAAGCAACTCGTAAAGTCAAAATGAAGTGGAGCATTCTTCTGATCGTGTTGGCAGCCATTTTCTTTCACGGTACTATGGCGCAATGCATACCGCCATGTCGCCGAGGACAAAGGTGTGTTCGAATCTTCTTAAATCCCTGCGGTCCCCCACCTTGTCCTCCCAGATTCGTGTGTATTCGTGGCTCTGGATAAGAAGAAGGAATCACGGTGCATTCACAATGGGCGACAACCGATGACGACTTGCCAGTACCGGGAAATTTGAATTTTGAAATACTGGACCGAATGGGATGCTGCTGCAGTCTCGAATGAGAAATAACAATCCAACGTCTTATTCTATCAATTCGCAATGATGATTACCACCGAATCTTTGTATGACATAATAAATATGTGAAAATGATTAATTTTTTTTCTGATTTCACCAATATTAATTATCCATACCCAAGAAAATATACTGAAACAAAATCAATAACTA
Source organism: Pachycephus smyrnensis (assembly GCA_030142225.1). Lineage (NCBI taxonomy): Eukaryota > Metazoa > Arthropoda > Insecta > Hymenoptera > Cephidae > Pachycephus > Pachycephus smyrnensis. The sequence continues at coordinate 306,869 of JARQST010000576.1, forward strand.
GTATTCTTATCTTCGAAAATAACAATACTACGTACAAGTGATCACACTGCAAATCCGAGTGGATGCATTGTGTTTTGTTGTTCCCACGTATTCCCACACTGTAATTGATTTACGTAAAGACACTAAGGCAAAGCATATGCCAGCTAAGGGGTTAACTAAGTATATCTATTTTAATATCCTATCAACTGATTACTCACTAAGGAACCATCGAGCTGATTCAGAGATCAAGAAACATCTTCGTCACCCCCCAACCCTAGAAAGACACCTTGCGGTCTTTCGTGTTCAGGCAATTTCAACTTTTCAGATTTTTTCGCCTAATTTTGGATTAAAAAGAGAATATACTTGTATATTATTTTTGGGCAAAAACGCTATCGAATCATTCAGTAGACATGTCAATGTATACTACAGAATGATTTTAGATTTTTCAATTCTTGATAACATTGATAAAATACCTGTCGGACGCTAAAGACCCCAAGGTGTCTGTTTAAGGACGGGATTTATAGGGTGTCTTTCTAGAGTTAACAACAGACTCATCAACTGATACTAGAAATTCAGTCCTCAACAATGAAAAGACACGTAAATCACCATTGCAAAATTACGGCACGCGCGATAATAACTTTCCCACGTGGATTTTGCACTGTAGCAGCAAATACGCGTTATCATTGCAACATAAGGTAAATGCTCCTATTAGTGGCAGGTTAAGAACTGCTTCACAGAAGAATCGAAATATTGACGAAACTATTAATAGCCGGTCTTCGAAATGAATTCTGCCGTGGAGAGGACATTTTTAGCTAACCAAAAACCCCCCAATGTGACCCATTAGCTATGTTCTTTCGGAAAATATGGCTAAATGAAAAAATAATTGTGGTTGCTCCTATTAGTGGCACCCTCGATACTGACTTGTTCCCAATAGTGGCCGCTGCATGTACCCATTAGTGGCATACCTTATGAAGCTCGTCTATAACCTATAATCTATAACTCGTCCAGAAGAGTCAATATAACACGAAAGATCGTAACCTGCCACTAATAGGAGCGTTTACCTTACTACTAGAACAAAATGCAGTTACAAGATAAGTTTCCCGCAATTCCGCGTATACGAAATTTTGGCAACCATATAACCTGCGAGCAGTTATTCGCAAGGTGAAGGTGACCTTGATTGGAAGAAGGTAAGAAGATCCGTAGCAAAATTTCTAATAACAGACTATTCTTGGATATCACAATAAATTAAAATCCACCATAAACACTGTGCACGTCACTTGTTTACCTCGACTCTCCTGAATCCACAAGATACCAGAAGTAATTGGCACATCAGGAAACCGCAGAATTTTCCGCAATTTGCAATGAACACACGTTCAGTGATTATATAACATATTATTTTTATGGTGCACTTCCTATGGTAAATACAATACTGTTATTACAAAATGGCCTGCATTCTGCCATGCAGTATGTACGCATATTTATCTTTACCTTACTCAACAATAAGATGCGACTAACGAGCAGCTCCTCAGCTGCACTCTAATTAACGTAAACAAATTAGAAAATTTATCGTTCATCTCTTCCGTATAAAAGCTCCCGAATCTGCGACAGTAACCACAATCAGTCTTGAAACATTGTATCGAACGTTTGAAAAAACCGGACATCTAGTAAAGTCAAAATGAAGTGGAACATTATACTGGTAGTGCTGGCAGCCATTTTCGTTCACGGTACTATGGCGCAATGCAGACCGCCATGTCGCCCAGGCTTCAGGTGCGTTCGAGTTGGGCCGAGATGGGTGTGCCGGCGTATCACTGGATAAGGAGAAGGAATGACGGTGCATTCACAATGGACGACAACCGATGACGACTTGCCAGTACCGGGAAATTTGAATTTTGGAATACCGGACCGAATGGGATGCTGCTGCAGTCTCGAATGAGAAATAATAATCCACCAACTTATACCATCATCTTGCAACGATGACTACCACTGATACTTTGTATAACATAATCAATGTGTGAAACTAATTACGTGCTTGTTTTCATGATTTCGTGAATACCGATAATCCATAACCAAAAAAAATATACTGAAGCAAAATCAATGACGAGTGTACTTATTTTCGACTGTACTCAAAATTGTGTTGTCTCAAGTAAAAAACTGTTCTTATACAAGAATAATCACAACTTTTTTTTTTGTTACAACTTCATTGGTCCAGACCTATCACGTGTTGGCAGAGTCAATGCTGTTTCTCGTCAATATCTATTACCTTGAATCCCCAAGAATCCATAAATAATTAGCATAACCGAATATGCATAATTTACCACAATTTGCAAATGTACGCACGTTCAGTGAATCTGAAAGTAATCGCACAACAAAAATAAATAGAAATGGAAAAATTATAAATATCAACTTTCACGTTCAATGATAAACATAATACTGTTATTACAAAATGGCCTGCATTCTGCCATGCAGTATGTACGCATATGTGTTTACGTTACTTAACAATAAGATGCGACTAACGAGCAGCACTTCACCTGCAATCTAATTAACGTAAACAAATTAGATAACTTATCGTTTTATCTTCTCCGTATAAATGATTTCGAATCTGCGAAATTAACTAGAATCAGCATTGAAACATTGTACCGTATCGTTTTCTAATTACTTTTACTACTGAAACTTTCTGTAAATTAATAAATACGTGACAATTACTAATTTCATGAATATCCATAACCCAAACCCAGTAAAATATACTGAAATAAATTCAATAACAAGTATACTTATTTTCCCTATTGTACGTAATTATACAATCTGAAGTTGGCAACTGGTCCTGTACAAGAATAACCAAGTTTGTATGTACTTTTTTTAGCTGCAACTTCATTGTTCCAGCTCTATCACGTGTTGGCAAACTTCAAGGTTGATGAATGAACAATATGACTGTTTATCGATGGAGTATTAGGTGACGTCACGGAACAACGGGAATAAACGTGGGTGCTGTTACCTGTTCGATTGATTCCTCAAAAATCATTGTGACAGTAGTACAGGTGTCAAGTGAACCTGATGATGTAATCACGTAAAAACTAAAAATGTAAATATGTAAATAACATCTTACGCATGCTGAATAGTAAACATAACAACGTCTACAAAATGGTCTTCATTTTGCCGTGTAATATGTATTCATGTGTGTTGACATTGCTTAAATACAAGATGGGACTAATCAGCAGTATTTCACCTGTAATCTAATTAACGCAAATGATCCGAAAGATTAATCGGTCATGTTCTTGGTATAAATGTTCTCGAATCCGCAGCTAAAGTCGCAATCAACGTTGAAAGTTTGTATCGAACGTTTGAAAGAACCAGACAACTCGTAAAGTCAAAATGAAGTGGAGCATCATCTTGGTCCTGCTGGCAGCCATTTTCTTCCACGAGAGTGTAGCCGCAAAACGTGGTTCTCTTCTACAGTGCAACCCGCCATGTGAGAGATGGCAAAGATGTATTGAAGTTCCGGAAGTACCCTGCCGCAGCGAGAGTTGTGCCACAACAACCTGTGGGTCTAACCGTCAGAGAGTGAATTAGGCTGCTTTCACAATGGAAGACGGCGGATGACAAGTTGGGACTACTGGGAAATTTGAATTCTGAAATACTGGACCTAACGGGATGCTGGAGTTTCGAATGAGAAAAAGTAATCCCGAATCTTATTCCATCATCTTGCAATGATTTTTACCACTGAAATTTTACATGTATAACATGATAAATATATGGTAATGATTACGTATTTTTTTCCTTGTGAATGATAAACCTGTTTTTCGATGGAGTATCGGATTACGTCACGTCATCATTAATTTGACGGATCGCATCTTTGTTCGATGACAACAAATATTCTTATTGCTGAATAATATTTTGTATAGAATCGGATACAAAGTGCAGTTGCAAAATTGTTTTCCTTCTTATAGCGAATATGGTGACAGGTCATAGGTCAGGAGTGAGATTACATTAGATCCGTAAACGACGTGCTTATCACCGTAATTGATTTACATTTACAGTCACTACATTATTACAGTGGCAACTACGAGTTGTTGTAACAACGTACCAATAAATCAAAACGCAAAGTAACAAACCGCGTAAACCAAAATTACGTGTTCGCGGAGTTGCGTAATCCATATATTTTTCACTCGCATTATTCGCGATTCCGCAAAAGCTATAGACTCGGGACACGGAAGCGGTAAAAAAACAGGGGAAAAAAGGAAGATTGAAAAATGAGTAAATACACGTAATTCGCAAACGCAATGACTTTCCCGCCTTTTTTCACGACATAAATATAAAATGGTGGTCGGCGCAAGTTTCTTCCTGTAGAGAATGACGCGAGACGTACGTAATCTAATAACAATAAAAATTCATACGCAGGTATACCTATATATGCCACTGTAGATATAATTTTATAATTATATAACTTAACGCTCAACGCCTTGATAACTGATTGCTGCAAGTTATACCGGATACGAGACAATCAGACCGACTTCCGGAATTTTATTTTTCTTCCTTCATTTTTTATTGCTCTATTAATTTTAAGACTTTCTCTACGCACTGACGACGATCAGATAGCCATGTTTGCCGTGACACGGTGGCGGCTCTGGAATATTTATAGACTGGCAAAATATCTGGCGATCACACGTGTATGCACCTGTACGTATACGATAATCGCAAACATAGTGATTCAAATTTTAACGAAATGACTGACGTCGGGAACAAGCGTATTGATAGAGCGCGTAGAATTAATCGGTTTCTTGTTTTTTCTTTTCATACTCCATACGTCATTTACTTTATCGTTGTACCTATCTCTAAACGGACTGACAATGAATTGATGGAAAATAATATAAGGAGGGACAAATTTTTAATCGTGATGAAAATTCGCCGTAAAAACAGAATCGAAAATGTTGATATTGATTTCTCCGCCAGAAAACGCACTATACGTCGCACAATGGATGTAACAAAAATTATTGTCACAGCCGCTGTCAATATTATTGACATTTCACAACTTATCGATCGTCTGTCAACAAATCCAGACGCAGTTTCCTTACTACTTATTACACACAATACAAAGCCAGACTGTCATCGATTGATTGTTTACTTTTCATACAACACAAAAAAAATGTAGCTCCACGACACAGCCCTACAAAAGTATGGATTGAAGAGACTAAAAAAATCCCAAAAGGTGAAATATAATCAGAAAAAATACCAAGTGCCAACCCATTCACAATTAATCAGTATACGCGATCAGCCACGTAAAAAAACAAAGCAAGCATGCGTAAACGCAAATTAGCACTAATTAAAACAGCGTTACCCAAAAAATATTCAAAAAAATTCACACGCACAAGCAGTATGTAAATTAGAAATTTTTATTTCCGACAAGGTGATAACACCTTCCTTCCCCTCCCACCTCTTATCCACCAATTCCAACCCTTACCCACTGCCACAATCAGCCTCGTACCTACACACCCACTTCGCGTATGAGCTACGTGTACTCATACACACAGAAAGGATCCAGGTCACTGGACGCTTGCTAATTAGACACAGCCTGTGTCAATATAGTTTTAACGAACATTCGATTGAAATAATTTGTCACTAACGTATCGCGCGAATCCCAAGGACGTTTTGTCATACACACATACTACACAAGTATATCTGGATAAGTATTCGATAAACGCTGCTAACGTAAGAACGTCATAGGGCTACGTTACACATATGTAGAACAGCTTATACAATTACAATATAATAATAATATACACTTACGTATTGCTCCAAAAAAATATGTAAATAGACCAAAGAATAACCATACGTGTCCCCATATGTGTACAAGTGATCCTATATAGGACATTGATCACGTAGGTAAAGACTATACAGGTACGGCGTACAGTCAGTACACCGCAAATAGTATACGAAGCAGGGTACTGTTACGGAGTACGGACTATAGCGACTATAACAAAACTTTACCGATAAGCTTACGATTAAACGTGTAAGAAAAAAAAGAAGCCAAAGCAAACCGTAAAAAAGTTCTTGAAACCCTTTCGATTTAATGGCGATAGGTCAGCTTTTCATAGCTGTTTAATAAAACGAGGAAAATCGTCCCAGCGCCATATTGGAGATGGGAGTCGTAGAAGCATTATAATGTCGATATAACCTACTTATATTGATATGATCGGAGCGTCTGATAAGAAGAAGTATATCGACTGATGACGTCAGCCATACTGTCATATTTTTATGTAATTATTTCGTTAATCGTAGGATCTTACGTAACGACGTTACAAAGGGTACTTTAAACCGTAGATAATTTTTATGCTTTATTTCCTTCGTTTACACCGGACGACAATATTTCTTCAAGCATAATTGCATATATATATAGATATACACACAGTCGTTGACAAGCCTCGGACAGGAAAATGGCGGTTGGCCTTAATTAATGGCAGACACTGTGCAAGGTTCTACCACTGCTACTGGTTATCGGTAAGAATACTAATCTAGTAGTGCGATACTAGTATGTAGTGAAGTATCGTATTCGTCACACATGCCATAATCCAAGGGCGAAACCGAACAATGATTATTACAAATTGCCTGAAGCGACCTCGACAAGGGTTGTTATTCTATTGATTGTTCGTGTTGTATATTATTGATGCGTCGCCCTTTATCCCCCACCACTACCCTCGACGACCCTCCCCCCCCCATCCCTCTGTTCTTGACCCAACTGATGATTAAGACAGCTCGGAGCACCGAGGTCTCCGTGTTTCATTGACAGCTCAACTTGCCTCTTCGTCCTGTCAGCTTCTGCATTTCCACATTCCGGCATTCCTGTACATTCCGTTGGAGCTGCCAGCCAATGACGTAATCCCTGTTAATGATTCAGGAATAGTCGAAGCTGGGGTTCGGAAACCTTCGGGCTGCTTCGCGAACAGGTTGACTGTCGGACGTCACTCTCTACTGTCAGCGAGACTATCTTCGATGATAAGTGACAAAAATAAGAGAATGAAGGATATTTTTTTAGGAAAAAAAAATTACTTAAGATTGAGCGTTTGGGAATTCGATAAGGAAGTCATTGATTTTTTTTCTTTTCGAAATCATTATTTATACGTTAGATTACCTGCTGGAACACGTGGTTGACCGTAACACGTAATGCGTTACGTAGCAAAGTTAATTACGTCAATCAATAAAATTCTACGTCACAGTCAGGGTAGAACGAATTGTCAATATGGACTTACGCAATAATTTATAACAAAAAAATGAACGAATTCTTTGACAGTAGAATTTGACATTCTTACCAATCGTAAACAATGACGACAGTAGGCAATTATACGTAAACATATGCTCGAGCTTGTACGACTGTTGACAGACAAAGAAAAGAAAGATTTTTATACTATTTTAATTTTTTTCTTTCAGCTATAGTAAATTTAAACAGGTTACAGGAAGTACCTAGCAGACAACACGCAATTGCGTGACCAGATCCACCAAGTGTTGTCTGCTATAGATCACAGGGAAAGAATAAATAAATAAATAAAAAGCGCCTTTTAATAAACGTCTCATTGAAAAAATTGCATTACAATATTTCAGTCTAAATGCACGTGGAATTTTGCTTTTCTAATTTAACTAACGTTTACTAATGGTAACAGTAAATATTTGAAGTAACTATTAATAGCAACGATTACGTAAATCATGTGTCATACGGAATGCGAGTTTTCCTTTCTTCGCTATTCACCCTACTTCACCGTGCATGTGTAAAGCCTGATCTATTTTTAAAATGAGAGTCCCTTCGCTATATCAATACTCAAACGTACTTTTATACCTACGTATCACATACGCGATAGCAGCCATGATAGCACCAGTGAATCATTCTATAAGAAGCAAGGAGGTAAGTTGTCTTTTTTTTTTACAAACTTTCTTGCTACTCGCACAAACGTTCAACTAAAGCGTATTGTGCAGAACCATAGTTGAACTACAGTGCACAAGTATAGTAAGTTATTTTTATCATACGTTAAACGCTATTGAAGTTACGTAAATAATTTACAACAATGTTTTGGTAGGCATAAGATTATTATACAATCATTTACAAGGATAGATATGCGACTGAAAATTTATTATTAAAATTAAAAAAATATTATTTTACAAAATTAAGAGGTACGGTGACTGGTCAAAAGTATTGGCACAGTGCAATACGTTTGACTATTACTGCACTGTGCCAGTACTTTTGACCAACACTGTATAACTTATCCATACGTCACTTGATAAGATTCCACGCGTTTTTCAGCTGATAGAAAAATAAATGGCGGATCACGCGAGGTCCTTAAGCAGCTTTTGATACGTTAAGATATCAGAGTACGTCTAAGGGAATACGTAATAAAGTTTAGTGGCGTATGAAAAGAATGAAGAGAAAGTGGAAGAAGAAAATAAGGAAATGGTGGAATGATCTAGAGGTGGACGAAAGGTGAACGAGACGTAATTTATATTCCTGACGATTTAATTAGCTCAAGAGTACCTCTTATTAAACTATTCCATTTACCATGGAGCTTATACTGGCCGCCATTATTGTTTCATGTTTATCCAGCAGGTATTCCACGCGTGACGCATAACGTATATGAACCCTTATGTAATAATTATATATTTATATATGTATATATATGAACGTTGACGAACGTCGTGTAACATGTAATTCTAAAAAGTGCCTTAACCTTGTCCGTTTCCTTTTCATTTACTTAATATTCCCTTAGTTCGTTTCGTATGAGTGGACGTATGTTTCCTTTTCCTTTTAATTAAAATTTTCTTCCATAATTTTTTTATTAGCACTACCAAGATACATGAGCTGTATACCAAACACGTATGACCTCGTTATATGCACACATGGGATATATATCATAATAACGGAGTCAGGGTGACGTAGGTTTTTTTCTATTTGTGTTACTTCTTTTTTTTTAGAAATTAGGAAAAATTAAACATTACTCTCATTAGATGGTCGGTGGCGGATTCAGTATTGCGTACTCGTTACCTGAGTCTATTGGGTTTAATGGGCAATTTATGTTTTACATAATATTGTAAAAGGAGAAACGTGAAACGTAATAAAATGTTAAGCCGCACTCGTAACGTGGTACTTCAGGCACGTGATACGATAGAACTAATCGTTTATTCCATATTCGCATTATTAACGAGCAGTAATATTTGCACAAGGATAGAACGAGGGAAAATCCATAATTTATATATATATTTTGCCTTCTCTTGTCAAGGACAAGAATAATTTCGTTGCTTTCGAACAGACAGCTGTTAGCGAATCGGATGATAGTGGGTCGTCGAAAATTTTTGCGCGATCTATTTCGCACGGGTATGAAAAAGAAGGGGAAAAAGCGGTAATTACCTTGAACAAGATCGTTTAACTGGCGAAAAGTGTTTCACCCGATGCGCCGTTTAGAAAATGTTTTAAAAGATGGAGGATAGGTAAAAGAAATACATTAGCAATGAAGAGGGATACGAACAAGAAAGTAGGCATGAAAAAATGAGTGAAAATGGAAAAAGAAATAGTAGGTGTTTTGGCATTAAATAAATAGGATGAACAATTAAACGAACTTGTCACTCCATTCGTCTTTGTTGTTCTAGTAGCGTCGTAAATTTTATGGATGGACATTTGATCATAGTTAACGAACTTCCTGTCGCCATATTGAATCCTTATATTCCTGTTAAATTCTTCAGAAGTCGCATTAGCTTTCGTAACACTAGTGGGGACCGTAAAGACTCCATTTTGTTAATGGACTATATTGATGGCCAATGGAAAAATATTATTCTGCATTGGGAATTATTGTTGTTCATACGTACAGCTAAATGAATCAATTTGTTTTATCGTTCAAATGCATTGCCAATTAATAAATAAATAATAACGAAGAAAAAATATTCTAGTGATGGCGCGAAAAATGAAAGATCTGGGGTCTTTTAGGTCCCCATGCGAGTGTCGGATAATTCTCATGGATCGTAGATTTGAGGGATCAATTCTTTACAAGGCAAAAACTACTTATCGTCAAGTATTGATATTAATAAAACTATGTAAACTCACCATTCCTGGAATAAGATCTTCAAGGATCAAAAATAGAAGTACAAAAGAATGTTGCACAATTTGGCAAGGCATCGCGTCCTGTGTCAAGAATCTAGAAGGGAATTCACCTAATACGGAAATTCCGTTTCCATTCTTCGTTAAAACGCGGATTCTTACAACTGCGACAATCACTTAGATCACTTTTTTGTGCCGAAAACATCGTCAAAAGAGATACACGAATTATTTTAAAGCTAAATACAATGTCGCGTCTAACAACAGAACATTGCACGAGAGACGCTACCTGCAACTTCCGAAACTACCCACGAGAGGCGCTTCGGAGAGTGAAGAAAGCTGATCAGCTGTTTCTTTAACTACTTCTGTAGCGTCCTTTGTGTCCTTAGCCTCCTTCAGTGTTCGTAATTTTATTACATATTAAAAATACATACAGTCAATCTTTTATTACATGATTAACAACGCGTAAAGTCTTTGTTGGTCCGTGATGTTCGCGAGTGATAGTGAATATTACAAATCGGTCGATTTTGCTGTAGAAACGCAGCGCGTCCTCCATCTTTGACTAATGATCATGGTTCGTCATCGATTTTTCATTGATTGTATCGATTATCACGGCCATCACGCGAGTCCTCAATATTATCAGTGGTGACTATGGATTTGTGCGGTTGAAATATTTATACGTAAGGATGAAATATATTGTAGATTGTTATAATGGCGTAACTTTCCGTTCATGGAGAAGATGCCTGGCAATGGTGAGTTAAAGAATTTTCTATGTTAATCAAAATGGAGGGTTCGCTACGATCTTATTTAGTATTTGTCTTTAATGTAGGATTCTAATAACATTAGCGTCTATTGTTATTTCAATGATGACGTTTTATTGCTCAATGAAAACGTCCCTATTGTTTGTCGCTATTGACAATAAGCTTCTTTATTGTCGTGCTTAACGTATTCCCTCTACTATGATGAGCTTCGTCATCCCAGATCGAGTGTCGTTAAGAGGATAAACAAGAAAAATATATTCTGTTGACTTAATTGGAAAGTTCAATTAAATCTTGATAACATATCAAACGCATTTTCTGTCACTATATTGTTTATTAATTATATATTCGTTAACGATAACCTCTTGTAGATATGAACATCTTTCGTGCTTTTTTAGAAAATGTCGTGTATTTTCGTTTGCATCTAGGATGCTTCGAAACAATAAAGCCTCGACAATGAGTATTGTTCTCAGTTGACGTAATAAAGAAGAAATTCAAAGTGTCCTCCGGTTAATTATCAAACGGAATAGTTATTTGATGCGTTTTATTTTATTATCGTTAACGTAATACGATATTGCATGTAGCTGCACTTGATAACGCGACAATAGCGAGAGACTTAATGAACGTGATTTAACGAACGTATTTCGAATTACGAAACTTTCGAATATTAACCCTACAAAAACACCCTGGGGTCATTCTTGTCCAGGCAGTTTCAAACTTTCAGGTCTTTTGCCTAAGTTTGGATTTAAAAAAAACATATTTGCGTAATATTTTTGAGTAAAAACGCTTTTGGATTGTTTAGTAGACATAGCAATGTACATTATAGAATTTTCTTAAAAATTTTTTTTATTATTGATACGAACAACTGAGGGTGTCCGATTAAGGACGCGAAAACAAGGGTGTTTGTCTAGAGTTATAAAGTATGGACTGTATACGTATATTTGAATTTTAAACGCAGAACACACGCTTGTAGCTTTTTTCAAGCACATAACTGCATACATGATACAGGAATTGAAATATTCAGGAATGCCTGTATACGTAAGGGTAAAATTTTTCCATACATTTAAATTCCCACGTAAAAGGGATCTCAACTATAATTATTTAAAATTTCAAAGTATTCTTCCTTTAAAAAACCTAATGGAAATGCTTAAAGAAACAAAATTGTATCTCGAACAGAATTCAATATAAATGTAATTAAATCTTTTTAACTATCTGTAAAAGTGAAAATATAAAAATAATAAATTTTCATATGAACTACAAAATTTTCAGAAAAAGGTAATACAATAAAATCCTCCTCACCGAGCAAAACTACCAGTTACACAATAATATCAAGTATCTTGAACAATTCCAATAATAATTTAAAATGCACTCCTGGAATTCCACTAGGAATTCATAATCGACCCAAACTGTACAAGAACCTCAATTTTGAATAACACCAGCACTCAGCGAACCAACCCTCGGTTGATTGTCAATTAATCGTTAATTGATCAATTACCACCGACCAGATATATAATCAAGTGAGTGCGTGAAATCCAGCACGTAATTTACTAGCTACTCTTCTTTGAGTTTACCTATTCAATAGGTCGCTGCTCCGCGTTACGTTCACGTGTTTCTGCAAGCGGAAGGGACGATAACACTGCGCATGCGCCACGACCTGTCTCTAGTCGTACGCGCGACCTCACTGCTTACTCTCGCATTGATAGCTACATATGCATATACACATATGGATGTACCTACCCTGGTCTATGCCCATATAGTGTGTATATATATATATTTTCCTAACCGTATGCATTCCTACTATTACAAACTGCATGCAAAGGTAGTTGCATGCTAGATGCACTGAATTTGCCCTCCCGTGAAAATAGTCGAAAACTGTTAAAACGGAGAAAAGCTATCGAATAGTATTTTTAAACTATAGAAAATCTGCTTCTATTTTGTGCAGCTGCTAAATCGCGTCCCTTTTTTTTGCAAAATGAATATTTATTGCAGTTTCTCTTTGCATGCTATACAATAAGAATGAGCCTCTCTCTGTTGGTGCTTAGCCCATCTTGGATGCACGTATATGCATTTTTAATAGACTGTCCTAAGCGGGAAGTGCATTCGCTTTAAACGGAAGCCAAGCAAACTGCATCGTGAAGTTGCATACAGATGCGCACTTAACTCGATATCTTTGGCCTAATCCTTTAACGATTCCCTATTGGGACTGATTGATAGGCTGGAGAATTATCCGGTTAATGGGGGTTGAAGTCGAGTCTGCATTCGAGCGACGCTTTAATGCGACGCGTGCAGCAGACGCCCGACGGCCCTGAGGCGTCGTATTAGATATATGCATGTAGATTTCTGGAGACGGCGATTTCTGTTTAATGTAAACGACCCTGCAAGGGCTTTTCATCTCGAATGACTTCGAGACGTCGTCAAAGGCCTTGTAGCTCGACGCTTCCACTCGTTAACGACGACGTCGACGTCGCGACGACAGCTTAGTCGCTTTTCGTGCGGAAACTCGTCTTTGTACGTCCTACTGTGTGTGTACGCGACTTAAGGCTTTTGCTATGAAGCTTTCAGGACTATTGGATTTCATCTGGTGATTGCGGCGGGTCAGTTGATGAACTTATTTTTTATGCTTGACCATTTTGAGGGTTTTCGGAAAATTTTTCATCTTTCAATATATCCCAAAGAGCTGAAAATCTGATTTTCTTTTTTACCCTGATTCATTAGAATTTTTGTTTCGCTCAACCCTTTGACCCGCAACCTACGGGCAAGGCGCGACTCTCTTCAAGGGTGACAATAGATTATTTTTCATTTGCCACCCTTAGTCTCGTTGCCACTTACCTCTTAAGTGAGGGATGTTCTTTAAAATTAAAGCGTAGATGCTATAGGTATACCCTTTTAAAAATTGCATTAATACAAGATAAAAGGCTATACCTAATGTTCATTATACATACGTCTACACGTTTACTACCCTATGTATACATATATTCATATACGCTTAATGCACATTGCACACACAGTCTCTAGAAATGACCAGCGACGAGTAATTGGATATTAAAAGAAAAAAAAAGAAAAATCCGTATAGAATAAAAAAAAGTATCACAGCGAGTACAAACGAATAATATAAAACGAAATCCTTTCGTTTATTCACTTCTTGGTCATTGTTAATTGTTGTTCAGGCTCGACAAGAGATGAGCGAATTTTTGCTCACGACAATAAAACAACATAATTTGCAGGTGCCGTTGCTAGTTATTTGTCAAAGGGTTGTCTTGCCGAGGGCAAACCCGTAACCCGGACGCCAGTGAGATTATTTTAGCCCAAGAGGGGTGAGTAATAAATCAATATTTTCCAATTACATTTTTTTTGTTTAATTGTTGGAAATCGTTAGCACTCCCCCAGATCTGTGCTTATTTTTGTCCGCAACCTCCCCTTTGTTACGGCCCAAAAACGGATTTCGAATTGGCCGTCACTCAGGTTATTATTATTCAGTTTACTCCCTTGTATCAAAATCACGCAAAAAGTATGTATACACCTAATGCGTATGCATACAAGGGTGGCGAAGGAGTTGTTAAAACAAAATAATCCCAGACCTCTACCAGTTCCATTACAAATTCATCGGGAAGCTCGGTAGACCCTGTTTCACCCCCGTAGGCGCAAGGGTGGTTAACGACCAGGAATGATAAGCGAGGCGCGCAACGTTGGCATTGACTGAATGGGACCCGTCTCATTCAAAAGTAGCCGCCACGACTAAGTGCATATTGCGTCCCTGCCCGGAGGGTGGGTCGTTGCACCGGTCAGACTCGTAAAACATTTCTTTTTCTTTTCCCCTCAAAAATAAACATCCCTTAGTACACAGAAGCAGCAATATACGCAGTACGTACGGTTACATCAGTTACGTTTATGCGCACATGCACTTTCTGATACAGAGGTGCAGGCGTTGTGGTCAATATCAAAAGCACCCTTGCACCATGCATTCTTAAGGGATGAACGCCAACCTGGAATGAATAGTGACGCGTGCATCGTGGACACGGAAAGCGTATAAACTGTTCTATCCAATGGTTATATCGATGTCCTTTATCTATGTCATCGAAGGATAGTACTATACACGGTATATCAATATATCCGTCGACCTGTATACTGATATATCGCTATACATTATATTCCATTTCTGGCAAGTAAACTCATACTCGAGTGCATATTTGGGTCAAAGGTGAACTCGCGGAATAATAGGCAATGCATGGAATGGACATTTTCGATATGATAAATATAATTTTCACATTCTTTTTCTCCATTTCGGAAATCAAATCTGTATGTTATGTAATATAAGAAAAATTGTTGACAAGAAATGCGTTCTTGAACGCAACTCCACGTTCTGCTCGGATCGAGACAATTCCGTGCGTCGAGCAAGGAGCGCGGATCAAGCGTCCTGGAATTTCAAGCAAACGCTTCGCCATGAAATTCCACGAGCATGGCGCGTGCACGTCATACGAAATTACTTACCCTCCAGGTACATGTACCAACCAGAGAGTAAGTAGTCTAACGAAGGGCGGTTTTAACGAGTGGAGCAACCAGTGGAAAGGGTTGACAGACGCGATTCACTTGAGTATTAAAGTCCTACTAATTCTGTCGTGGATTAAGAGTCTTTAGCATGTCGGAATTTCAAGAGTGGGGCGGGGCTTAAGCTGTCGGGTAATCGGCGAAATGGCGGGGGGGTGGGAGGGAACTCTAATGTCCTTATTAAGGATTCGCGAAAATTCTTTGACTGTCTGTGTATGGCTCTAGAGCAGTATACGTGTATGAGATCGTGTCTGTGTATATACGTGAGTTTGACAGTTTTGCTCAAACTCACACAATAATTTCAGCGAAGTCGTGTAATACTTACATGGTGCTTGTAAATATTGAGCAAGTGGGCGTGGCTATCGAAGCTTTTACTTTGCTCAGCATTCTGGTTCAATATGCTAAATCATGCTAACGCTTGTATAGCGTGAGAAATTGATTTTGATAATGCGTAAGCAGTTTACATTGCATAAGCCAAGCGTGGGAATCAGACTGCTGTTGTTAGGAGGATGAATATATCTGGAGCTTGCATTTCAGTCATCGTTAGGTTGCACTATACGGTTGCGCTGATGATCCATCATGGTCATTGTCATCGTTTCGATACCAGTGCACGAAGTTTCGCGCGAGTGGAATTGATGGGCAATTAAGTTGCTAATTAAATACGAATATTATATAGTATCCTGGATGCTTTGAGCTTAAAGTTTAATCAGGTGCGTAATGAGTGATTTTTTATCGGTAATATTATTATTGTTTTAGATTGATCGTTTTAATTCTAAGAATCGATTGATTTGACTTTTGATTATTGTTGCGTAATACTTTTATGTATATATTACGTATGCAAGGACTGTAGTGGTTTAGGGCCAATAAGACAAATGCACGGTTGCTGTAGTTAAATGCAGAATAAAATTTGAATAAAATCGACATAGATCACTGATGAAACCACGTGGAACGGAAGATCCACTTGATCCTCGTGGAATCGTATTGGTTCTCGAAGTCCGTGAAATTTATTGTATTTCATGATGGGGTGTCGTTATCGCGAGGTTATAAGGTTATAAGGTCACGGAGTGTGAGGCTTGGGGATTTTTCGATAGTTTTGCGTTTCAAGAGCTCGTCCTGCGTATCTTGCCTAATTTAACTTTTGGATCCTTGATCGTGATCTATTTGACCTTGCGTGTGACGTCACGTTTATCGTAAGGGTAACGCGTGTCTGATCTTATACTGACCTCGCTCACTGCCACCTATGATTCGTTACTGTCAAATTAATTAGGTGCAATCTTCTAATTTGATCTTCGATCTTAGGGGTTATGTTTACTGCATATCCACAAGCGACGCAGGACGTCCCGACGCCCGGTGTCTTGGCGATCGATATTTTTTTTTGGGAACGAAGAAAGAAAGTTAAACAGGGATAAATGATAATTTACCGTACACGGAAAATTTTCACACTATTTTTCACGCGCGGTTGAAAACGTCTGTATATTTTTCAATATATATATAGTACAGTGATATACGGTACAGTCCGGCATATATGTGCATGCATAATACATATACGTGGTGGCTGAGTAAATAACACAGGAGTGGCCATCGTGCGGGGTTGAAATTTTTTTTTTATTTATCAGATCTTTTTTAACGGATATCATAGACTTTTTTCAAAACCACCTGCACTGTAATGAAGTGGGGATTTACAAAGGATTGTTAAAAAAAGAAAAGATCGGGTTCGTTTGATCGAGAAAAAATACGAGGACTTTTGTGCTCGATCGAAATCCACGGATCGCGCAAATAAATGATAAATCAGAGACTCTAGTGCTAGCTACGATGATCGTTGATGATTTTAGATCGTGCTTTAATGCCGTTTCTATATATATGTGTGTATATATATATCCTGTGGTAGAAAACAAGAAACTTCATTCATCTTGGCTGAATGATGTTTGACGGAACGTATGTATAAGCATTTATCGAGATTCATGGCATACGCGAAATGATTTATCATTTACGATGACGCTATAATGTTAATGTAAATTTGTAGATCGGACTATCGCAGAAATAAAGCAGCCAATGGCATCTCTTTACTTTGCGATATTTTACGCGCCTCAACCGACTGACGTATCTCTCCCATGATATTTTTAGATATCAAGTAAACAAGCACAACAACGTACAGTCACGCAGCGAAGGATCGAGATCGCTGGTGAAATTTGTAATTTTGATTTCCTTTTTAATTCCCCCCTCTCGTAATCGTGTACTGTGAATTTTTTAAGTTTACGCTGACACGACTGGACGTCGATAAGGACGTCATATCTTTCACGCATGTATTTTCGAGGTTGTAGGTCAACTTTGTTTTACCTGAATTAGGATTTTTGTAAGAATTTTCACGCGTGACTGTATCTTACGTTGCAACTGGTTTGTCCGACGCTACTGTATACTTTTATCACGGACCATACGTGCCAACACCATTTTTCTGGATTCTCCAATGGTACTGTACTGGTAGTATATTATATATATATATGCATATAGACATTGTCATGTAGACACATACGTACACGTAGCTCTTTCTATGTTATTCTTTACTTTCTTTTTGCTGCAGGAACTTCAGGTGGCCAACCTATATTTCTTTCTCATTTTCTTCACACTAGATTGCTCATCCTTACAATTCCGTTACCCTATAGTTTTCTTCACTATCATTGAATATCATTTCCATCTTTTCACATTTCCTGCCGTGACTTTTGCGTGACGTTTGCATTAAGGTTTTCTGCATAGTGTACTCTTTAGTATCGCCATTCGACTAACTTTTGTTATCGTTATATTTGAGTTTCTTTTTTGTTATCATTTTTATAATTATGTATTCCTATTTGAGTTTTTTTCCCCCCTTTTATATGTTGTACTTTGTTCTGTGTATTTTTGATGTTGCACTTTTACACTGTATAGTGTCAGGATTGTCGGCTTGTATTGCCAACGTAAGGACTTTATGATTTTCTGCGATTTTTTGCATATTTTCCACGCTCTTCTAAGTCGAAGATCTTTGCGCCTGTGTTCTTCATTTTCGCGCTTCCGAGTATTAATTTATGTAACTCTTTTGCTTCGTAGAGAATAAGAAATCTCTCGTCGTCTCTCTTCTCTTCTCTTCTTTTCTCTTCTCTTCTCTTCTCTTAGGTTGGCAATCTTGACTCCACCAAGTAGTACCTACTCACTTTCCGTCCCCGTCGACTTTATGACTCCCACGTAATACTTGGCAGAAATAATCTACGACAGCTAAAATAAGAGGACGAGATAGCGATAAAGAGGATTAGGAAAAAGGGGAAGAGAAAGGACAGAGATGGAGGGAGAAAAGATATCGGATGAATAGAGACGGATAGACAAGTTGATAAGAAAGAGAGTAGAGAGAAGAGAAGAAGAAGGTGAGAAAAAGAGAGAGAGGTAGAAAGAAAAGGAGAGACGCCACTTTCCAGAGAAAATATTTCCTCGTTCAGCGAGTGGACGTCGCAGGTTTCCCATAGAGGCGTCACGACGCTTTGAGAATTTGCCGTTATTTATTTTCGAAACGGTGGTAATAATCACAGCAACCTCTTCGTACAGCAGGGTTCAATATAAAAAGAAAAACCAAAGAAAATACAAAAAAATTCTTTCGTACCGTCTTCTTACAAATTTGCTCGTTACTTCATAATTTACTGAATTATTTTTCGACGATGCACAACAAGTAGTTACACCCTTTTTCTGTTCTTTACTCTCTTTTTTTCTCATACGTGGTACGAGCAACGTTCAACCCTCGACAACCCTTCCCACGGTTACCGCACAGTAAATACACCCCCTTTCCCTAGGACGAAAAAGCAGATCACTCCGGTACACACACACCGGTACAGTCTCGATGGGCAATAACCAATACCCGTTGTTCAATCAAAATCCAAATTTGCAGTGCACGTGAAACTTTCGCGATTTCAGGAGAATTTTCCGTTACGACCTTTTTAAGGTTGAAGAGTAAAAAAAGTGTGGCACGTGACTAGTTGTCATTTATACACTTTTCCGATCTGTTATCTATGTCATACACCTAACCCCTGTCCTCGCCTCAGACACTTATATTATCATCCACTGATACATCCACCCCTACGCTCTCCTCGTATACTTCACTTTCACACTTGACTGTAGCTACGAGGAGACTCTCTCGTAAAAATAGAAGAAGAATAGACGCTCCCACGTCTGCAAAAAACATGTGTTATATACGTATGTACATATATACACGGTTCGCGATACGGTAGCTAAGTGACGTCACATTTCGACCCCGAGTTTTTGACCTGTGAAACAAAAGGAAAAAAATAATAATAACAAGTGGGA
This sequence comes from Pachycephus smyrnensis, assembly GCA_030142225.1. NCBI lineage: Eukaryota > Metazoa > Arthropoda > Insecta > Hymenoptera > Cephidae > Pachycephus > Pachycephus smyrnensis. The sequence continues at coordinate 326,534 of JARQST010000576.1, forward strand.
CAGGGTCGCGCGAGCCCATCTACTTAGAGCGTGTTTCAAGCTCAGAAACTTTTCTTGACGACACTCGCCCCCTTATTCCTTTTTTCTTTTTCTTTTTGTATTTAGTCCTTGCACGAGTTCTCTTAATAGTCGTCATCGTCGCCAACATTTTGGCGACCCTTAGCCCTACCTGGAGACGCGCGTGACAATTTCTGTCGAGGAAGAGGAAAAATCGACCTGTACCATCTCACGTAGCAAACGTCTCAGGCTTCGGCCGTAGCAGGAACTATAGCTTAAAATAAAGCACGGAGGTATAGGACAAACCGCAGCACCGGGGATACAACCGCAAACCATATAACATATTGTAGGTATAATCTTCGAGGGCTTAATTTAGCCGAGACACGAACCACTTTAAGATCCAAAGTTTTTTACGGTTTGTCGACACGTGGATAAGCAAATTTTATGGTCCACCCTAAGTCCTAATTTGCTGGGACGGGAGACCTTCCTTCTCCGTAGGGACTTACTACAGAGTGATTCGAAAGTGCTTTTACGCGTCGAGTCACTTCGGGGGTTTTACACGCAGCTCTACAGGACCTTTCATTTTTAATGTATATCATTATAGAGGGTAGCTCCTGAACCAAGCAGACGACTCGTTACGTACCCATTCACGGTTTGAAGCATGCTTGTTCTTATGCGTTTCTACAGGTTCTTTCATTTTTAACCTAGTGTATCAGAGACTCGATCCTCTTGACGGCTGGTCTTACTTTCACTGCTTACACTGCTGGCAAAGTATCTAGCCAAGGGTATCTAATCCCGTCCTCGTAAATTAGCGTCCCGACGTCTTACGTCGTACCGTGTGCGTGCTTGTATTTATATGCGTGTACGAGCAAGGGGGTGGGGGGTGTACGTGTGTCTGCCTGCCTGCTGCACGGCCCTCTTCAACGTTCCTAACCTGTTTTCATGTAACGACTTTAACGACTTCCACGAATAGGGAATGGAAGTCACGTCGGAGTACCCATTTGGACGTTGTCAATTAATCGCGTTAATTATTATAATTAAAGATACGCGGGTAAGATAAGCAGGAGTCGGGCTCGACTGATCGTGGGAATTTCTCTTAGGATTTGAATATTTAATTTCTTTTTTTAATTCCCTGGGTTTTTTTTTTATTATTACGTTCAGCACAGTGGCTTTAACGAAGATATACTCTTGGTTTTCTTTTTTGTATTGCACTTTGTATTGTTTGTTGTATTTTTTTCTTCTTTGTTCTATCATACAATTTGTTCTTTAATGCTAATCCGTGTTGTGGTTATTTACTGTACGAAGAACAAACGTGTTTTTAACTCGATTGTATGG
>JARQST010000576.1:364841-378906 GCA_030142225.1 Pachycephus smyrnensis
CGACGAAGATTGTTACTGTTGATTATTCGCCATTGTATATCTGGCCACCATGATTTCACGTATATACAAGGTTTACCAGTGCCTAGTGGTAAATAATTATATTTTCTGTCCATGGTGGCCGTACCACGTGGTACAGTCTTACTATTAAAATCCGCCCTTTTTTCTCTATCCGTGTGTTCTGCATTAAAATCATCAATTAAACTGGTACACTGTACCATTGTAAAAGATTAATAAAAATAAAGTTTGTCTATTCAATTAAATAACTACAGCTCTCTACCTGAAAGTCCGTCGCTACTATTTTCTCTGCACTGATTGTACGAGAATGCAGCGTTGCCAGCATTTCCTAAACTTATTTCAAAACTTATCCATTTTGTGGTAAAACGACAACGATCTATCATACACACGTCATACAACACACCCACCAGAAGGTACTCCTCTGTGTTCCACAAGCTTTTCTAATGAATAAATAAATTGTGGAGAGTGGATAGAAATTGAATCAAATTTTGAATTTCAATTTTATTTATTACTTCTATGATTGGCGCAGCCGGTTCTATTTCCACTTCAGTTGCGCTGGACGCTTCTGGATCTTCGATCTCTGTTCTGAGTGACAAAAGTACCCGACCACGATAAATTGGCAAAGTAGGTAAACACGTACCGGAACAGCAACATTTTTCCATATCTCCTGTTCCGTACAAATGAATGAACGAGGGTCCGTATACGGGCAAAAATCCTGTTTCAAAATTTAGAATAAAATAATGAACCATCCCGTATGAAATAAAAGCAATAAACCCTGTGAGCGTTAATTTAAAAAAAAATCTAATTTTCGAATTGCCAAACTACATTTACCGTACTCGCCGGAATTCGAGATACTTCCCAAATTCAAAATGTGCGAACCAATCACGGAGCTGCTGCATCCGGATTCTCTGTGCTTTATCGAAATTCTCACGCGGTGACTGAGAGGCGGAAACATTTCTTTAAACGTGATCCTCTCGTTAAAATGCGGACTAAATGTATTACGTTTTTCACTCGTTGTTCCCTGTATCCAAAAAAGAAATTGTGCAAAAAAGTATTACGCGCAATTAATCGTTAAAAAAAATCTTATCAGTGGAATTGCCAGGGAGCTATTAATTTCGCTATTGCATCGTCACGATTAATAATTGGATAATGTATATGAGGTGTATATACATATATATATAATATATATACTATTAATGTAACACAGTATACACGTAGTATATAAGCAAGAAGTAAGTACCCAAGTATTCCCACGAGTATATCGTGACAGTCTCGTCACTGATTAGAGTGCTTTTTCTCGGATATTTCGAATGATATATACTCATGTAGAGATAATAAGGCGGTAACGTTACTATAGTTAAATTACCTTCATTCCGGCGAATGATATCTGCACGTAAGGATTGATACTTTCTGGATGACTGCCGCAAAAGAAATTTCCACTAATGGACGGCAATCCGTCGGCACGATAGACTGTAAATATATAGCGGGCTCTTTGTCTAGTACCGGTCGCGTGCATTGGTAGTAGTAAATTACTAAAAATACAGTAATTTTCATAAAAATAATATTTAGGACAAATTTGAGAATCTTTTCTAATTCACCCCTCGATATCGTCCTCGCCGTCTGTTTCCGGATGCACTTTAACCTTCTCCCCCTTTGCGTTTACCGTTATGTTACACTTGACGTATCCTTTTGGTCCTGCCGCAGGATCCTTGGGATTGGTCAGCATCGCCCATTTATGAAAATACTCGTGATCTTCGCGATTGCAAATTTATGTAATTTATTAGCGAGGTATTAGGGATTGATATTTGTATAAAAAAAAATTTTCGAAATAGATTGGAGAAGTGATTAGTGCATTTTTACCTTGCTGATCCCAAACTGTAGCAACTTCGAAAAAGATACCGCCATAAAACTTTAATTGCCTTAGACAATTACGTAAGTATACGGAAATAGCGATTCGCGTGCTAAGCAGCACGTCGAAACTGCAGGTGAAGTCAAAAACGAAGTACTGAAAATAGAGTGAAGACAGTTTTTTCAAAAATAGGCTACTTCTTTGAAACTTTGGTAGTGGAAATTGCTGGGATCCTGGGTAAATTTTGGTAATTTTTTCTTTATAAGTACCTCGTTGTAGTAAGGGTTGTCAGTCCTTTCGCGGACCATTGTGCGCTTTTTGCGAGTTCCAACTTTCACGATAACAATTGGATTTGCATTTTGTGCCAGGTGCTTGGCTTCTATTATCGTAACGCAAACCTGATAAGAGCCATATGTCTGCGCGATGCATTTACTGGTGCAAGCCATAACCGTTAACGCACTTGAATGTATCAGCCATGCTGAAAATCAAATTGAAAATCGATAATACGTTTACAGTCATTTGTTTCCGATCAGATTTCCTAGAAACTTCAGGTGCTCTCGATAAATCACGTTATCTTTTTTGAATTTACAAAATTTTGACATTCGATTTAAGACTGTCGGAAAGGTATTGAAAAATTTCGCTTTATTTGTCGAGGTCGGAGCGCGTTTTTTATTTGCTTTTTACAATAACAGAAAATGGACGCATTGTCCGCGTAACATTTTGCTTTGCTCTTATCAGCGTATTTCGTTTTGTCAATAGCCGAAATATTCATTGGCAGTTTACAGGTTAACGATATTATACTATATATCTGATATATCCGAGAGGAACGACAAGGAGAATGCAAAATTTTTTACTATTTATTGCCACGTGGTTCTTGCACAATTGTTATGATGACTTTTGCAAAAACCTCGTACTTTCGCCAACGCATTTTCGAAATTAGCAAGCGTACCGATGCAAAAATCCGAAGGAACATTTAAATATGTTGTAACGTTGTGAACGGGCCTTAAAAATATTATACAAAATGCCCTCGTACCGACCGCATCATAAACTCGTCTACTCGATCCGCAATCAGTGTCCGATAATCCAATTGATTATCAGAAATTCCACTAATCACTTACATTGATTCTATCCAGTGTTAACTCCCAATCAATAATCCTAAGAGTAACGGTCCTGCCGTACCCGGACCACATTACCACTACTAGCTAACAACAATTTTTTATTCCCAAATTTTCCAAATTTCTTATGAATACAAAGTCTCGTAAATCTCTGTATAATTGTAAAACTGTATAAAATTGTAACAACAATTAAAAAAAATCCACTTGATATCCGGTATGAATAATTTTTCACCTGTCACACGACACGACTCTTACGACTTGACAAAGCATCAATTTTATAAGTTACACTGCGGATCTGTTGTATTCAATCGCGTTACAACACATTTACATGAATGATTACATAAAAAAATAAAGATAAAGATACAAAGCCCGAAAAAAATGTCGCGCGTAATACGTTCCTTCTCGTCAAAAAAAAAATAAAAAAACGACACGCGTAGCGCGTTGCGTGTCCGTCGTTGAAAAACGACATATATATTTAAATATACTACAACACAAATATTACAAAAAACAACAAAGCGTCTCGTTAGCGACCGATCACGCAGTCAATAATTGATCCGTCGATACAACACGAACATTGTCTCCTATTTGCATATGTATAACATAAGTTAACCGTCGCGATAAAACAATATTACTACTAACCGGCTATGTTACAGTCATTGCATAAATTATACCTAAATTTCATTAATAGGCTATCGCGAGAAAATTTGGCTAGGACAAGTACCGTATAAGTACGAGGTACATGAAAACACGTTTTTACTCTATATGCTGAGCTGCCGAATCATTAAATAATTGTGCGTCCTCGCCATCAAGGTCATCATTGGAATGAGGTAGTTCTGCTTTGGTTGCGAGACGAAGTGTGTGTATCCACCTAATGGATGATTGAAAGTCAAATTAATTAATGAAACTATACAAGATTTAATTGAATTAATTCCTGCAAAGCCTGTACCTCTTCTTATCCTGCTCCGTTGATGCTTGAAAATAGTAACTTTTTCTCGTATGATGAATCTTGAAGGCTCTATCACGATCTCTGACACTGAGCGGATCTTCGTCAGGTAATTCGATTCCCTCGGTAACAGCAAATCCTGGCATCGGTGTTGCAGTCATCGCCAGATTTTCCGAATCCGACTTGAAAGAATAGAGGACGAAGTCCGAATGCAGGGCGAACCATCTTCTGGTCCAGGGTTTACTGGCCTGAGTTTTGAGCTGCAGATAACCTGAGAGGACAGACGGGGCGCTGGCCGAGACTTGGAGCAAACTGGGCGCTGGACCAGCTGGCGATGATGGAGACTTGTTCAGCGGCTGAGTGAGAGCGGCGTAACACAGTCTGCAGACCCTCATGTTTTTGTTGTCCTCGAAGAGGAGTTTCTGATTGGAGCATTTGCTGCAGACCACCTGTTGATTTTTTGTACAAGATTTTTAGTACCTTCCATCTCGGGTGAGCAGAGTCGATTTTTTTGAGAATGGACCATTGATTTTGTCTTTGTTCTTGTTGTTTGTACTTACTATGCCACAGGCTCGACAATTATGCTTCCTTTTCATTACAGAGAATATCGCCTCGCACACCATGCACCTAGTGACGTCATCAGCCTTGACCAAGGACGTCTTCGCACTTCCGGTTTTCAGACTAGCCTTCCTCCTCATGATTTCTTGCATGGTTTGGAAAAGCGCATCCAGCCACGCTGCCTTCTCTGCTGCCGTATGAGTGTACAGTTCGACATTTTTGTTTTCGTCCCTCACGTAAAATGTGTTGGCCGTTTCCAAATTGTCACCCTCTACCACCTCAAGATTTTCCACCATGAATTTCGCACGTAATCGATAAAGGGGACCGGGTATCAGTCTTATCGAACAGAGTAGCAAAACGTCGCTGAGCTGGGAAGGAAGTTTTCTTCTTATCATTCTTATTCTTTAAGGAGACGAATGGTAGGATAAAATTTTGCAAGACCAACCAGAAACAAATGCCTCTCCTGATGATCACCGCTCCTCGCGGAGATCTTGACGATCCGACCCTCCTTCACGAGTTCCCGAGTGGCGCTGACTAGATCAATGGCGTCGTATATGCTCTCTTGAATCTCGAGGAGCTTCTTGAACTTGTCGATCTTCTTCATGGCTTCGTTAGTATGATTGGCCGCGGTCGAGACGAGTTCCAGAGCCTCTAAAAAAGAGGAAATTATTTCAATCTAATATCGCCAAAACGCACCGGACTATAAACAGACGCTGTGTAGAAATTTGCATTAGTTTAGATAATATGACTGAAGAAAAAAAAGATGAAAAACTTACTTTTGGTATCCGCGTAATCAGGATTATCTTCGTTAAGATTCTTGAGGTAATCTTTGAGCAAAAGCTCGTACCTAGGTAACCTTTGGATTGGACTGAGCATGTGATGGGGCAATGACAATTTGGCGCATTCCTCCAATTTTTGAATTTCATTGATAATCGCGGCGAATCGTGGAATCTTGTTTTGAAGCGTGTTGATTAGATTCATTGCGTAATCGAAATTCTTCACGTATTCCGTATACATTTTTAAAAATGGCGCAAAATTCTTCATTATGTCTCCTATCCTTGGATCGCTTTCCCATTGGCTCATGCGCGACTGCAATTGCGGCAGCAGGAAGTCATTGTGAAATTTATAAATTGACTTGATATTCGAAAACATATGTTGCACAGTTTCCGGCGGGAACATCGGATGCGCACGATTCTCTTGATCGACCCGAAATTGAAAAACCTGATCGATCAGATGCAATATGTTGACGTAGTTACGTTCGGTCGCCAATAATTCTTCGGCGACGTGTCGCGCCTTTATTCGTCTTGCGTCCGCGTTATCTTTGTGCTTTTGACGATTTTCTTCGCGTTCCGATTCGTCGATCTGATCGGCTATTATCGCGGAATCGGTTTCCGACGATCGGGTCTCTTCGGATTCCTCTTCGCTCTCCGATTCGCTGATTGCGTACGCGTCCAATTCATATTGATGAGAGCTTCTTTCGGTGGTTACGTATCTGCAAAATCAAAAATACAAATTATGCAATTACGCAAGAAACAAAATACTGTGCAATGTTTTCGTGGGGATTTTAGCGATTTTTTCGAACAAGGAGGATTTAAGGTGATATTGAAATTCTTTTTTTTTAAGGAAAAATTGCTTTATGCTCTTGTTTTCAACACTTTTACGGATCAAATAGTCCTTTCCACCTTGTGTGTTCGTGCTCAATGCGGCGACAAGGTCAATTGCGCTGATTAATGGACGCTGCGTAACCCGTCTCCCTATAAAAGGTACAGTGAACCGTATAAATGTCGTGTGAATATCGAATTTGAAACCACCAGTAGATATAATTATAAAATTCATACGAATATAAAGACGTATATAAGAAGATAGTGGATTTTGGAAAATGAAGTAAATTTTGAAAAAAAAAAGTGACTATGCAGTTATCAGTCATTAAATGACAAACACAGGTGAATCTGCAAATGAATACTTTTCGAAAATATAAATTTTCAAAATACAAGATATCGAAAGATTCTCAAGTGCACGTCGAGTTTACCTGTCACCGATCGATAAATCGATATCGCAGTAAAACGTGCTGGATGAATATTTGTGATAATTTGGCGGCGCGCCAAGACTCCAACGCCACCAAGTAGTTTCCGCCATTATTGATTAAGTTCGAATATTGTCAAATCATGTTGAATAATATTACTTTCGAAAATCGTAATACGATAATCCGTCTCTGTGCTTTCGGTGCAGAACAAAAAGTGGAGCAACGCAGAAGCGACCAATCCTCTTCACTGTGTCGACACTGTTATACTACTATCGTGGCCTTATCAGTAGCTGCATGTCGTATCACGTTAAATCTTATCAGTGAGTCTCAGTGATACAGAATGGCGTTATTGACAGTTAGTGTTCGCGTATCGATCGTAGAAGACGGTTTGAAATGTCACTGATTTTGGATACCGTATGAATGAAATGATTAAAATCATTAAAAACACTAAAAACTTCTCGAGATATACGTGACGTGTATTAATGGCAGTCATTTTTTTGCGAATAAAAAAAATCCTTAACGTATTACGTGAGTGGATATTGGAATCATTGAAATGATCATTACACTTATCGAAGTGCTTGATTTTCCTGGTAATTGAAGCCAGACGTCTCTTGAATTCGCAGAAAGATATTTAGTGAAAATTAATTAGAAGCCTCTTGACTGCTTCGTTATCAAGTTATTATTAAAAAGGGGCAATCGATTATTGGGAATCTATTAAAAACTGTCAATCTTGTTATATTTATTTACTTGCAATGACTAATATTCCGAAATTAAGTACAAAAGTTAAATCGTGTATTGCTTTGGTCGGACGACGTGGACGTTGGTCGAAATTTTCACGAGAGATATCGTCATTCCAAAATTAGACAGCAAAGAAGTCACAGACTCGGAATTCACGGCACGATAACTTATTTAGAATTCCAGTGTAGCGATCTAGATCTATTTCTAAGAGTTTTCAATGGCTCCATATACACATATATATAACACGCGTATACCAAACACATGCCCACATGTTCCCACATGCGTATACACATAATAAAGTGCATAGTGCATCGAACAACCCGTATCTTCAAAAGAGTTCCATAAATATCGCAGCTACAAAGAATTATCTTGAAATTTTGAAAAAGTTCTCCCAATACCAAAATAGTAAACCGAACTGAAAAAATTCGACTATCGCCCACTCGCACAATTTAAAAAAAACCGCACCTGCTACTCCTGTACTCCAGGACGCTGTGCGTCATTTTGACGATCGACGACGTCTCCACGGTTGTGCGTTCCAGGGTGGCCGTCGTACCGGAGTCCAGGATTCCACCAGGACTCGACGCGGACATGACGAATGGTTGAAACCTGGGAAAACCGCCGAAACTGGCGATTCTATGAAAAGAGTGTCGCAGGTACTGTTGATGATGATGATGACTTTCATCGGCGCCGACGGCCGAATCCTGGGAGTCCTGGGAATTGCCATCCTCGCTGGTACCGCTTTGCTGCTCCAGGAGTCGGGAATTGCGCTGCGCGTTACCCGATCGACAGGAATTCCGCAGGATCGTCTCCTCGTCGTTATCGGACTCGAGCAGATCCGTGTAAAACGTCGAGGTGCCTGTCTTCGAGCTGAACATCCTTTTTTTCTATCTGATCGATCCGACGTCACTTCCGCTCCTCGTTCCGGATGCGCGGGGCCCATCTATTTGAATGCGACGTACCTCAGCTGACGGCGCTGCATCCTGTTAATTAATTGAATATAATTAATTTAACGATACTCGTCAAGGTCATTTTTCAGGCTAACAATTTTTTTTTATTTTATCAAAGATTGAGAAAGTAATTATGACGCCGTCCGATTGGCTGTTAATTAAGTCAGATTGTATCATACGGTCTTTTTACGCCTCCTTAAGTACTTTAACACCTTGGGTCTTTAGTGTTTTCATAATCAACATACGATTATGCTCGCCAATCCTACGATTCAAGGTTGCGTTACTTAACGTAGAAATTGCAAACTATAGATTCGGGTTAGGCTATTGTTATGGCATGCGCCGCATTGTGAAACGCACCTTCCTCCTAGAATAACAAGTATTTCCCAACTACGCCCTATGCCCAGGCTAAAGAAAAGATCCCACTTCTTATCAACCTTGACTCATCCTGACTACCAGATCTTACAATCATATCTATCGCCAATAAGCCAAAGTACGATACTTCCTTTCGAAGGAGTATCTTCCTCGGAAGAGAGCAACAACAATTGAAGCTCTTGATCTGACTTCAGTCAAAGGTCATGACTTTCTTCTAAAGGAAGATACTCCTTCGAATTTATTTCCAAATTCGAATCCCGAGCCAGAGCTTCACGCTACACATAGGTTGGCTAAAACCAAATGATAACAATATAAACGTGCAAATTGTTGACTGATCAATTGTTTATTGATTTGTAATTAAACAAACCAAGCTGTGCCAAGTCAAACCCATAAACATTGGAACGCGCCAACAGCTCTTACACGTGTTACAGACGTTAATTGGTCCCGTATGATCGCCTAACTTTATTTTTGGAAGAATTTACAAATAGTCGTTAATCCAAAAGTGACGTTTCCAAACGTCAAACATCAAGCGCGCCGAATGATCCTGAACGACTTAATGACTAATTTCGAGATAATTATAATATTAGTCATCGTTACACGTAAATAGTCATTTTAATTCTTGATACGTAAAACCATTGAACAGTCTCCTCAAGGTGAAATATTCATATACGTGTACGACATTTATATATAGATATGCTATACCTATATACTATGGTGACCACATATGTTTATCTATATTACAGTCACGTATGGTGTTCTCGATTCGATTGAAACTTGACGAAAAAAAAGAAAAACAAGTTTCGCCATTACGGTGCTTGACTTTTATATTTATGGTGTGATGGTTGTAAAAATTATGGTTTTTTCAAAAGACACAACATCGGATGACCTCACGTCCGGTGAAATGTGGATGAAAAAATTTGTATGAATTTTTCTCACATTTTTGCATTTAAGAGAAACTGCACTTTTTTTTCTGTACAAAATACATTAACTTGGCTCAAGTCAAGCGAAGAATCTAGCTTAGGAATTTCTCTACTGGAATACTTTCTTTTCTCTCTCTCTCTCTTACTTTCTTCAAGATAAACATTTATTTCGTACAAGTATTCGACGAGATACGATTACCAGCTGGCCGGAATTATATATTTTTTCGAGAAACAAGTAAAGGAACGATGTAGTTCTATTTAAGTTTTCCATGCAACTATTTTTCTTAAATCCTCCAAAAAGAAATTTAGGTATCATTTACCTACGCGTGATACGATTCTAAAAATAGTATAAACTCTTGGTTACGTCGTTACATGAAAATATAAATTAGTAAGGAAAAACAACGTTAAATCATCCCAAGCAGAGACAGCCACGCCGAGATGGATCTTTGATCATAAATCTCGGCTGGTCCGATCTACAAAGCCAGTGGTACCAGAAAACAGCAAGAAAAAGGAAAAAAAAACTGCTACCAACAGCAGACGTAAAGAATAAGAACGAAAGGAAGAAAGTAATTTTCATCCAAAGGACAAAGAAAAATTGTCCAAACGGATGAGAACGCGCCCCCCCTCTCACCACTTTGACAGGATTGAAATTTTCGAGTGCAGCTGCATCCTGAGTGACTGATGCACTTTTTATCTAGCCGTTGCATTTTCCCTATCTATATCTTCTGATATCAGTATTGACGCGGGTCCTGGCAGACTCTTTATATGGACCACGTAACAACAATACCCATTTGAATAAATACTGTGCGCATTAGTATCTTGCCGCCATTTCTAAACTGTACTACTCTAGACCTAGTATTACAGTAATACGTTAGTCAGTGACAGCACAACACGTAACAGGATGTACGTAGGAAAATTTTTAATCAACTTCCTATAATGATCAGTGCCACCTGTTATGTGGATTAAGAGGTTATGCGTGGGTCAAATGATATATGCATACAACGTACAATTAGTAACGGGTGTTCGACAATTAACTATGAACAATACAGGATTCAATATTGCGCGTACAGATAGTATTGTTATTATTGTTTTTTTACTGGAGTATATATATATAGCTTTTAGATTGTGATTATCTAAGGGAGATAAAACCGTATCTGAAATGGTAAGATAAAAATTTTTCAATGCCTAATAAGAGTATTTGCCCTCAATTGATATTGAGGATAAAACAATCTGAGTACAGTGTAGATTGTTGTTATCAACAATTTGTATATTGTTGCAATAGCGCGAGGCCTTGGCAAAGTGTATCAACTAACAGTAATAATTGATAGCAACTAATTATATTTTGTCGCGGCTAGGAAGATAGACACGTGCAGACGTAACGAGCGTAACGACTGTGAGAACGAGGTAAAAAAAATGGCTTCGTTAAGTAAAAAAAAATTGTACTAAAAATAACGTCTGGTTTCATTAAACGAAAATAATCGGTGTACCCATTATCTTTTAATTGACTCGTTAAGATCGTTTAATTGCAACATTACCTGCTGCACTTGATTGATGTAATTTTGTTTAATTAATTAATTATTTACTTCCCGAGCTTCCCTCGATAAATTTCGTACTACTTGTCTGTATTTTTTTCAAAATACTTATTGGTACAGTCAGTAGCAGTGCGGCGAAGGAATGGATTTCAAAATGGCAGAGGAAATCATCGTTAAACTTTGTTACAATGACGTACCTATTAATAGGAACGATGACGAAAATGACTCATTAGGACGAGTTAAGAGCGATTTATAGTGTCAGAGGCGTCGAAAAGGCTTCAACGTATCTTCTCGTTGGCTCGTGACAATTTTGATAAGAAAAGATTGTGGTATCACGAAGAAAATTCATCCGTAAAAGAATGCACGCGCCAGTATTTCAAGAGGAAAATTAAACTGCACCCTAGTATACGCCCTTTGATAGTGATAAGAAATAAAAATGAATGTTATGCAATTATTTTTGAAATAATTTTCATAAAAATTCTATCGTAACTTCGTTACGTGACGCCTTGTATAGTATAGATATATTATCGTGGCTATAATCAGGCATGACGATTGTTTACTACTTCTTGGATGAACAATTAACTTGTAGCATTTCATTGACGTTAATAGTATAGGTAACGGTCGACTCCATTGTCGCCGATATTTATCCAATTGGTATGATCTTGATAAATGCGAATAAAACGGAACACGTTCGTTCGTACAACTACAAGTTACGTATGCATATAAAATACGCGCTACGAGTATAGTCTGTAAAAAGAATAATGCGTGTCAGTAGTATCGTTGCCAATTACACCAGAAAAAGTGTACACACATTTTTTTTTGATAGGACCTAATAAAAGTGAAATTTATGTGAAATATAAGCAGTGAGGTAAGATCATTGTAATCCAAGTATAATACTAAGTTGCAAAGCAACACCTGAGTACCATTGTCAACTTTTTGTTACCGACTATACTCTAAAATGGTACTTGAGTGTCGTTGGTTTCTAAACTGTGAATGAACTGAGCAATGTTAAGAAAAAGAATGCTGGATGAAAAATAATAATTGTAAGAAAGAGAGAGAGAGAGGGAGAGAAGAATAAAATAAAAAGAGAACAAGGCACGTAAAAGGCCACGAGAATTGCTGCATACTTCGCATTCCTGAGATTCTTGAAATTTTCATACCCACTGTACCACGAGTAATCATCACAAGCGTACTATCAAAACAATCGCTACAGAATGCAGTTACAGAGAAAAATTCAAAAAAATATATTTTCCAATGTTAAACAATGTTAAAGGTAAATATTGAAAAATGTTAGCTAACAGTCTAACAGTGCTAATACCTTGTACTTGTGTATCGGTTGAGCAGCAATGCAAAGTGGCTTGTATTGTCACTGGCATCAGTATCGTAACGAGCATCAACTGTCGGATAGTTAGTACAGTCACAGCCACACAAAGATCACAGAGGCACTCGTAGGACACACAATAGGAGTTGCCGATAACGAGAGAAAGACGTGAAATTTTGTTTTCTGAGTAAAATCAAGAAAACCATAAAACTAGAACACAACGCGACAACAGGGCTTGTTTGACTTTATTTGTATGAGGAACTTGTACGCACTAGTACTTGACCTAACAAGCTTCTAATGATTTTGGTTTGTTTCGCCGTAAATCCGACAGTCGAGCGAGCACATGTCACTGCTGAGACACACTGCTCGAGGATGTTTATCGAACCAATGGAGTAGCCAGGAGCGTACCAAGTGGGCCAGTCACCACAGGATTCCATCCAGTATTCGGTAGGGGGCCCTCACCCAGGGATGGTTCTCGTCAATTTTTTATTCTAGATTTTTAAAAGCTAATTTCATATGGTATGATATGCTTGATGCATCCGTGCACTGGATACCTTATCGATGCACCACGTGAAAAATGCATTTTGATGCACAGATGACCCTGGCTTGGCTAACGCTTAATTACTGGTCGCGTTTATCGTTCAGGACTGGTAGAGTTACCGAATATACTGTGCGCAGCAGCCATTACGCATGCCAGGAACGTACTTAGACGTTATGGAACCCTGGTCCTTAATTTTTCGAACGTTGTGATTTTCGTGAATGCTCTAGGCTGTATCGTGGTACCGTAAATTCGGTATTCTGGACTTGGAAACGTTTTACGGGGGTGTTATGAGGTTTTTGAATTTTGAAAAAAGTAATTTTTAGTTCAGCAATTTAGCACGGGGTTCCAGGTCACTTTGGTATTGAGCCGCACCTGCGGATGCTGTGCGGTGATGAAAGAATTTCTGGTGCCGATTGTTTCTTTGATCCTAGTCGCTACGTGGGGAACGCTTTGAATGAATTTCTCTTGTGGTTTCGATTGGATTTTTAATTAAGGCCGTGGGAAAGTGACGTTTATACTTTAATGCCTTTTCTTACATCTGCCTTTTTGCGCGCGTTATTGCGAATTGGTTATGCGCTCTTTCGCTCGCAATTTTTGTATTCATTCAAACTGAACGTTCTTGGCTGCCTTTGCGATCATTGCAACCGGTTATTTATTACGTTATATTTATTTGCTTCGTTTTTTTTTTTGATTCCGAACAGGTTTCGCTTCCTTGCGCTTCCACGTGATACCTTGAGGAAATTTACAGTGAAAATTCATGCGTGACTTCAGTAATTTACAACAATGTCTTGTCCGACTAGTCTTAACGATATAAAATAAGATGAAAATAATTGACAAAAGCCAATAGCGATTAATAAACTCCAAGTATTATACTATATACAAGTATTAACAGACTCTGAGAATTCAATTTTGAGTTAAAGAAAATTGGGCACCATCATACTTAACAAATTTTTTTTTAGATTTTAACCGTATTTTCTACCAGAAATATTTTTCTAATTCAGTAGATCCTAACGTCCATCGCAGCATCATCGAGAGTGCTGCCATCTATGACTCGAATCAGCTATTACTTCGTTAAATCAGATAAACTGTGCTGAGTCGTTGCGGAGCTAGTAGCAAACCGTCGGGAAGTTAGCGCTGGAAAATTAAAATTTATATGTTTATAATGCCTAAAAAATTGCTCCTTAAATGCTC
>JARQST010000576.1:391194-424446 GCA_030142225.1 Pachycephus smyrnensis
CGTTTATCGCAAATAGACTATCGAATGGGATGCAATAACACAATTGCATAACAGACAAAAAAATTGCAAGGATGCAATTACAAAATCAACTATCGTACAATTGCATGGACTAATCAAAGATTTTTTTTAGTATTTTTCTACTCAGTACGACTGCTTCGTTTGATGCAAATTTTTCGCAATATCACAATTTTCGAATTATACTCGTGCGTTGGCAATTTCGCGCGGTTAATGGACTGTTATCGATAAGCGCTATTGACAAGTGGCGTTTCAAATATGCACCTAATGCACTCGTGCTAAAGTTACGTCTGCAATAAAGACGCCAGGTAATGAACTTAAACCTGCTTATGATCTACTTAGGACGAATATACGTTTTACTACGCTCGTATTTTTTTTGAGTTATCACTGACTACCTTTTTTTTCAACTAACACTCGATACTCGATGATAACCACCTACTTCTACGGATATACCGACACTGTCGTTATCATCTGGGTTATGTCAAGTAAAGGATCGAGAATGTGTCAAGTACAGGGTAGTACGGGAATTCGAATAATAATTGACAGACACGAGAAATTGCATTGATCCGTTATCAGTAAACGAGAAAATTGCAGCGTGATGCAGATTTAATCGAAGACTGGAGTATCTGATCGATTGGATCTCAATCGATTGTTTGCCTGTTCTCCTTCTGTTTTGCAAATTTCTCTGACACACATTCCACGGCTACGTGCATCATCGGTCGAGGCTTTTATCAATGCGAGATAAAAACTGCATAATCTGCAGGTGCATCGTTATTCGTTAAAACGTTTATTGTTTAACAAATCGTATTGAAAGATTTCCGATTTGATGGGTGGTTTAATATTATTATTTCTTTTTGTTTGAATAATATTTTTATTAAACTTTCTCGCTATAACCCGCCACGTGTCTTTGATATAATGCAAACAATAGACTCGCGTCTGATAAGACGATATTAAATTCAGCTACACGTGGCTCGGTGTATGCATCTGCATAAGGAAACACGCTTCTAGCGCGGATGCGAGTTTTAATCGTACAAAATACCAGCGCGTGTCGCTATCTGAAAGTCGTGCAGAAAAAAAATTGTGCGAATTTCGCACTTTCTCCACTTAGCAACAAATCCGCGATCCACTCGATTTATCATATGATTTTAAAAACACATTTTTCGCGTACGTCAATTATTTTTGCAATGGCAAATTCGTACTTCGGGTATCGCATTAATCTAATTGTTATTTTTTCAGCAAAAAAAGTTAGTTAAACAAATAAAACAGATGATAAATATAAAACGTAACGTCCTCTATGGTACGTTGTAAATTAGATAGCGAATCGATGCCTTGCTGACGTCACGAAAATCCATGATTGTAATTATTATAGTTCATGATGAATAATTGAATGATAACGTCAATAAGAATATATAAACAAATGTAAATCTACGCGTCTCGTATATAAAACTGTGTAATATGTATATATATACAAGGCAATTTATTTACCGATACAATTTGACTGCACAGTAGAAAGTCCATTACAAAAGTTTGTATTACAAAAAGAAAATAATAAAATAACACTCCGTATCGATTTGTACCGTTAATGGAAATCATACAAGTTTTCCTACAGTCTTTGATTTCTCATTTGGATATCTGTGCTTTTTGTATGCTCAGAATAATCGAATATTCATGAATACGCCTGTATTCAGTGTATACTGCTTTCTTTCGGAATCGACGATCCACTTGCGTACGTGTGTGTACAATGCGCGCGCACGTTTCCCGTAATACGTTTTTTCTAATAAAATACGTTATTTACGCAGCCAACGCAGAAGGACAAGCCGAAAGTGACTGTCGAGTGAAAAGAAAAATTGGAGCCGCAAGAAAAGTATGGAAAGTGTGATAAACATCCGCAAGGTTACTAGATCTCGTTTTCCCCTAGATTTTTTCCCCTTCTCGGAAATTCGACACGGCTCACGAAATTGAAATTGGAATTGCGAGATCGGTTGCGCTCGGCTAATGGAACCGCGGATTCTCATAATCGGACGAGTAATTGCGTAACTACATTCATCTCGTAATAGATACAGCATTGTTGTAGCATTAAATAATTTATAATACAATTTCAAATGACATCAATGACGTGGAAAAAATTAAAAAAATATTTGAAAAAAGATTTTCAAAGTTTGTTTACAGATTTTTTTGATTTTTTATTTTACCACTCAAAATGTATATATTTTGATAGTCTTTCTAAGTATATGTTTTTCTTTTATCTCGAATCTTTATTACAATCTTTTATTGAATTTATTAGCCATTGCCTGTCGTATGTGTTATAGCAAGTATGATGTATAATAAATGGATTTTAGCGATTTACCTCTATTTTTATGCGCAAATACTCATCAAGTGTCTCTCTTATAATATATATCTATACTTTATCGTAAATTTACTTCCGATTCTTTATTGGAAAAATTCGATGATAACACTTACCGTCATTTATGCGTTCTCGTAAACCGACGTTTTCGTATCTTCCTGTTTCTTCTTTTTTTCTTTTTTCTTTTTCTTCCTCCCTTCGTCCACTACGTGAAGTCACGAAATTATTATGGGGGAAGAACTAGGAGTTTCTTATTGCACCTTTATCTCTCTCCACTCCACCCCAATTTCTTGCTCGTTCCCGCATTAATTTCCGTCAATTACATTGATTGCCGTAATTATTTACAAAAAGTCCCGACCGACGCAGAAACAACGTGAAAACCATAGTGAAGTTATCGCCGCCATTTTCAATGCGAAAAATTTGCAAATTTATAAATACCGTCGTCAACGTTCAAAAAGCACACTCGTAGAGATAAGAAGATGAGATATTTTATGCAAACAAAGTAAAGATTATTTTGTATTTTGCATAAAAATATTTTTTTTTCAATTCAATCAACTTTACCGATTTTTCACGATAACCCGCTGTAAACAATTTTCATACGATGTTGTTGTTTTCGTTACGTCTCGGATACTGATCGATTGGAAGTGTCCCGCCGTTCTTGGGTAAAAGTACTACCATTTTTTTGTGTACTATCGATTGCGCCCATTTTTCTTTCTCAATAGAAGGTACAGGCGTCTCGGTGAGTGAGCACAGTTTCTATTCGTTGCGTTAATCAGCAGTACTACAATTGATGATAATAAAATACGTATTGGGATTGTCATTACCAAAATTTGATTGACCTTTCAATTTTTCATCGTTACCCCCTCCTCTTTTAATTCCATCCAATAATTGGATGCTGCTACGAAATTGAATTTTGGATTAGGATCGAGCGTGGGGAATGGAAAAGAAATCTTTTTTTATACCGATTCTACCATTTTATTTTTTAATATACGTCTCACCATACAAACGTAGTTAAGGGGGGACCAGTACAATAAAATGACAAAAATTCGACCGTATCATTTCGCTCCTAAATAGATTGTGGCGCCCTTTCAATAATAGTAATGGTCACGATGGCAAAGATAGTAATGACGGTAATATGATGAAACTGTGATAACGAACAAGGAAATACAACGAACCGTAAGGTAAGCGTAATGATCAGTAGAATATATATATATATATACACGTACACGTATACACGTACAATCGCGTGTATATGTATGCGCCTACGCGATTTCAAATGCCTCCAATCATTAGCAACTAATCAATAATCAGTTAATCGACAATCGATAACTTATTACACACTTACAATGTAATTTTGATTTTCAATGTTTTGATTTCGTTTATTACGTTCCGCGACGTCTTTGCGTAATCTCGTTTACTTGGCGTATTCAAAAATTGTGCATTTTTCAAATATTTGGAATTTTGAAAATATTACCCCGTTACGCATTCCTTTTGTCGAACGCAACGGTTTTTATTTTTTTTTGCTACAGTTTCGCTCACATAATTTTATCTGACAGAGGATAAATTTTTTGAAAAAGAAAGCCAAAAAATCGCATTTTTTTAATCGAACCAGATCCAAAGACGTCGGCGCTCCGATTGGCGGGAGCCATCTAATTAAAATTACCTACATACGTCATTACGATTCTCAGTTTCTCATATATCTCTCCGGTATAATAATATATTCCACTCTCGCTTATAACTATATATTAATTAGTCAATTAATATTATTATTACCCGGCGTCGATTATATCCTGTGTACGTGTGTTTTGTGTATCTGTGTCTGTACGTTTCCCTTACGCTCTTTTACGCTCGTCCAAAATAATGCGAAAGAAAGGAAAAAAAACGTAAATATAATTACAGTCAAATATATCATAACCTCTATCAATAATATGTATATAATATATTTATATTTATATATACTAATATATATATAAATACGTTTACTTGAAAGCATTACGTTAGGAACATTCGGTTTTCTTGTCTGACTGCTAAATTTAACGTTTATTAAATATCTCATCGGTCACGAATTACGACAAAACATCATTGCATATTTTTTTTTCTTTTCAATTATTATTTATACCACGTCGTTTCCCCTTTCGTTAAAAAAAATGCTCATTCCCCCACCACGTTGAATTCCAAAGAAGGTATTTCTCCAAAAAAAATCAGTTGACAATATCAAAATTAATGTAGGAATATTTTCGGAATTACTTGTCGTTCACTTTTCTCTTTTGAATTCCATTTTATTTACAAAACTTATCGATATATATATATACTCCTTGTCGACCGACGTAGTGCATGCAAATAATTCGCCATTGTCGTAATTGCGTGTCACATACGTATTTGTTATGTACACACGTGTCTAATAATTATCATTAATCCAATCAATTAGTTTCCAACTTTTGTTTTCACACTTATGTTTCTGTGTCAGTGTGTGTTTTTTGTGTTTGACTTCCGCGCGCAAATTTTCGTCATCTGTTGTTGTTTTCATTTTTTTTCTTTGTCGCCGTGTAATGCGTAATCGACGTGCCGATGACTTTTTGCAACACGTAAAATCATTGTACTTGTTTGTACGCATGCGCACCTTGACGCATTTGCTCTCTTTTCCTTCAATTACGTTTCCTTTATTTTATTATTTTTTTTCGCTCTTGACAATTCGTCTCACCCACGCCACTCTCGTATGTACTACGTTTTCATCACTTACTACGTACCTATTTATGTATTTCTTTTTTTTTTTCAGATAGAGTAACTAGGGGACCCTGAATCGTGAAACATGTCGATCATATATGTATATAATATATATATATATATATTTATATCAATGTAATTAACCCTAACGACCTTAACCTTAAAGGTACTCTTCGTAGAGTATAATAATAATAATAATGTATAAGCCTGCCGCCATTTTAGACCTACGACCTTAGATTACTAATTTTGATTTTGTGCTTGGAATTTACATGTATATAACCTTAAATGACTAGGAGGATGGGAGATGTTTTTTTTTTAGCACTAAATCCTTTCAACCCTTATTTTTTACATTATTCGCCCTTAGTTTAAAATTATACTCTTGTTAACTTCGCCGTCTTTGGGTTTTCTTTATTATTTTTTCGTCAACGCTTGGCTTTTTTTTGTTGCGTCACCGTCTTGTTAATTCTTTAAATTCATATCTTACCGCGACTAGGATGTACATTGTATAGTATAATATAGTATATTTACGGAAACTTCGCGACGTTATTTTCTTTGGTCCGGTCCAGTATTTTCATTTCTTTATTTTGTACTCCCTTTCCGTCCCTTCGCCAAATGCGCGCTCGATTTTGACTCGATCGATTTTTCATTTTTTTTATTCTTCTTTACTTCTTACGTTTCGTGCTCGGGTATTATTTGCAACGTAGCTTTTATATTTTTCAATGTCTTTCTTGACTTTTTGAATTTTGTTGCTCTATATTTTATTGTAAAAAATTAACTTACAAAAATTTAAGTAATTCCTGCTGTCTTGCAGATATATACTTTGTTTATTAGATTCTACTGCGTGTACGAGTTGACAATCTTATTCGAAAAAAATTTCGAAAATAATAGGAACAATAACGTGGGTCTGCCATCTTTGACAGCGTTATATAATAGGAAGTGAAATTTTATTTGGATCGATGTTCGACTCTTTTTTTTAATATTATCTACGCCATTATTTTACGTGTTTACCGTTCGTCTTTCCTTCCTTTTTGATTTTTCATTCCGTATAATCCTTGAAAAAGTTCTTTTTGCATATCCGAAATTCTCTTTGCAAATAAGTCTCATCCTCAGATTTATACAACACGGCTAAATGTATTACCTACGTAGGAACAGTTTTTTCTAAGCGTTTTTCAACTTGTTCTCATTTGTATTTTACAGGTCGGTTTTACTAATTTTTATTTGTTTTTCGGAATTTTAAGTATCACTCGCAGCAATGCCCCTATTAATCAGATTGATTTGAATATTTGAGAAATCCAGTAATTAATGAGTAAAATTATTGTCGACTGCCACTTTTTATTTCGTTATTTTGAAAATTGCAAAAAAATAATACGGTATAGGTATTCTTCATCGAAGAACTGCTGATCGAACTTTGAAATATTTTTAAGTACCTCTCACTATCACTTTTTTAATTGTATTATGCGAATTTTTTCATTTAGCCAGCAACACGCTATTCTCTTTATTATAATAAAAAAAAAATTTCGCTCATTCACTGTATTGAGTAAAATTTCCAAAAGAACAAGTAATACCGGTTAGACTAGTCAACCCTTCCCATGATTTTCAACGATAATCCACCATGGAAGTGCATCCCTTATTCTACTGGAGGGGATGATTGCACTGAGAGACCGAATCCAAAAAAAAATCGAAAAATTTTTGTAAATCGCGAACCCGTCGAAATTGCGTCACGTGCCAGACAGAATGGCACATGGGGTGGCAACTGGCCAAAACCGTTATCAACCCTTACACATATGCACGCACGAGAGAATTTGTACAAAGGGCATATTAATTCGTGGCGATGTTTTTTTTTGCGCTTTAACCCTAATTTCACGATTTCGATACGTTTTACAGATTTCAGTCCCCCTTCTTTCACGTTTTTTTTTCTATTCCTTTTTTCGCTACATTCCTACATTTTTTGTAACTTTTTTTCCCTCTTTTCTCCAAAACGTCCCCACGTGACGCGTCGCATCTGTCCCCGCTTGTTGCGCGAACAATGAAAACCGACCTTAAGCCAGGTCGTTATGTGCGAGGGTTAATCCTATAAAAGAAATTTTTCCAAAATATTGTGTAAATCGTGGGATGGGGGAGTGTGAAATCTCGCGGGGATCACGGGATAGAGATTGAGTGAAATTTCAAGGGGAGGGCAGCTGAAAAATTTTTTTTTGGGGTAAAACCGACGAAAAACGTAAAGCTATATAGCCGCACGCGTCGAGCCAACCCTACGTAAATAAAGGGTTACCGTACTCTTTGAAAAGAGTCGAAAAAAATAAATCCTTCTTTCTGGCATTTTCGCAAGGAACACAATAGTTTTGTGAGCGCAGTTACCCCTTTTTCCTTTCATTGTGTTAAAATTCCCAATTTTTGGAATTTCACCTCCAAACAAAAATCCGCATGTATGTAGTACCAACGTCGAATAATAGAAAGCAGCAGCGCGTGCCAACAGCATAAAATGAAAAAGGGTGAGCGAAATCGGCGAAAAGGGGTACGAAAAGGATTTCTGTTTTTTTTTCTCTCCCTTTTTATCCCGCTTTCCGAAAATGTAACGATAATAATAGGGCTTGTTTGCACGGTGATTCTTCAAATATTTTAGCTGTGCATTTCGATACGCTGAAATGGCGAATGTAACGCTATACCTTGTGCCGATCAGACGTATCCCACTCTGTGGGGAGAAACCTGACACTGTTTAAAGTCTCTAGATAATAATACCGGTGACATTGGCAGTAGTGCTAAGCCAGCTAAGGATAGTTTGTACTACAAGAAAAGGAGAAAAGTCCCTAGATCAGAGAACCAAGTCACGAATTATTGGGATGCCTTTTTTTTTAACCCTCGAGCCCTCATCCCTCAAGTAAGAATAAAACCACCTCGAGATCTCGGCAGAGGCTGAAAAGGCAGAGGCATCCAAGGAATTTATGGTTCTCGACGGGGGTTGAAGATCGCCGCGGCGAAATTAAAGCAACATAGTTACCGAGGGACAAGAGGGGTTGACCAAGGAACCAAGGGGGTAGGTTGGCCGGGACCTTTTTTTATCCTCCACTTTCGTTCTCGACCAGTCAATGTTGCGTAGAGGGGAAGGGGATGGGGGAGGTTTGTAGCTGTAGGTGGGACGAAGGCGGACGGTGGTGGGAGGAGTGGAAGGGTAGAAACCCAGAAGGGGTGGTTATGGCGCCGAGAGGAAGAGGGTGGTAAAATTATTACGAGAGGATGAAATTTCCAAGTTGGCGTAGGCAAGACGATGAGGGGCCAGTAGAGGTAAGGGTGGGTGAGGTTAGTGTGAGTATCCCGAGGGGTGAGTGGCTGAGGGATAAAGAGAAGGTTAGAAAAGTGAGCAGCGTATAAGGGTTGAAGGTCGTGTTGGACCGAGGGGGTTCAAGAGGCACGAATGGACACGAGGGGGTTGGACTTTGATAATTGCAATCCACTTCCTCGTCGGATATATAAGCAGTTCTACTGTCCGCTGCTTTAGGGGTGGGTTGAGAGTGCGAGGAGTTGAAAGGGTGAGAGCGCCCGGAAGGAGGGGTGGAATATAAGAGCGATTCGTAAGTATTCTTGGGGTTGTTGGATCGGGAGAGAGAGAGAAAAAAGCGCAAAGGGTGGACCTTCCGTTCGATATCTGCGTTAACCTTGCCGCGAGCCATCGGGCAACCCTTACGGGTTTCTTGATTGATAACAACAAGGGGTGGAAGGAATTTTTTGGGAAAAATTTCCAACCCCCACCTACACCAAATCAACTCACCCAAGAGTCCTCGAGGTGGAGAAAAATATTTCGAAAATTAATGTCACGCCTTACCATCTTTTCTCCTCTCGCCTCCCTTGCTAAGGGCAGTTTTTTTTAGGAGGACATTTTTATCCTATCTCGATAGAGGGATGATTTTTGAAATTGGCAGACTCGCGCGAGCACCTAATATTTTTTTTTAGTAGCAATCACTCTGCAAATGTCATCTCCGTTAGTTGTTGCTCGTCTATTAAACTCAAGGTTTGCATACATAGTAAACCACCCCCTAACAGACATGAACTAGATCTTTGAAATTTGGATTCCTTTACACCCTTGCTTGAACTCTGGTATGGTACGCTTTGAGGAATGGATCACTCCTGATCCTCGATCCCCTTACTCTTGCATCGTAAAACTCAATATTAGAAGCCTCGAGCCTTTCCACCCTTAATAAAAATCCCGGTCTACCATCTTGGCTCTCCCATGAAAACTCGCGGACTCACCCTTAGACCCACGTAGCGCAATCCTCAAGTAAAGATCACATCTTCACACTGACAGAAAACAACACCGGAAATGATACCTATCCAAAACGGAAAATCCTCTTTCGTCTTCCTACCCTAAAATACGGAACACCTTTAGAGTGTCAAAGAAGGAAAAACTACCCTTGTTCAAACTTTCTCCTCTCGCTTCCTCAAGCACTCTACTCACGTCGCCTCTCTAATTCGATGCTAAACGGATCAGGGGATATATTTTAAAATGAAAATCTGCCGCATACGACCACCACCTAAAACCACCCCAATGTGCCAGAGGGGCGTGTTGCGAGGCTTCCTCTCATTTTCGGCCCTCTCAAGGAAACCGCAAGATATTATTGATTTTTATACATGGCTCGCGGGGGTGGCCTTCGGAGCTGGAGTTCCACGTTCTCGTGTGCCGCCCTCGAGGGTGGCGGTTAGGCTGGGTGCTGCTGCCGCTTCGGGGTGGTTTCCAAGAGGATGCCATGGGGGGTTGAAGATTACTTGCAGGGGGTGAGAAGTGTGCGTAGAACGTTATACGTTCGCGAGCATGCGTATGCGTGTGACACGACGTGTATATATATATATACAATATACGTTATATATAAACATATACGTATATACAGGGGTGAGTTTGCGTTTGAGAATAGGGGTGGGTTTGCTATGTCATTTACTCATTGGTCGTTCCTGAATTGGTAGGTTGTATGGAAGTTCACGCTCGTGTGTTAGTCCAAATGGACTTGTGAGGCTAGAAAATTCTTTTCCACCCCCTACCCCCCTCCTACCACCCTTTTAAGGTCTTTCAGTCTCATCGGGTTTCCTGGCTCACCAAAGGACGTCTAAACAAAAAGCTGATAATGCGCGCTTTAGATGAATGTTGTTGTTTGTATATGTTACATATCGATATATACTTGTCACGTGCCGGCGAGTGTGTCGTATATATACATATATACACCTAGGCGAGACTGTAACAGCGTTTCCGAGTTTTTCTCCTTTTTTTCTCTGTCTCTTTTTCTAATTTCACCCTCATGGAAACTTTTCATCCCTTATTTTTACTATACTTCGACGATACTTGCCAATTTCACCGATAAAACGTATCGATCTTCCATGAAGCATTTACGAGGCCTCACGCTGTTCTCTCACGACACGTTTTACGGACTTGACGTGTTATTTTGATTTTTCGTTATCACGATTAGCTGTAAATTTAGGCATTTTGAAAATTCGCATAATGCAGAATAACACTACAGTGTCAATTAAAATAATAAAGTATCAGTATATAGCTTACAGAGAGGTACTTAAAGACTTATTGAAGAAGAATCAAGATAATCAGGTATCGATACCTGATCATCGATATTCCAAATTCGATCGATCAGTTTGGTTACCTGGATCCGGAGTACCATAAGGAAATTGGTCGGACGTCTAAGAGAATAATGTAAAATAAACAAAAAAGTGGTTTTTGACGAAAAATAAATTTTATTCGGACAAAAATTATAAAAAAAACTTTTTCCCCTCGAATTTCATCGTTATCAGCAGGAGAATTAAGAACGCGCGCGAATTAAATAAATTAAAGAAAATTATAAGAAAATCAAATTTTCACACGCGTACAGTACCATGCAAGAGTAGTAATAAGATAGTGTGTTATCCTATCATATATCTTATCTTACGTTAAGCTTATCACTAATCCTGCACTGTACTGTACGGGTATCTATAATACATATATATATGTATATGTAATAGAAAAAAAAAACCAAATACAAAATATGTATACGCCTATCAAAATGCACTGGAGTGTACCGAAACGTATCTATATCTCCGATACAGAAGTGGGACCATTTGACTAGCTTAATGAGGAATTATGAACCGTTTCAAAAATGACTAGATATACGTATTAGATTAGAAAAAAAAAGACAAAATTTTGATTAAAAACATTCCTTAGTACTTATACGTTTTTGACTTTCGGTATATCGCCAGGCTATACACTGCTCTTGCATATGCATAGTTAGGTACACGCATCGTACTCTGTGATAATAGAACTAATTATAAATGACGTATAATTAATTAATTAAAAAAAACGGCAAACAATGCTTTACAATTCGAATTAACTTAACCCCTTTCAATCGCATGTAATTGTAATTCTCATAAATTTCACCCTTAAAATAGACTAGGCAATGTTACTCCGGTATAATTCATAATATATGTATGTGTATATATATATTTATTTATATTTATATGAATCCTCTATACATATATATATACTTTTTGTGTCTATCGGCCTGGTCACTTAATCATTTTTGATTTAGGATTTTTAAAATTTGATTTTGCGCTCATTTTTTTTTTTGTTATTTTAATGAAGGCAATTATTCTTTAGTTCTCTTTCCTTTGTTCTCTCTTTCGATTTTCTTTTCTCTTTACTCTCGTTTCTTTTCGTTTGCGCGCACCTTTCGTCGTTTTTGGTTTTGCGGTTTTTTTTCCCCCCACGCGTCTCACCACCCTCGTGCCCGCGACTTCGACGATCCCCTTTACGTTATCTCGCGTTTCAAATAATTTTTCGCGCCATTCGCGTTTACGTCACCGGCGCGTTTTCGTTTTAGCGTAATTACGTTTCTTCTCCATTTAATTACGTCATCCTCATGATTTTCGCGATAGTCGTGAAACTCGTGAATTTCTACAAATCGCCACGATAATAAATAATTTCGCCGGAAGCGACGTCACTGGGCTTTATTTTTGAAAATATTTTTCGACGAAATTATCGGCAGGTCGAAAATTTCCCACGGGTCGAATTCGATCATCGATTACGCCGTCAGTGACGAATGACGATTTCCAAATGCGTATATGCATAAAAGGGAGAGAAAAAGGAATATATTCGCTGGCGTTCATAACAATGCCCACTTTTATTGCGAATACGTAATAAATGGGCATGACGATTAAGATGGACAAAAATGGACCAGTGCATATTCGACAGAGGGTGGAATTCCACTGTCTATAGCATAGCAGCTACAGTATAGTATACCAAGGTCATATATACACGCATGCTCGTATACCCCTAAATAAGTAGTAATCGAGATTCCCGATAGAAACGGGAAAAAGGGCCGGCCATTAAAAGGGACAATGCAATTAAAAAGGTTCTCCGGGCCATTTGCATGAACGCGCGCGTCGTGTGCATCGTGTGTACCCGGCATTGTCCGTGCTATTGGGAGGGGGACGCATTTACCAAAAAGGGACATTAAAGTGTGGAAAGAGCGAAGGGCTGGGGCTAGGTCAAAAGGGACCTAGAGGCACGCGCCATATATATATATATATATATGCATACGCATATGCGTGCTTCCTTTTTCGACTTTTTCCCCGAAAAAAAGATTTCGCTCCGTGGTATAGTCAAGGTTATAACCCCTGGACGTACCCTTATACGAAAATTTTTCCAAGGGGCCCCACACGGGCCCCCTCCCACCAGATGCTTGAAATTTTACTGAGGGTGGCCATTTTTCTTACTGGTCATTTACTATAGTCAACAGTGCATAGCGTATGTAGGAATCTATACTCTGCTTGATATACTATACTGCACTGACTATGCTATACGAACTTGTACACCAACCCCCCGGCCTCGCTAATGCACTCGCTATAGTGTGTTTACGGAAATTTAACTTTTTTTCCCAAACAAAATTTTTCTTTTATTTTTCTTCACGTGTACGTGTGGCTGTGTCGTGCGTGTGCGTGCGTGTCACAATGGACTCGTAATAACCGTGGCCGATTTCCTCCCCTAATATATTATAATATATGCATCCACCCATGCGTACGCGCATGCGTGCGCGTTGTACTAATTTATTCGAATTTCCACAATTTCGGCAACCGACCCGTACCACCCCCCCACCCCCACTCCTCCCCTCATATCCTACTAACGCACGGATACCATGTCACGGTATTATATACAATCCCCATGTAAAGATGATTCACGCGTTGCGCGTACGGCTGCATTTTCGAATTTTCGATAGGGGATCGATTTTATGGGATTTTTGGAAAACGCCTGCATGCAAATGCATCGATGCGTCATTTTTGCTATTGTGCCGAATATATCGTCCCGTTAGTTACGGATGTTAAGAACTAAGATTATATTATTTATCAAGATTTTTTATGGAGGGATTAATAAAAATTCGATTTTTGAGAAATTTACAGTAATCGAAATCCACTGACGTCAAAGATAAGGCGTGACTCGTACAAGGGTGGAAATTCGTACGGACCTTGTGCAGCCCCTTTTTAATTGTACGGAACCGACACTGCAAGGAAGATAGTTATATAGGTAACTATACAAATAGGGGTGGTCAGTATACAGGACTCTATACGAATGCACCTTTTTGAGGGAGTGAGATGCAACTTGGGTGCAGCCGGGTGCATTTTGAACTACCAAGTGGTCAGTCGCGCGGACAGCTGCCATTTTTCGGAAATCTACCTTTACGTTTGGAGGGTGTCCAAAAGGGGGGTGCGGGCCTGCGTCCAGTCGGGGAGCTAGGTATAAAATTACACGGTAGAAACGAGGGTTGACCATTTTCAAGAATCCTCGAAAAATCGAAATATACAAAAATTTAGAAAATCAAAAAATTCAGATTTCCACTCGTATTGGGCAAGAAAATCGGCACGGCTTTTTTTGGAATTTCGAGACCGTAGGACACGCAATAGTTTTGTCAATATAGGTTATTCCTTAAAGTCAATTATTCCCACGACTACACGTGTTTACCTCATTCACCCCATTTTACTCTTTTTTTTCTCCTTTAAACCTCTAAGCATCACTAAAGACTTTTGATTCTCAGTTTCTCGAAGCTGCGAAGGCACGATTATTGAACAGCTTTTACCGAAGGAACGTTTTTCATTTTTTTTTTCCATTTACTTTTTTAAGTAGATAGTAGTTAGCGTATGTGAACGTTATGATTACGCGCGCCCACGAGCGTCCACAATCGGCGCGCGAATTTATTTCACGGTTTCGTAAAATTTTCTCTCTTTCTCTCTTTCGCTTCTTTCTTTCTTTCTCTTCTATTAATATTTCCTCCCGTCACCTTAACGCCGGTCAAATTTCGACTAGATATTTTTACGGTTTCATTCTTTCCGATTAGTTAACATATATTACTATATGTATATGACTATTTATATTATGTTTATCTGCATGTCCTCTGTACGTGTTACGGCGCTTTTTTTTGCATCCCATGTAATTAGGTTAGGTACTTTTACGTAATAATATTTATAGCAACAGTAGTGCATAGTAGAGATAAATAATAAATAATAACTACATCAGTAGGTACAAAAAATATTAATTTTGCCGAATCTCCAAATTACTCGGATTACGCGTCAAGAATAAAAATATGTAAAATACAAAAGATAGGGTGAAGAAAAAATATTTAGAAAATGATAAAATTTTGACCGATTCGAGAGGTAGATAGATATTGTTATTATCGGGCGGCCTTAATTTTCTTTTTAGATATGGCGACGCGACATTGCGTCATCGCTACCTGCAGTTATTAATAAGTATATGTATAATAGTTTTTTAACATATCTTCTCTCTCTCTCTCTCTCTCTTCATCTCATTTATACTATTTAATGCGTTGGCTGTGTATTTGATTGTACTTTTGTTGCGGGTTATACTGTGTCCACCCTGAGTTTGTTGGTTTATTATTTGTTAGATTATATTTTTTGCCTTCCACGATTTTTACTTCGTTTTGTTATATATTTTTTTACTTCATCCTTGTCCATTACTAGTCCTCCCCCCTGACCCTCTTTCCGTCAACAATCTTCTATAGTACTTCCTGACAGTAAAACTAGTTCGCAAACCTAACGGCCAAAAATTGGCTTCGCGCACGGCCATCTTGTTTGGTAACCATGACAAAATAGTTTGGATCTCTTTGGTTTCTTTCTTTTTTTTTTACGCGGGCCGCTTTTGAAATTCAGGCCGTTTTCATTTCTTAGTAATAGTTTTTCAAAAATTGCCGCCGTCATGGTTGCCCTTTGAGAACCGTTTGTTCACTCTAGTGACGTCACGGACATCTAAGCCTATCGACAGACACGTCATCGTTCTAAGTCCGTCTAATTATCGACTCTGTTTAATTATACTAAAGGTATTGACTAGAGAAAAAAAACTTAAAAACAAACGATAAAATTATTTTTTTAAGTTAATGTGGCGTATCAATACTGTAAATATGTATTATACATGTACCAGTCGATTGGCTGATCTTGCGTTGAAAATTGAATATCGATTATCATGATTTTGCAAAATTTGCTAATTATACTAGAAACAATGGTATAAGTTGCGTTAACTTGTTCAGTGAGTGAAAATGTTTTTTTTTTATTGCAAAATTGCAATAAAAAATAGTAACGCAAGATCAGAAAATCTGAATGATTTTATCGATTGATTGATCAATGATGAAAATATAATTAACGTAACGTATGTATGTATCTATGTACTCCTTAAGCATGGCCGTCGATCAATCTCCCTGGTACCCTACGCATTTAAAATAGGAACTTTGTCGATCACCCGTTCGTATCAATAAGTTACGATTATTATTATTTACAATATAACATCACGATTAGAATTATACTTATAACAACGTGGCTTCTAAACGCGGAGCCGCGACGAAGTCGATCGAAGGCCACGTTCAAGGAACGGGCATTAGAAGAGTTTCGAGACGCACATGAAAATGGAATGACAATAATGATTAAAAATGAAGAATGTCATTAACAAAATTAATCTAAGATAGATGACCGCGAATTAGCGGTCACGCAGAGAGTGCATTATAAAATTGTTTCGATCTTATTAAAAAAATATCATCTTGCGCCAATATACGTCGGGTCGCTTTAAACTATTTTGATTTTTTTTAGTTATCATTTTTGCCTCGTCATCATCATCATCATCATCATAGTTCTCAACATTATTCATTGGAATTTCACACTCTCCCACTCTCTCACTCTGCCTCACTCGCATTCTTAGGAACCAAAACCCACGTGCTTTGTGATTTTTACCTAATAAATCCCAGTTTAAACTGCCTGCCATTTTTTCCTCTAAAATCCCGCGCGCTCTTTGCTCTCGTTTCGTATTTCGCGGCAATTCAGCAGCCAACCAATAGCAGCCGAGAACGTCGAAGTAAACGCGTTCAGGCGGGACTCAATGTAAAGGACGCAATCAAGGCGCCGTTTATGCGCGTTTTAACAGGCAAATATACGAGGGCCGGCGCGAAGCGTCTCTCCGAGCTTGATTCTTCGCCGGGCGTCGCGACGTCACACTCCTCTATAAGGAACGGCTGCATTATCGTCTTCTCGGGATTCGAATTCATGTCCTGCGGCATCGCATAACTCGCCGGCACCTTGTGCTTGTTAGCGACGTCCTTGAGCGTCTTGCTCAGTTCCGTTATCACGCTATCAGTAGGATCGCCAAGGGTCTTGTGATCCTTCCTGATATGCTTCTTGATCCTATTAAGGTTGGCAGTAGCGTAGCCACACTGGGCGCACTTGTAAGCGCCCTGAGGTGTCACCTGAACCGCTGGTTCCTCAGTTTTTTGTTTGGGATCTAAACCCGATGACGCCTGAGGACTACTCTGCCGACGCTCCTCCTTTTGATCCTGATCCTTTGTTTCAAGCGGATGCTTATCGACGCCTACTTCAGACCTGATGTTGTTCAGCGCCGGCGGCTGGAATTGCGTGAGCAGTCCAGGAAACTGATGTTGAGTCAGGAGGTGATGGTGCAGGATTTCAGGCTGTGGAAATCCCTGGGAGCAAATGGGACATTGAAGTCCCCGATCACTTTCCAGACCCGTTCCGCCCTGGGGACTCACGTGGGACCTTTCGTGAAGGAACAAAAATGGCAGCACCGTTGTCGTGAAGTTGCAGTAGGAACACCTGTAGCTCTTGAGTTGCTGATCCTCGGAACCAGCGCCAAATAAACTGGACAGTACCTGATTGCCAAGTCCAGTGTAATCTGTAGATTTAACGTGTTGACCCAGTTCCAGGCCATTTGGTATTTTGAGGTTAGGATTCTGATGCGTTGACCTTGAAGGTCCTGCTGATCTGTTGCTGCTACTGCTGCTGCTGCCACCTCGTGGTGTTGACTGGTACTGTTGCTCCAATTCGCGCCATTTATCCACTCCTGCCTTGCCATGATCTCCCAGTAGATGAGCCTTCAGCCATTTTGTACTTCTAAATCTTCTGCTGCATATCGGGCACACTTCAGTAAAGTGGGTGAAGTACCTGTGACTCAGGTCGCCCAGTTGTTCAGGTTTCAAGGCCGAGTCTTCGCTATTCGAAGACTCGTAAGATTCCTGCTTCGTCGAACCGGAAGTGCCCTCTTCAACGATACCGTGCGTGTTGTGCTTGTGAACCCTGAGGAAGTACTTGCTGCATAGTTCCTTGTTACATATGTTGCATATGACGCCCCCGATCTGGGCGCCATTTTCAATTTCAATACCGTGCATCCTCTGCATGTGAGTCTTCATGAAGTATTTGTTGCACAACTCCTTATTGCATATCTCACAGTAGCTGGACGTCGGTGTCATGGATACCGACGCCTTGCGCTCTGTCTGCGTTGTTGGCGCCGACGTTGGAGTAGTAGTTACAGGAATCGGCACCACCTGGGGAAGCGGTGTCGTCGCCGGTGTGGAAATATGATTCTGATTCTGATGTTCCTCGCTAATATGCTTTCTTAATAGATCGTGATTAAGATATTCCTTGTCGCAGACCGTGCAGTTCACGGTACCGCCACCAGGTGTCGGCGACTTCTCTGTCACCGGACAGGGTGATGTCGGCTCCTCGATGATGGCGCCGTGATCGCTTGTCATATGAGTCCTGAGAGCCAATCGCGTGTCAAACTCTTTTCCACAGACTGCACAGGGTGCACCGCGACTAGATTCCAAACCGTTTAGCTGTAGGATCATTGTCTGGAGCTTCTGAAGATCTTCAGAAATGGAGTCAGGTCGCTGATCCGTGATCTCGACCTCGTAATCCTGCTTGGGTGACCTTTGCTCTTCGCTCTCGTGCATCTTCTGTCTGTGCGCCTGATGTAATCCACTGGTCTGAAATCTTAGTCCACAGGGTTTGCATTCGTACTCTTCACCAGGTCGATCACTAGATTCTGAACTGTTCCCGGTCGTCTCGGTGACGATGAGGTTGAGCGGGCTGGTTTGCACCTGGTGCCAGCTGGCGGCTGCTCCAGGGTTGCTGGGTGACTTCTCGCTGTCCTGGATGTAGATGCCGTGACGTTTCATCTTGTGCGTTCTCAGGAAATACTTGTTACAGTACTCCTTGCAGCAGATCTCGCAGAAGGCGTCAGGATTGATCACACCTAGTCTACGTAGACGATCCGCGTTGAAACCTGAATCTCTAGCTTGCTGAATCGACTGGGGCGACAGATGTCTAGGTGCCGGCATGAAGGTCGTGTCTTCCTGTTCCACGCCGAATTCCTGCTTGAAAAGTGCTTCCATGGCTCCTGGGCTTAAGCTGTGATAACTCTGGTCCCGGTCATCGTCGACGGATGGCGGTTGCATCGACTGATTCTCACCAGCTTCATTATTCTCAGTATGAACTTTTTGCTTATGCTTCCTCACGGACTCCTCGTTCTTGAACCTCTTCTGACAGACGTCGCAGGAGGTGCTGGGCGTCGGTATAGACGGCGGTGGCGGCGGTGGTACCACTGCAACGTCTAACCTCTGAATCTGTTCCATCTTAATGTTACCAGCAGTGACCGTACCACCGTAAACCGGTGGACCAAGATTGGATTCCGTGGCTGCCTGACCTGGCGAATCCACGTAGATACCGTGCTTGTTCGCTTTGTGTGTCTTCAGGAAGTACTTGTTGCAGAATTCCTTGTTGCAGAGGTCGCAGTAGGCGTCCGGATTGAATATTCGTACTGGGGCCGGACCTACAGGTGGTCTCAATATCTGACTCGAGTCTGGTAGCGAGAAACCAGGAAGAGGAAGATACTGCGCCAGGGTACCAGGAAACGGTAGACTCTGAAGATGATTTGGTATCGTGCTCACGGGTGCCACTGTATTACCGACTGTCCAGTCCTCGCTCTGTACCTGAGCCTGACCCGGTGGCTGACCTTGAACTTGACCCGACAACCAGGATGCTGCGAAACTCTTTATACTGAGTCCCGACAGATTGACAGGACTCTCGGACTGCTCTTGGCTCGGCTCTAACTTGACCTGCACTTGGTCTCGCGACTGTACATGATGCTCGCTATCTATATGCTGATTCAAAGTTTCCTTGTTATCGAAAAATTGACTACAATATTGGCAGCGGAATTCGTTATTCAGGTTCTCGTCCTTGCTCGTTACACGATGATCACCGGTGATCGACTCCTGGGGAGAACGACGCTGCTGCTTACCTTCCCGTTCACCCTCGACGTCCTCCTCGACGTCCGCTTCGTCGTCCTCCTCGTCATCCTCGGACTCCGCGTGTTCACCAGTCATCAACGACGCCGGGAACCTCACCGGGGTCGTCTGTTTCCGTCGCTTCTTCGGACCCGTGCTGTCCAGGTCGCCGTGGAGACGCTTCCTGGCGTCCCGCTCCTCCCCGCTCGAACCGTCGCTGTCCAACTCGCCAGGATCAGGCAGGATCGCACCGCGCGACAGTGTGGACGTCATTCTGGGATCCTTTGTCCTTATTAGTTCAAGATCCTGCCCCTGCTCCTCTGCTCCTCCTTAGATCCTTGATCTCTGCCGATTAGAAGATAATAAGAATTGTTAGGATCCGGCTTCAGAAATTGATACTGTTATTAGGAATTGATGTTAAACAT
Organism: Pachycephus smyrnensis; assembly: GCA_030142225.1. NCBI lineage: Eukaryota > Metazoa > Arthropoda > Insecta > Hymenoptera > Cephidae > Pachycephus > Pachycephus smyrnensis. The sequence goes on from JARQST010000576.1 coordinate 411,294, forward strand.
AAACTTTTTTTCTTGGTATTAATTAAATTGTATAAATCAGCATTTCGTTTTCTCAGTCCCCGTTGTACATATGTATAAACATGAATACGGTCGTATAATATGGGGAACGTGCTATGACTTTATGGTGTTATGGTGTTTTGGTTTATTTAGGGGATGACGAGCTTCATGAATTTTTATATCTAGAACCAGGCACATTTCTCACGTAGAAATTTCCTGAACTCCTCGTCTTTACTTCCCCCTTTTTTTTTTCTTATTTGTCGCTACGATTCCGTAAACAGGATTAATACTGTTTGTTCATTATGTCCCGAGAGTGTTATCCATCTTCTCTGAATTTCTTATAGGGAAAAATGGGACGGACGTTAATCCACAAACTCGCGAATGAGGGTGGGAAATTAATTGTCCGTAAGAAGTATTTGTTGCAACGAAGAACTTCTTTTTCGGATTCCGTATCAATTATCACGATACGAATTAGTCGATGCAAGTTTAGCAGGTGCACGAAAAAAAAATTTTTTTAATTCTCAAAATTCTGTTCCAACTCCCATTAGAATTTGCACGTACACAAAATATAATCCCATGAGCCATATGTGTCATGGCGGATCCTATAAGCAATGAAAATGTCATTGTCCAAGTTGCAACCTGATACTAAATTAATGAACGTCGTATTGGATGACATATAAGGTGCATACAGCTACGTAAGAGGATGTGCATTATCCCTAAGGATTCTAACCCAACCTAATCTCACCATAGAAACTAATTCTAATACGTAGTAGGGAGGAACTTAATGCAACGGTCCGGGCATTAATTTGGAATCTTATAATGATTTTACTAGGCGAAAATGCGGGGTGGTCGGTCTGTCAGGGGTGGCTAACGAGTCTTGGGGCCCCGTGGCACTATAGAATCCAGAGGAAGAAAAGGGCGCTGGAAATATAACTAGAAAGACAGAGGGTGCGCGAGGGTTGAAAAGTGTGTCCTGATGGCGATGCTGGTGGTGGTAAGGATGGGCAGGGGGTGGTGGTGGAAAGAAAAACGAAAGTTGGCAAACAACCCTCGGACGCCCGAGGGACGTTAGTTCAGAGAAGGAAATTCAGGGGTGGAAATAGGTTGGAGGCTGGCTTGAAGAGGGGTGACACATGACTCATATTTTCATATGTATACGCCCCCGCCTTTTCAAGGATACGATTTCGCCAATATTACGGATGTACGTTCCCCTCGAATATTAACTGCAGCTTAATTACACATTAATAATTAATGGCGGATGGACGACCAGTAGAGGGAATGACTGCACCCCGTCGTATAGGGACCCATAGACATTTTTACTGGATACGGGGTTGCTGGGTTGTCAACTATCGCAAAAGTTTTGCTGGGATTAATCGGTAGGGTGGAAATGCGGAATTGGGGAGAAATCAAAGAAAATTTTTCTTTTCTTCTCTACGGTGGGTGATTCATCCGAGTCGCGTGAATTTTCATAAGAAACTTTCCAAAATGATGCGTAAACAATCGTGTCTGGGCTTCTTCGTAAAATTATATCTGTCGTCGGCTATTTCTGTGATCCGAGTTGTCAGATTTTTCTCGGGACAAAAAAAAAACACGTTATTTCTGAAATAAATGACAAACCCCATGGGAGAAATGACCGGAATAGGTAAAAAGAGGATGGTGCCAAACGAGGAGTGTGAGAGAACGTCGAAAGAGATAAAAGATGTCCTACGAGGAGAGAAAAAAATGTGACGATAAATTCGAATCAAGTATTTCGGCGTCGTGTGTCACGTGACGGGGGGGTGGGGAGGGGGGAAGGGTGGACATATTTGATTTTGGCCTCATTATCGCATAAAAAATGTGCTGCTGTCACACTGTCGATGTAAACGCCTGAATCTGACCTCGAGGTCATCCTTATATCCCCACCACTGACAATTTTACTCTTGACACGTGATTCGTTTTCACCCCCTCCCCCCCTTCTCTGCTTCTTTTTATTGTCTCTCAAAATAATATTTATTATTAATCATCGTTATATTGCGCATGACGTATTGGTGTTGATGTTACATCATTTTTATTTTGACATTGGGCAAAAACGATTTTCTTATTTCTTTTATAATTTATTCCACCCTTACAGTCGGAATAATTGATGACAGGACGGGAATAAAATTGCGTGTCTCTCTATTGCATGGGGGGGGAGTCATAAAAAATAGAAAAAACTATAAGAACAGCCATCGAACATATCAGTAGCGACGCACGCTATTCGACGCGATCGCTGCATTGAAAATGAGATCATTGATCCTAGATCCTTTTTTTTTATGTATACGACAAAACATAAGATTGGCATATTTTTGCTTACGAGTGTATTGGAGGAATATCTTGGATTTACAGAGTATTAGAAAAATTATTATCAAAACACTATCGGTAAACAGATATCACAAATAGTTCCCCCTATTGCGTAACAGGTATATTAACCCCATAAAAATACACCGCGCAACCCTTACAGGTTCGTCTACCGTCAAGGGTAACATAACACGAGAACCCTTTCCCTTGGCTTTACATAGATGAAAAATAAAAAAGATTTCCAAAATCGAATAAAAAGCGTGATGAAATTATTAGTTTCCTTTTTGTAATGCATTCAAACAGGCTAAACAATTTTTACTGATCACCCCTTAAAGAAAGAATTTATTAAAAGTAAATTAAAAAAGAGCAGCTTACCCTCCTAGTCAATGACGATTCTTCGAATAGCATCAATAAGACAATAATCACATACACAGCACTGATTCGTTAAATAAAATGAAAATAAAAATAAAAAATCATCAGCTCTCCCCCTATAACGAAACTATCACAACCCCGTAACATCCGCAGCATCATCGATGACATTCACGCACCCCACAAGAAACCACAGTCACGGGTTGCACATTCGCAATAAGAAAGTCACCCCTACGATGATCATCATCGGTTACAGGATACCTCCTAGACATTTCCAACCCCCTCGGGATTCGAATTTAAAATGAAACAGTCACATGGCACACTGTAACACTTAATAAGGGTAAGGGTCCACATAAAGGATTTTAGGGGTTGCAGCTTCTTCGTTTTGTAATAGAAAATAACAGTATGATCCACAACGAACACGCAAAGTTCTCACAGGGGGTTGGACGAGCGCGCGACTACGCGATGACAGTGCGTCGCGGCGCGGCCGGTGGCGTCGCGCGAAAAACCGTCATCGAAATAGTGGACTGTGAGGTGGGGCGAGGGGTGACGGAAAGATGTGGAGTAGAGAGAAAGAAAAAAAAGAAAGGAAGAGAGACGAGAAAAGAGGAAAGGGCGTTAGTCGGCACGTGGCACGAGTTAGGGGTTGGTTGCTGAGCCTCTGGTTAGATGTCACTGGTCAAACGGGAACGCCGATTGGTGGACAATGGTCAGTTGCGCGGTCCGGCTCGTGTCTCGTAGGTCGAAGGGTAGGAGACATTGCCTGCTCGAGGGTTCCTTGGACGTCCGCTTGGGGAGGCTCGGAAATCGCACGGGGGTTGAAACGCGGGGAATTGTACCGAAGAATTCAATCCCCGTCAAAGGAGGAAAGTGAACAATTTTTTTTTTGAATTTTACCAAAAAACTCTTATTACCACTGCTTCTAGTAAATTCTTTTTCTCGTTTTTCGACACTTCACATTCTAAAAGAAAACTTCCTTGTCACGTGAGTCAAAAATGACCGAGGCTCAGACTGAATTATTACACAATTGAAATTGGGCGTGGATTAACAATTTTTTTAATCAAAATTTTTCTCTAGATTCTTGGAATTTCAGTCAGCTGACCTGCATTTGATGCCTCACGGATGCTGGTTTACGTTAACGTGTCTGCTCGCGGTCTGTCATGCCATTTTTCTGTCACTGACAGTCAGACTATGAAAACTTACCGTTTCCCACTCCGCCGCTCCCTACCTTCTCTCAGAGGGCTGCGTTAGCCCTTCGACTACCCCCCACTACCGGGTTGTTGCTTTCCGCCCTATACAGGACCATGCAGTTTTACTGCGTTTTAGGGATAGATACGTTCGCGGGATTATTATCGAGGAACAGATGACGGCCATAACCGTCTGTCGGCCATTTTTCGATATTTCGACTGTTCACGGGAACACCTTTTCTTATTAGTTTCTTTTTTTTGTAATCCAGCCCTTATTTAAAGGATGATCTAGACGCATTCTTTTATTCCCGTATTTATTCTAGTATTAAGTATAACTTTAATACTCCAGAATGCGAATTAATTACCAATTATTTTCGACTTATTTATCCTAACATTCTCGAATTGACTTTTTTATACGTATACACCATTTTGTTTCTTTTTTCGCTTTATCCACGCGTATGCACTCGCTCGATCTAACAAAGACGTTAATGTGAAACGAGTTTGAGGAATCGTTATAGAAAGACTTTTTCAGCTTCCAGGATCATCCAGAGCATCGAACAGAAAGAGAGTACAATAAAAAAAAAGTATCCGAGAGACAAACTCGCAATTAAAACGCACATGCACGAGCAAAGTTAAAAAAAAATATTTATTTCAAGAAGAACACAAAAAGATGGGAGGTTAAAAAAAACTTTCAAAAATAAACGCACAGAAACGAATATCTATAAATAAAATAAAGAACGATATATATGTATAGATATGTCGATATAGCAATACCGAGATAAGCATCAATTGACAGTTTTGTGAGAAGGGTCTGACGAAAAGTCCAGGTTGTCCGTCCCGACTTTCAGCCCTACCCCCCACCCTCCTCCTCCCTCGCTCCTCATTTCACCCTTTCCCTATTTCGTAATAACGACCCCTAGAATATCCGTGTATTAGAATTCTGGCGAAGAAACAAAGAAAAGTAGGACACTGTCAAGTATACGAATTTTCTTGTTTCCACAAACCAATCGAAGTAATACCGTGTCTAAATCAATCAGAAATACCAATAAAACACTTTCTGATTTCATAATAGGTTAACAAATTTATTACGTATGAATATACGTTATAATGTATAGATATTGTTGAACCTCTTGTCGAAGTACGAAGGTCGCAAGAGGAAAGCATAATCACGAACCAGTAGAAAATAAAGGACCGTCGAGCAATAAGTACCTAAGGTCTAGCGGAGGAAATAAAGAAAGAAAGAAAAAATGAAATGAAAGTTTGTCAAGCAAGGGAAAAGGAAAAAAAATAAAATTCTACACGATCCATATTCGATTTCATATGTAATAGCGGCCACGAGTTTACCCAAATACTCTTCTTCTATATCGGCAGGAATTCGGTCCGCGAAACGATGAAAGGGCCGTGGAGTTATTATTCGAATTTCGGTCCGGGAGCTGTATAGAAATTGGATTACGCGAGGGTTCGAAAACAGGGGTAAGTACCACCACCACCATCATCACTGCTACCACGATGACGATCTACCACTACAACCCCTAGATACCAAGCAGCGGATAGTCAGCGTTAAGGGCGGTAGAAACTTTTGGGCATAAAGGTGCAGGCTGAGGATTGAAGGGGTGGGGAGGGGTGCGAGGGTGAATGCCATGTAAATGGAATGACGAGAGGGTGGAGGATTATCCAAGGGGGTAACACAAACGTAGATCGCGCAACGTTTGACAGATTTTCCAAAAATATCGGTAAATACGCCCGTATGTCCCGCTTTTTCCCTGATTTACCAAAAATTTTCTAAGCCTCGACAAAAGCAACCCCAAAATGCAATGCACCCGCTTCGAATGAATCCTAAGGGTAGTTCCTGTTTGCGTATATAGATATACCTCCCTTGGTACGATGCCTCGTACGCGTGTGTTAGTGGCGCGGCAAAAGGGGTGAATACGACACAAACATGTTGTCCCTTTCGAAGGGTTGGCAGTTCGAATCAGACGTTGGAATAAGGGTTGCTTCTGGGATTATTACAGTAAGAATATATTAAGTAAAATGTTCACCCCCGCCTAGTGAGACAAGAGCGCGTCGTATTATCGACGACAATTCTGACGTATCACACAGACAATAGGAAATAATGATGAGTAAACAGATTTGTTTTTACTCTTTTTTTTCTTGGGGGCGGGAGGGGGGGTGGGGTAGCTTTTTTTATTCATTTCTTTTCTTCGCACGTAACTCAGAGATCAGAATCTCATCGATAACAATCAGCATCACGAATGGGACTGTTGGAAAATAACGAGAATTTATTGTTTCTTAATATTTCCGTTTTCTTTGAAAAATATTATTATTATTATTATTAAGAATGATATATCAAATTTTCAAAATTAATGAACGTCTCGCAGAGACGTCAAATTTTAGATTTTACTTTTTACGCAACACGTCCACATTTTGAAAAAAATTCTCTTTCGTATCTCCGATAGAATTTTTCGTAAAAAAAAAGTTCTAATTAATGGTCTCCCAACCTCAGGGTCCTTATTATTAGGGCTGAATTTCATTCCACGAATAGCGCGATTCTGGTCGCTCGAGTTCGGCCGCTTATGACAAAATACCGTCGCCTCGATATTATATCGGCAAGGGGTGGGGTTGAGGTGGGTGGACGGGTGGTTTAGTAGGGGTCGAGCGACCATGAGGGTTGTCCGCATGGAAGCGGTCGAGGGTGGCAAATCGCCGGATTGCCGTAGAAATAGAAACAGGCCGGCAGAGCCAAGGGAAACAAAGAGACCCGGCAAATGAAATGAAAACGTCGAACGAGCCTTGGCTGAAACTTCGTAATTTCGTAGATTTACGATCTAATGTGTGTGTGCGTGTGTGTGATCGCATGTGTGTCCATATGTATGCTCAATTACCCCCACGTAAAAATATACAGGTATTAATTGTGCTGGTCGTGGATATCAAATTTCAAAAGTATTATAAAACCTAAAAAAAATTTTTTTAAACCTGCCCGAACCCATACATTTAAAAAAAAAGAAACGACCAATATCTATTGACAAAACTTGTTTTATGAATTGAATAAATGAAATGTATTATATCTCAATAATTTTTATCAGTATCATCGATCTTATCTTGATTCGCTACTCGCAAGTTCCTAGAAATACCTTTTCGGCAGTTCGTCAACTACGAGTACGTCGTTAGTAACAAGTCATTACATATTTTCGGCGAAATTACAGTCATTTTAGTTTGTCGAGACAAATTCACGATAACGAATACCATTGTGGCTTCACAAAGCGGCGACTTGTCGCTAACTGATGATAAAAAAAATTTGTTCGAAAAGCGACTGCAAAGAGAATTTAATGCGCTTATAAGTCAGTCGTGGTATTCTTTCTTTTTTTTCTTTATACATACATACAATTAACCAATTACTTTTCTTCGTCCGTAATCATAGTGTTCGTTATCTTTCACGTTACAGATAATCATCTGAAACAATCACTGTCGTACCTCCTTTTCACAATTTAATTCTATTTCCACCGATAATCGTCCCATTATTTTCATTTCTGTCTGACACGTAATTGTCGTCATATGCAATTCCATTTGTTAGACAGTAGAGACACCAGAGGCTACACGGAATAAAGGAAAGCTGCCAACTTTTTCGTACCACCTGTTACGCCGAGTCGGGTGAGCGATAAAAATGTCGATAAAGTGGATATGCACTCTTGAGCTGCACTTTTATTGCACTTTTATCAACTCCAAAGTAACTTCAAGGTCTCGTTGCACTTATAGTGAAAACTCCGTAGGCCGTTATTCGAGCAACTCGTGAAATTCCTTTGAAAAATTCATTGATACCAATGAGATACGTAATTTCAAGCAGGCATTGTTATTGTTGTGCAAATTAGTTACAAACTTTTAACAAATTGTTATGTAGCGAGAATGTACAAAGTGTCCCGTCGCTTATTGCCGGTCTCTCGTAAAGATTTATTATTAATGGCATGAGAACGTGATTAGACGTTATACGCTGTGGAATTTCAGTGGACTAGAACTACGCTTGAAATTCCAAACGAGACTATGTCAGACCCTTTGAAATATTCACGCGTCAATTACCGTGACAGTTGGAAAGTGGCCAACTGACTGAAATACAATAAGAGTCCAACAATTTGAACAGCACAACAGCTGGATCTACCGACAATTTAACGAACCTATGGAATTTCATATTCCAATCCAATTTATGCCTGTCATTAATTGCTCCACGATTCCTTTATTCGCAGGACAATTACTTACCAACAATCGACATAACAGAACGGGGTATCGAAAAGCAATAATTCACACAAAAACAATATAAAACAAACACCACCAATATAATCCAAAATTTTCAAAAATACTACATTTCCATAACAACAAATTTCAGAATCAACAATAAAAAAAAGAACAGCAGCAACCCAACAAACAATACACACAAGCAACACCCATATAATCGACAAAACTAAAGTTCCTAATACACAATCCCTACGCTTTCGCATTAATTGTTTTCCAGTCGTTTCGGAAGTTGCAAGAGAACAAATAGAAAAAAAAGAAGAAAAAGAGAAGTACGCGAACTTTTCGCGGTTCTGTAGGGTCCGCGAATCCATACGTGTGCGAATACATAGACACACACCAATCCACCAAAAACGTATACGTATACTTTCACTCAACCCCCCCTCCCAAACTCCTACCCCCTCACCCCCTTTACTCACTTTCATTCTTTCTCTCTCCCTCCCTCCCTCCTTCTCATCCCCTCTTTCACTCACTTCTCTAAGGCTGCGTTTCTCTCTTTCTCTCTCTACTATAGCCACACATCCACGCGTGCACGCATATACACGGTGGCCATGTGGAGTTCGGCAGAGGCCTATTGATCGAGGGACGCACTTCGGTGGCCGGCACACGCGCATAAGTCTTCCCGTAAACAAGACAAATATCATCATGCCAACCCTGTAAATCCACCCTCTGAACTCGTCGCTCTTGCTAGCAATACCAGTACCAACCACCATCACTACCACTACCGCTAGTGCTACAGTGCTAGTATCAAAATACTAGTAAGCAATACTACTACCAATGCTACGGTCATCACCATCACCACCATCCAACCGACCACTACTACCACCACCAGAATTCTTCAAGCCTGGGCTGCCAACCACCCCAATCTGACCTACGCCTACCCCTGAACCACTCAACGACCACCTACGCTCCATGTTTGAAACTATAGCAACGCGGATTCAGCATCGAATTTCAATCATACTGTAGGAGAGGGTCTCTCTCTCTCTCTCTCTCTCTCTTTCTTTCTTTCTATCTCTTTCTTTCTTGTTTTCTTGTGTATCTATTCTCGCCTGTTCACTCTCTGTGAACACTGTTGGCACGTGCTCCCTGGGGCAATTTTCAGAATGAAATTTCTCTGTGTGCTTTGGTTTAGCTTTTTTTTTTTAGATTGCCCGATGACAGCACCACGCGACCTAAGGTATGTCGATACTTGCGATGAAAATTTCATTATGATGATTGAGGTCTTCTTTATTGAATCATCGCACGTCAATGCAAGACCCGTATCTTTAGTTTACCGACCCAGTGATGAAATATTTAATTTACTTTTATGGACATTCTTAACTTTGATCCATGGAAAAAACTTTTTCCAATGCGAAAGGCATACAAATTTATCACCTGTGCTTTCAATAAATATTACGTAAATAGTTCAAGGAGAAACTATTGGTCCGACTGCGTGTTATCTGGCATCGCCATGTGGCACCAAACGATTGGCGATCCATTAAAAGAGAAAGCCGGATGACGAAAAGAATAAAAAGAAAAAGAAGAAAGTAAATAAAATAGTAATGGAGATACAATCGAGAGAGAACGGAGAAGATGTATCTCTCAAGGAAGCAGGAAGAGGCGTCGCGATGCCCGGCGTCGCGGAGTTGGCTGGATCAATTAAAAATGAGGGGATCGATGAAAAATAAATGTCCCCAAGTTTCGTCCGGCGGCGTTAGAGGGGCGTGAGAGCGGAGGGGAGTGTATTCTGAGAAAATCCCTAGGCCGACTACCCCACCGAGAGCGAAAGTGATAGTGAGCGAGAACAAGCGAGAGTGAGCGAGCGCACGAGCGAGCGAGCGAGAGAGCTGCCACGCCCTTAAGGAAAAAAAAAAAAAAACATTCCCCATTTCTTCTCTCCCGTTCCGCGTCCCGATGCCGGATTTCTCCCTTCGTGCCGAATTTATTTGCCATCCTCCTCGGAAAATCGTTACCAAATTAATTTCATTTGGCCAGCACCGCGATAAACCTCCCTTATTAAAGTTCAACGTCCCAGGGCCGAACTTTCCCGAAGGGAGACGAATTCGTATATTACGCCCTTTCCTTCGAATACAGATTTTTGTTTTCCTTCGCCGTTACGATTTTTCCTTTACTTACGATTCCTCAAGGTTTTCATCTTTGTCGCTCTATTTCTTGTTCCTCCGCTTTTTTGCCCTTACGCCTTTTTGCTTTTCGTTTTCTTTATCGTCGCACGTCGTTACGAATTCGTGAGAGAACAAAACTGTAAAATCGACTTCGTGCGACGCGGAAACGAAAACGCAACGAATTAATTCACCTCGTCGTACCGGTCATTTCCGCACCCTCGCGTGAAACCTTACAGGGAAAAATTGATTCGAGCACCATGTAAATTAGCGACTGGAGGGTGACTGTAAATTGTAGAACACAGGGGTTGTTCAACTCTTGGAACACGACTGAATTTCCAAGTATCGTACCATATAATTTTATTTAATCTCAGAATAATCTACCCTTACGATCAATTACACCGTGTATCAGAATGTTATAAAACTTTTTGAAAAATATTCCAAAAATATTAATCCCGACTCTTAAAAAACCAATGACTACGCGTGCAGGAGTCGTTGACAAAATTTTATGCCAAGTTCACACTCCACATGTCCGAATCGTTATTCTCGAATACATGCAATAAAGCCTGACCCTATCAGGTGCAGTTTGCCATGCATCAGGTGCATCGGGGCCAATCGTAGGGGAAGTTTGGCAAAGGGTGGTGGGTTAGAATCCACCATCGGGGTGGAAGGAAGGCAAACGCGAACCAGATGGGGTAAGACGGGAGGATCTGCGCAACGCCCGTTCGTCAGATGAACCACGTGTCGTATTCACATGCAAAAGACGGCTCTGGCCTCAGCTCGGCCCTTTAGTTCTGCCCTCAATGGGGAACGGTGCAGTCTCGTCCTCCAACGGTTCAGGGGCGCCATTAAATTTTTACTATTTTACGCACCAACACGCGCACAGACGTGACCACACGTACACGCACGCGACGTACCGACACACGCACTAGAGAAAACAAGACACGCACGACGACGTCATTAAAGAATCATTAGAAGCACAGGGGGACATATGCAGAATTTCACTGACGAATACATTTTATTTTTGTTAGGACTTTTTTAATTTAGTTTTTTATTTTAATGACAATTTTACACTAGATTTTTATTATAGTATGCTTTTTGAAGGTGGGAATATCTGGGGGAGATCAACGAAGATCATTATTTCGATTGTTTTGGGTACTATGGAATTTTGGTCTTACGAGTTGGCAGTTTGATTTTTTTGAGTTTCGGTCGTTTTTAGATATCTTCCTTTTTGAGTTTTTAGGTTTAATCTTGTATTTTTGTTAGCGGAGGTTCACTTGGTTTTTATATTACGCGATTTCACTCGGTTTTTAATTATTGACGCTAATTTTGAATTTGACTAACCATGCACGGAGAAAAATGAGATTTCAATTTCGGACACGAAATGCACGAAATCTGAGGATTGAATCTCCGAATTTGTGTGGCAGTGTGAAGACGTATGAAGATTATGGCAATAATTGACGTACCGACGAACATTAATGGTCATACTTAATGCATAAATTAATATATTTCTGGGTCGTTACGATATACAGCGAAAATCCATTTTTTTCAGTGTGGATAAAATTGAAAGCTAACTATGTCACGTGAAAATATGTAATACAGTTAATAACAAACGATAAGACGTAATTAATTATTCCATTGGCTCAACTGGTTCCTGTATATTTTGCATACGATTTACGTCCAAAAAATATCAAAAAGTTTAATACTTGTGAGCAGTTCAATTTCACTCTCGAGTATTTTTTTAAATATTTTCCTACCCACAGTGATAAACCGAAATTGCAAGAAAGTGAAAATATTTCGACGACACAATTTACAGAAATAACATATTCTTCGCGAACCACCGAAAAAAAACAACAATTTTCAAAATCCAAGTGCACAACACGACTATAAATTACATAACCATAAAGAAAAAAAAACAAATACTACGACATATATTCACTAAAACTCATTTAAACCCGTCTGTTGCACATGTTACCGTAACTGTTACAAGTGACACTATGACGTCATATAAAATTGTCAAAAATAACACTGGTGAACATACAAAAAAAAGATTGCACTGCGTATCCGCGAAAATTTCCAGAAAATGCACAAAACGAATTCACACGCGATGACACCAAACGATAATTATATTTTTATAAAAAGTCACTATGGTTATCGGGATAAGAGAACAAAGAAGACGATAAACAAAATATTTGTTTAAATCGCGAACGCACAGAAAAATAAATAAACAAAAAAATACAGTACTCCTCCCGCGGATCGCGCCACTACTCGCGTATTGCCACTTTATTAAATCGATCTTGCGCGCGTTCACGAAATTTCCGCGTTTTGCGTGTATACATATGTTGTCGAATCACGTGTGTCGTGCCGGTAACGTGTAACAGTAGTAACACAAGATAGCAGTACCGTATGAATAACAAGAGCGGGAAGTAAGAATGAAAAAGGATTAAGAATTTTTGAGAAAAATACAAAATTTCAGATATTAACGTTCGTCTTCGAAAAGACAAATTATAAGGGATGAAATGAAGCAGTACCGCGAGAAAGTCGAAATATTTAAATTAGAGAAAGAAAGAAATGCTGATACGGTGTGATATATTTTGAAAAAAAAAAGATTCCACGCAATGAAGGGAAACACACATTTTACGACAAATTCCTTTTTGGCTACTTACAATTGTTTTGGCCATCATGCCACGATAGCGGCCATACTTGATATGAGAAAGTATCCCCACATTGTCCGCCAGTCCGTCCACTAATTCCCCGTGCACCCCTACGCCGATTGAACCACCCCTAAGTCACCCCTGGCGGCGCGTACCACCCCCACGAGCTTTGAAAGCCAGGGGCGGACCGTATCGGGGTGAATTCAGGTCCTTGGAATTTTCTTTACAACTTACAGCCCTTAATTCCTTG
>JARQST010000576.1:424546-438213 GCA_030142225.1 Pachycephus smyrnensis
TACTAAAAATTTGTAATTATTATATTTTTTTTTAATTACAATGCTATTAATTTACTATTGCATTTTACGTAGGGTGAACACTTTTTTGTTTTAATGACGTTTCGTCTGTTTCTTGGCAACCCATTAATAGACAGACCGATTCTGTTGATACTGTTCTCAATGACGACGTCTGCAGTTGCACTTAGAATCCTATTATTAATGAAATTGTCCCACACCATAAGGCTTAGACAGCTACCTAGAAACTTCCCCATGACAATAGGATTTCACTGTCCTTCAGTAGAAATAGAGATATCGATCTGCTCCCTCCGCGAGTGTTTTCAGACACCTTGTCTAAGGACTGACTGAAATTCGACTGGTCGATCGGCCGGAAGTGATTCAGACCGACAGGAAGTCCCGCATACATATATATAATAACAAACTACCATATCCCCGTTAAGGGTGAATTTTTGCTCAAGTTCTTCCTAACAGTGCTTCAAGCATTAATAACAAACCCAAAAATTACGGACTTTAAATTCAAAATTATTATCAATTTGAGATTATTAAATAATGTATTTTTTGGTTAGTCGCCGTCATAGAGTTTACGCATTTTCAAAATATAACGCGTATTCAAAAATCTTCAATCGTCCCTCTAACCACGCTTTTATCCCTACCATAAACTTTAAAGAGAGTTACAGCGTGTAGTGAAGAAAATGAAAGAATAAAGAATATCCAAGAAATTTTTCAAAGAAAATTGCGATGCCCAGGGACTTTAGAAGTGCCCACCCATCACTGTGTACTTCCTCCCTTTATCAAACGATTCCTGTCTCCCATGGTAGAAACCAACTCACGCATCCCTCAGCCGTCGTATGTGTATACGTGTAGATACACGTACGTGCAGCATGATGGGGGTGCGGTAGGACGGGGGTCGGGGGGTGCCATACCAACACATATCATCCAACGAATACAGTGATATCCCAAAGGTAAAAGACGTAGCCCACCCTTACGGGAGTTCTAAACTATCCGCGCGGTTCTCCCAATTCGGCGGAGAAAGATAAAGAAGGAATGAGGGGTAAGAGCGAGAATAAAAAAGAGAGTAAGAAAAAGTGAAAGAGAGTGTGCGAGAGAGAGAGAAAAAACAAGAGAGAGGGAGAGTGTCCCAAGAAGTAGTAGATTTTTACCCCAGTTCACAATCGACCCCACCACTGGCTACCTCGCGAGCAACTTGAGGGGTGAAAATTCGCGTAAGGCTACGAAGTGGGGGCGGACTGAAAAGCACGCGGCCAGATGGCGCGGCAGTCTTTTCAAGGGCGGAGGGGTAGGAAGGACGGAATCGAGAAACGGTGGTGGAAGTGGTCACTTAGAATTTTTGTCTCATCCCCTCCCGCCCCATCAACGGTTCAGTAAGACGGTCCGAAGTTGGTCTTGTGTAGCCGTACTGCCCCCTCCATACAGACACCTTTCATCCCCCACCAACCCGTCGAAATTTCATCCCCCCTTCGACTATTTCGAAGATACTGGCAACCCTCATCCTCCACCCCCTCCTCCCCCCTATACCCTCGGCCTTGTCGAACCCCCCCACTATTTCTTGGATATACTTTAGGACCGCAATGTCACCCCACTCCACGTAACGGCGCTACTGACCCCCCGTCCCCCCACCTCCCTAACCCTCTATCAACCCCTCAACCCACCACCTACTGACAAATTAGTTTAGCCTCGCAGGACACAGGGCTACGCTTCTCGCTGATGACGGACTTCCTTTCTCGGATGGCTCGTCGAGACCTTCGGTTATGTCCGCAGGACCAAGAGGATATTGCATAGAGGGAATTATTATTTTTCGGAGAAACCGCGGAGAGTGGTCTCTACCTCTTGGGTGAGAGGGAGTAGGGGGGATGGGGTGGATGTTCTTTATATCTGGAAGAACGAGATCCTTTCACTTTCTCTTTCTCCCTTTCCATCCGCGTATCCCTCGGAGACACTGGCTCTTTGTCTTTTTTTTTTTTATTACCCAAGGATATTAGATTTCCGTTGGTCGCGGCGGGGGGTGGGTGGGGGGTAGGAATTTTTTAGTTTTGAAATACCACTTGAATTTTTTGGTAAGATACACTTTCCGAGCGCATGCATACGGCTATGGGTAAGATAAAAGAAAAGAAATTGTTGGAATCCTTTGTTCTGATTTTTCGAAAAGAAAAAAAAAATAGTAACGACAGCTTCGTCCTGACTGCCGTTATCCTCTACGTATATATTCACCGAGACTTTTATCGCTGTGGGATTTACGAGGAGGGGTCTCAGCCAAGTCATCCCTGCTGCAAGTTCCTACAGTCCCTGCCAACCCTACGTTAAGGTCCCGCATCCCCCTCTCAACGAAAGGGTTAAGGAAAGCGTTAGAGAGTGGTTAGTCTCGGTTTAATAGAAGGGTTCTAATCCTTTCTAAGGACCGTGCCACACTTCTGACACGCACTTGGTCCTGGTACATCACCACCTATATACATATATATATACATACTCTTATATACTCGCAACCAGTACGCACATACGCACCCTGAAACCACACAGAAAGACGCGTACAAAGGGCGCACGCGCTCTACAACCCCTACAATCACCCAAATCAAATCGATTGAGGTATGAAGATGTCTCATTCCCATTTTCCGAATTTCTTCAAGATGGCGCTCGTTTTTGGAAATTGTTCCTTCCCCCGTAACGTAGCCAATAAAAAATTAAGCCGTCGATAAGGAATACGAGACACCCTGTATACCTTACCCATAATAGCACACTCGGCATGTACAAGTGCAGTGCGTAAGATGCAATTTCCATCTAAGGGTGGTTCTCTTTGATCCAGTAGTACTGCAGTCGAATGCACGGACGGATGAAAAAAAATTGGCCTGTCTCGAATGCCATGCATTATTTATTGCACAAGTAGCAAGTAAAGTCCCGTGTGCATTAATACCTACGTATTTGACCGGCGTATGCATAAGAGTCATATGCATTCGTCAATGGGGTGGACTGTGGCCGCGTTACGCTTCTTTGCGGACACACGCACTTGTCACGCGACAGGGTTGAATTATCGATAAGGAATAATAATGCCGTCGCTGCAACGGAACCGGCAAATTAATGATATTATGCAACGAGCCGGCAACGGCCATACGCCAGCCAATAATTTGTCGATCTGCGTGCCACCTGTAATATTTGAATTGATAGACGGTGCCGCGGCTGTTTCTATTCCCATTGACTGGGCTGATGCTTTTTTTTTTCTTTTTCTTTTACTATTCACTGCACTATGAATAAGTCTAGTGATAAGCCTGGATAGGTGGAACAGTGTTGTAGTATAGATATATCGTGGGTTAGATAATTAGGTTAATTAAGAAATATAGTATTAATTTTTATGGGCGTTATTTTGTTAAGGATATAAATTGTTCATGCTGTTATTTGTGAAATTAAAAAATTTGTAATTGTTGTGTACTTTTTTTTCTTGATATATTGATTAGAATTATCATATTTTTATAGTTTTTATGCTCGGGATGTATTCACAATTTTTTGTTTCTGATCCAATTTTGTTCCTGGCTTCTTTCTTTTTTGAACAAAAAAATTAGGGTCTCTGGAGGATTTACGAGATCAGACGCGAAAACGTAGTGAAAGTGCTCATAGCTGGCAGAATGAAAGCCGAGAGGATCGAATGGCCGAGCACGTGCTGCTTGTTTCTAACAATGGAAAGAAAATTCGCGCAAAACGTGGTGAAACTTATACTGGATGTAAGTGCGTGTATACGTTGCGTTAAATTATTTGCTGAGGATAAGATAGTGCTAAGATAGTGCTAATACATTGGTTCGAGCTTAAGGAATATCGGAGTCGATAATAATACGATATTATCGATGCGAGCTTGACTTTATTTTTTTTTGTGTAGAATCAATAAGCGCGGCACGCGAAAAAGAGTAAAAATAAATCGAATTCCCATCGATGAACGATGACGTGTAAAAATGGCTTCGTGTACCTTATTGTCAGCTGATAAGAATTCAATGGATATCATTGCAGACGCGTTAGACAGTCTTTTGAGTAGTATGAAATTAAAAATTGTATTTTTATTTGTCCGGTTTTTTTTTTCAAAATTTTTCCTCCCGTATGGAGCATTTGCTGATACTTTTGCAAATAGGGGAATATAGAATGACTAAATTGTTGGAATTTTCACGAGTGACCAGTGGCTATGATGAAACGTGTTTACGTAATGGCGGATGGATATATTCAGCGGGCGGCAGATGCGATCAATGCATATTTAACAAAAAGTATCGCACAAAGTTGGATCCCGAAAAAAAGAATGAAAATAAAAAAAGTGGCTCTCCCAATTTCCTCGATACTTTTTATATTTAGTCTCGTTTCGTTCTTCCTTTTTTTTTTTGATGGGGGACGTGGCCAGGGGTGACCGTTTCCATTTTCGTTTTTCGAAGGACGAAAAAAAAAGACAAAAAAGTACTGCCACGATGCACAAAAGGCAAACGGCTAGGTAAAGTGAAACGTAATCGGTCGAACGTTTCCCCATCAATTCGATATTGTGTAATTTCGAATGGTCAGCGTGAGGGTCAGCACTTGAGAGGACAGCTGGACAATTGGCCTCCATTGCCAGTTACCAATTTCGTCCCATGGGATTTACAAAGTTTTGTCTTTTTTTTTGTTTCTTCTCTATTTCGGATTTATCCCCATCTTTTCAGGATCGGTAAAACTGGACACGCGTGGTCAAGCGATCGTCCTTATCTTTGGTATCCATTTTCAGTACGCATGGTTG
This sequence comes from Pachycephus smyrnensis, assembly GCA_030142225.1. NCBI lineage: Eukaryota > Metazoa > Arthropoda > Insecta > Hymenoptera > Cephidae > Pachycephus > Pachycephus smyrnensis. The sequence goes on from JARQST010000576.1 coordinate 429,297, forward strand.
GGCTCATGGAATACTAGGAAAATAAAAAAATTGCAATTCACATAGTATGGGACAATTCATTTGATCGTATGAATTGATTTTGCACGAGCTTTTTTTGTTGTGTAACAATATGAATGGGAACTATAATGGTGAGTTGTTGCAGCAGATTTTGAATATTGCAAAATATCACAATGACGAAGGAATCGTCAAATGTATCGTGTTCATTGTTATCTAAAACGCGAATTTATTACGTAAAATAAAATATCTTCTTTTCGCTCTTTTTTATTCTATACCCTACTGCGAGGTCAATTAAAAAAAAATTACTATTTAAGTAAGGACATGTTTCCTGAATCTCCCGCTAGATGTCAGGATTTAAACTAACTAAGGTAATCATCATTAATATTCGAAAATACCTACAAAAGAAAATTTGCCGTCATTTTTATCGACTGATGATAAGTTACCACGCACAAATAAATTAGAGTGCTCGAATGACTCTCTGAGAAGAAAAGTTAGAAAATTGGTTAATACTTTTTATATTTACACTGAATCTTTAAGTACCAAATAATTAATAACAATTTTGGTTTTTATCATAGTTTCCGTGGATACATTCAGTTTAATTTTTTTTTTCATATTACGTGTCGCCATCTATCGGAGTACCCATGAACCTTCTCCACATTCTCTCTCACTTCTACGTTAAATCATCACCGGGTCAACTCTTCATCCCGATATTCGTGTGCAAACGCAATTATTTGCAACAATTAGCATATCCGGCGGAACGTTAATAAATAACTCATGCAGATTTAAGCAATTTCGTACACGCTCGAATTTTTCACGTGAAGCGGTTATCGTGGGACAAATAAAATTTTGCATTACAGCCGATGCCGTTGGTTTTACGTCCAGGATAAAAAAAAAGATAACGAAAGCACAGCGAGATGGTTTCAAATTTGTTTTATCTCAATTTCACAAGAATTCTCAAAAAAACTCTATATTATCGTTCCAGGTTATGTTATAAAAGTTTTTCTTACAACTTCGTTACCTCAGTCACTTCCCTTGTAACGAATTACGAAAGATCGTTAATCAAGCGCAACTTAGGACATACTTAGCGTAAGTGAACTTTAATCAAGTTACCGCTCCAATTGCATCGCGCTTAATGCACTTTGTCCTTTCGCTCTTGCAACTAAAATAGAAGTCACAAACAGCAGCGTTCCGTACCGTAAACAATAAATTAATAACTTCAGAATTATGTGCCCAGAAAAAAAGAAAGAAAAAAAATCATTTGTGACGTAATCACAAAATTGTTTAAAAACAAATTTGAAGTGTCCCCTCTGTACGACGATTGAAGAAAAAAGCAGATAAAAAAGGAAATAAAAAAGATTCGGCCTCCTACGAATATTACGTGTGTTTACATAGGTGCCAACTCGAAAGCACTTTAAGGCGCGTTTTAAAGCCGTCAGCATCTATGCTAATGCCAGGGCGTCTTGATTTTATACGTACGAGAAATTCGCAAGCTTGTCGTCGCAGTGGCGCAGGTGCGCAGTGGCGTAACGATGGATACGCGACTTTAAGGGTGCCTTCTTAATGTCCGGCCATAATTTTGGTAACGACGTCTACCCCACTTACTCGTTATAATCCAAACAGCGAAAAGTTTCTTAACGACCCAGAGACGCTCCGCCATCTTGTTACCATCGATCCCTCGTCGCTGATCTCGTCTGCAGTTGACCGGAAATTCCTTGAGCTTCCGGTTATAATCGCGCCGCTTTGTCTCTGGGCGGATTGAAACGGGACAAAGCGGTCGCCGATGAATCCCAAATTGCTTCGTCGATTTCTGCCTGGAAAAAAAGAAGAGAAGTGAGGAAAGAAAAAAGAAAATTAAAAAATTCATAAGGACCCGTTGGAGTTGAGCTTTCGAACAACACTTAATCCGGGCGTCCTTTCAAGAAGTTTTATCGCTCGACATTAAATTTTTTTTTATGGATATAGGTACCGCTTGTGGACAGGATCATTATTTATTTTTGTATTTATGATTAAAGGAATGCCGTAAAAGAGAAAATTTTTTGGAATTGCATATACGGTACACGGTATTTATACCGGAATTGCATCGATAACTTGACTGGAATTTCGGTAGGTCAACTTTAAAGCGTCAGGCCATTTGCAGTGGTGCATCTACCAATTGCGATTACGCGAACGCATCGTATGTGAAAGTGCAACAATTCCATCGCATATGTGTACGTGCCGTGTGTGTGCATATCTATATACATGGAATCGATGCTATATTATTTATTTTCCCGGAACCATTTTATTTTGACAGACAGTAGGTAAAATCACAAACCACATACAGGGCGCAATTGTGTAACTCCTGAAATTCCAAATGCAATTCCTGTTTCTGCACAAAAAAAATGATTAAACAATAATAAATCAATGAACGACTTTTAGGGCGTAATTCCATGGTACCTCATCAAGTGTGGAATTTCACCAGCGTGTACGTATTTTGCAGAAATATCTGAATGCGCGTCGCGACGCCAGACGTCGCGGGAATTTTCATTTGCTCGTCATGCACGCGTATAAAAATAGAGACGCTGTCTTCGCCAATATACGACTTTCCCTCGCAAATTTCACGACATTAAACCGAAGTCGCTATAAAGCCGTAGCCCATGAGTTTTCATGTAAAAATATTTTCAAAAAATGTCTGAAGAATAACCAAGCAGATTACGCGTAACGAATACAAATCGTTTTTGCGATACGATACGTTCAAATAAATAATACCCAACCGCTTTGGATGAAACCGCGTAAAAGGTAAAAAAAGAAGGGATAGGTCAGTGTGCAAATGGAACAAATATCAAATTTGCGATCCCGAGAAATTTCCACGTATATAAAAATATTCCCGACGTAGCCAATAAATCTGCATAAAAAAATATGCAATTTAAATACGCCAACTACGAAATAATAAGTAGTAAATATTGCTGTCGACAAGAAAAAAAAACATATTTCATCCCCAAAATCTACAGCGCGGCAGCCTTGCCCTGAACAAACCTGACCCAACCTAATCTAACCTAACCCTTTCATTAACACTACATCAGTACCCATTATATACAATATTCGCCACAGTGTGCAATTCTCTCCACAGAAAATATGCGTTACACGTTCTTTGTTACCAACTCTTTGTTTTTTTTCTTCGTTATTTTCCTTCGTCACATTGGCAACACTAACGGGGTGTCGAACCTTCCCGCTTATAAAGAATCGACCAAGTGGTCAAGGGTCACGCACCAAGTGTTAGGCTCACCCTGCGCCCTTTGTCTGACAAGTGCAAGAATTAAAGGGTGCAAAAGAGAACTCCACTCAGGATAGGTACCCAATGAAATGTTCATTGTTTAGAAAATTTGTATTCGTCGTGGTACGTACGTTACACGTGCATAGCCGACTAGGCAGGATTGCGTAGACAATAAGTAATTGCACGTGTACATGTTAAAACAGCTGACAAGCTGGAGAAGCCAGGGCCGTGTGAAAGGGGTGCATCCAGGGCCTTGATGCTATTGGGATGGTCCTATTATATCAAAGGGATTGTACTATTACGTCTAGGGAGATGAAGAAGCGAGTGACAGTGCAGGCAACTCCCGATGCCTAAATTGTCGTCTATATACTTGTACATATATATATAGTATATATATATAATATACACTGTATATACCGGGTACTCTAGGGAAATTCAAAATTTTCGTTAATGGATTTGCGAGCGATCGTCGCATTACGTCTGTTGACGATTGTCGCTGCAGTTGGTCAAATTGAATCCTGAATACGTCGTAGGGATATTTTTCTGGTGATATAAAGATCTTACGTCACTTCCCTTAGGGACATTTTCTGGCGTGATACTTCGTGACGTTACTTCCTCGTACGGATACTGTGTTTGTGTTCGTGTTGTGTTTTGATAAAATTTTCGCAATACCTTGACTTGCTTGATTTATCATATATCCACTGGGACACAAGCAACTTCCTGTGATCGAGTAAACGTGAGCTCCCTTGGGAAGAGGTTGGATCAGTTGCGAAGGACGAATTCATCCCCAAGAGTTGTAACATCCTGCAGCATTAGATATACCATTGGATAGCTCCTATGGAAATAATATACATTTAAAATATATATAAAATATATTTTCTTTTATATACAACGATTATATTTAGCATATATAGAAAATATATAGAAAATATATATAACACGTATGATTATATATTTTTCACAGGAATAACTTGCGGAATTGCAGAAATCATGGGATTTTGAAAAATCAACACGAAATTTAGTCACGTCAAAGTGTCGAGGCGCCATTTTGTTGCCTTGTGTAGATCAGTAGGTGCCAACCTGGACGAATAATAGATGCAATATGGCAGCATTTGGGGTAGTTTAGTGAAATTTCTATATTAGTGTGAAACTGCCTGGGGTGCATTAACAAGTGTCGCTGTCCGACCTGAAGGGTAGTTGGTACGTATTAAAGTCGAGGGGGAGAGCACAAGGGTATGAAAAGGGTAAAGTAAGGGTTGGAGGTATGAGCGAGGAGGCGCACGATTCCCGCAAAGAAAGGGGTTGTAAGAATATGGGGTAGACGTTGACGACGTCTCTACTTCATGGCGATGAGGCAGGTTGTTTCCTCGAAAGAATATGGATTTCATGCATGAATAAAGAGTCGACCAACCAACCACCCTTCTCCTACCTGAAACTACCCCCTGAGCGCAATCCTTGGCTTCCTTGATATCGAGCCCTTTCAACCTCCCTTTCAATCCCTTGACGTAGAATGCCTTCTATCTGTCATCATCCCTTGTGACGAGGGGGGCAGAAGCAAGGAATTTGAGATTTTTTTATATATTGTTTTTATAAATTACAGACGCAACGATTATATTATTTAACTAGTTTTAATGATCGATAAGAATGTGTTTTTAGGGCGGTGGAAGGGAGTTTTTTTTTGATAGGACAGAAAAAATGTGGAGCTGAAATAAATTGACGTAAAAAGGTGGTGTACAATGGAAAGGGTAGGAAAAAAAGGAAAATGGTTTAACATTCCGGGTACAATGGAATGGTGGACTATTTATTTAACGCGAAAATACGCAGAAACGTAATTCGAAGAATTTGAGTCGAACAACGCACGAAGGATGTATACGATTCTAAAACTCTGATAATCGTTTTGATCAATGAATTAAGCTGTACGATAAAGACGCAATTTCGCCAAACAAATTTCGCGTCAGGCAATTAGTCGAAGTTGGCCAATCAGCTTATCGCGTTTGACGTCGCGTAGTACGAATCGTAGAAACTTGCGTTTACAAACCGGAAGTCCATAGTATTGTTTGGCATTGGCGACAAAAGCCGGATTTCCTGTCCCCCGGTCTGTCTGTCCGTCCGTCCATTTGTTTGTTCTCCGTCACAATTGACTATGGACCAATAAGAGAGATTTGTTTCCGTAATACAGTAAAATCCCACCAGGCAAGAATTCACAAAATCAATTCAAAGTATTTCATATAGCGACATTCAATTATAATCAAATCGATTCTTCTTCTTTAGATTCATAGTTTTACCAACGTAAACTGATGATTAGGTACAGCATTTGATTATTGGACTCTCATGCTTATCCATAGGGGCGAATAGGTGATTTAGAAAATAAGGAAAAAAGGCAGTTAGTTAGTTAAAGAAAATATGGGTATAGTACCGGTACGATTGAAGCAAAAACTGCGAATCAACATACGATTCATTTTCAGGTACACACGAGGGGACAAAATAGGCCGCTATACAATAACAACATAACGCAGGCAGAGAGGGGGAAAGAGCGGTCTTCAAGTTGAATGAAGATAAGTCAGTCAGTTATCGTGCGTCGCGGCGTGAGGGTCAGGGAGAAGGAAGGTTGAGGCTTGACCTAGCGTGTGTGCGACAGAGAGGATTCGGCCCGGTGCTTCTGACCACAAGACGCCCGTGCATTCGACAAGGATGGAGTTACCAGGGTGAGTACTTGTTGAGTACTATAGAAAGGTACAGTTGGGTCTTGGGTCCTTTGCCTTCACGATGAAGTGTCACGAAGAGGGTGGCTGACTGTGGACCGGGAGGTCGGAGGTACCCGGAGAGTATGGACGGAGGTGGGTGATGAGGCGGGGGTGCAGACGGGGGGAGATTCGATCTAGGGGGGTCGGGTCCGTTCCCTGAGATGTTGGGGTGTGGAGCCCTGCGAGTTGGGTCTCCACAAACATGTCTGGCAGCTGTAGCGTGGCTGGTGCTGCGCCCTGAAATCGAGTTTTTGGGTGGTGCAGGTCAAATTGTCAAAAATCAATATTTTTATTTAACTTCACGTAAAGGAACGCTTTCGCCAAATTGTTAGAACAACGCAAACCGTCGGGGAGCATTGTTCCCATAATCCATTGCCATTATTATCATCAGTATCAGCATCCCCGTCGCATTATAATTTACCCTAGCGGCACAAAATCCACCAGCATTATCATAGAGCGTTGCGTAATGCGTTTGCAATACTGAATTTACCCATCTGTCTCCCTGGGTACATTGCCGATTATATTCATCCTACCAATATATATTGATCTCTACAGTATAGCAATCTATATTATACATAACATACCCAAAACACACTGACGTCGGTCGAACAGCGTCGCAATGTCTCACGGGTACGCAAATTTGACGAGCATCGAAGTAAAAATATTCAAGTGACGTAAAGATAATATTAACAGTATCTAAGTGTTAAAAATAATAAAAAATATTAACAAACATAGCCGCATTGTCTGTATATGTGCGAATCAAAATCTTTTTTTTACATTTTCTTGTCATTTCCGTATTCAAAGTGGACGTCAGATTTTATATTTTTTTTCTGTTTTTTTATCAAACCTTCAGATTTTCAATGGTAATCGCATTACGTTAACTTCACTGGAAATTTACGGGTACCCCTCTACTTGATATTACCACGCTCGAGTTGGCCCGCGAAGTGGAGCTACTTCGAAATACCAATAATTCCCGGACGACTTGGTCCCGTCGCACCCTGTGAAATGGACTTAAGACCTTTTTCCCTCGCGACGCTAATGTTTTTCCACCGAATTTACATGGCGACAATACTTGATCCTTTTTCCGGAGACTTTACGAATTTCCTGGAGGAGGTTTCTGCTTCGAACAATATATATACAGCGTCGCGACGCCCTACAGCCCTTTCACGTAGGGCTGGTGGGTCCTGAGGGAAGTTCGACCGCGAGGTATGCGACAATAATTCAAAAGTATCGCTCCAAATTATTCGAATCATTGACTACAGTCTTTTTGGGAATTATTCTGTTATTTTTGAATGAAAATCCCTACATTTTTTTAACCCTGCACTTTATTTCCGCGGTGGAGGAAAAGCTGGATTTTTTTCAAATTGCATAGACGCTCCGAGGCACACGCATTGAATAAGTAATGTCGCGCTAAGAAGTTTCTGAAACCTCAATGGCAATAATAAAAAAAAAAATAGTCCATCCACTGGAGTTTGATAAAACTAGATTGCGCGGAATGCATACAAAGTACTCAATGTACATTCATCTCAATTCGTCATTCGGAGTATACAACGTGTCACGACATTACTTAAGTCGCAAGAAAAGCACAAAGTTCTTTCCATAAAAAAAATGAAATTTTCACCCAAACTTTGTGTGTAATATAGAATTCAAAATATTGCCATTTTAACTTCAGTCGCAAGTATATTAAATTAAACTGATTATGGATCTAGATATTTATTAGAGCGATACATAAATTTGAAGAAATCAAAGCTCCCTAGACGTTTTACGTTGAACGAACTATAGCCAGCGACAATCCACGGAGGAGACCCTATTCAGAGTCATCCGGCATGGCTCGTAAATGGAATAATCAGTGACACGAGGGAATACGAAATACGATGTTGTCCCTGAGTCCGGGTTGGTAGCTTCTCATGATTCGCGCAGACTGCGTCCCCATTGGCCCCATTGCCTCCATTGCGCCCCATGAAAGCCGCCCCTGGTCGCTGCGGTGATGAATAATCAGTAGCAGCCCCTCGTCGAGGCGCTAAGTTGTAAGGTTAACAAGTGAAAACGATGGCGGGGTTGGTACGACTGGGTACACGGGCGTCTAGGTACATTCTGACGGATATATATGGATGCTGGAGAAAAGAACGAGAGAGGGAGGGAATAGCAATGAGAGAGAGAGAGAGAGAGAGGAAGAAAAAAGAAAAACATTGAGAATCTTTACAGGACTTCGTTCAGAGAGTATATTTATTCTTGGGACAGTTTTTGGTTTTTGCGACAAATATAAATAAGGGTTGGGGGAGGGGATGAAAATTTTCTTTACATATTATTTTACACTGCGAATACATGTAGTTGGAACTGACGTAATAATTTCGAAATATTTCATGTATTTGCACCGCTAGAAAATTCAGGTATAAAGCACGTTTGGAGTATTGAAAATTTTATTAAATTTTTTTTTTATACTTGTTTTTCATAGTTTCAATATTGACAACGGCAGCGCTCGTTGGTAACTTATTTTTTTTAACCTATTTATTTATTCGCGTGTAATTTTTTTTCTTTTTCTTTTTTACCGTATGTAACTCGCGTCGATGGCAAAAAGCTTTTTCAGCCGGTACGAAGTTTACTGAAATTTCTGTAAATAATACACAGGGACCACGTAACTAATATTCCCACCATGAGCATTACGAGCTCCCACATAGATTCCCATTAGTTTCCGGATTATTTATCAAATTTTCGACGGCACCCCACCATTGCTACCCAAGGGAGGGCGAAGCCGTAGGTACATATCTATATCCGTCTCTACGTTGGTAATAGCAGTGGTGGTGGTGGTATAGTTATATCAGAACTCACCCTTAACGATAACTCTGTTAACCCAACCCGACCTAATTTCACCCTTCAAATTCGCAGTAGGCACTGAATTTCCAAAATCCCTAATACGAGTACGCAT
>JARQST010000576.1:444832-486419 GCA_030142225.1 Pachycephus smyrnensis
CTTATCATTACCCATAATGCTCTCGGAGCTTGGTTGCTTCGCTATGAAATTTTTAATGCATCCCTTTTTGCAATTTACATATTACTTCAATTAGCGGATATGCAATCGATCGTATTGCGCATGCGCGTACCTGCACTACTGTTCGTTTCCGCCCGATCCGTCTATTCAGTACACGCAAGAATTGACAGTCGTATTGCAGCGCCGTGTACAATGCTGCCAACTCTCGAGCTGTCCTGTTCCTTTTGTTTACCAGGGAATGTTTGTTTGCTTTTTTTTTGTATACAATTTTCGATATTGCTACCCCTGAGTCGGAAGCGTCCCTCGTCACACAATTTCGAATGGCATCACCGTTAGCAGTGGTACCAACCCACCATAGAGAATTGAGACTCTACCCCTTTTTATTGTTTGGTCCTTTTCACAAATGTTTTTTTTTAATTGTCTTTTTCGGTTTATCATCGTTTTGTTCATATCTCTCGGTTTCTTTGCGCATCCCAGCTTTTTAGCGCTATTGGAAATTGTCTCCCGTGGCACCCCCTTTGTCGTCGCGAAAAATAATTCGCACGGCCCTGTGAATCTTCTATTACGTCGCTCGCAATCCAATCGACTTTCAGGACTTTTCACCGACGAGGAGTCGAGTGTTGACGCGAAGAAAATGAAATTAGTTCCTGACGAACGACTAGAGTGCGCGCACGTGTTAAGGATCATCGTTTTCATCGTTGCTTTTTCGAATAAACTTTTTCACGTACATTCCGAAAAATCGTACACAGACAATCGTACGTCACAATTTTTTTTATAGACTCGGTACGAAATATTTCCGAAAAACTCTCATGAATTTTCACGTGTAGATATCGATAACAATTTGATAAAGTAATTTTTTTTTATCTACAAAATTTTCATCACCACACCTCACCCCTATCCGCATTGCCTGAGTGCACGCGAGACATTATTATTCCGTATTCTTAAGGGTGAAAAAAAGGCCACCCCCCATAATGCTCCTGTATTTTACAAGAGTGCTAAAAGACGTCAGTGCCGTATCAACCGACGCTAGCGCCACCAGCGACACCAGCAGCAACTCCACTACCTAACGGTTTCCCGAACAATTCTCGCTTGACGCTGCAATTATAATTAATTGCAACCTGCGGCCTTCTATTACGGAATATGGCAGACGCTTTCATGGCAGTCCCTCAACCGACTATATCAATACGCCTGTATACATATATATTTATATACCTATACATTGTGTACCGGAAACGCGAAATAGCAACTCCTTCCAAACCTCCGAAGCTCTTGTAGCTAATGGAGCACGGAATTGCATCGATTGATTGTAAGTGCAGTTGCATTAGCCTGCACTGCGTGGCAATTAGGAAGATGTAAGTACAAAATTTAATAAGTGCACATATCGGGTGACTCGCATTTAACAACGACAATTAAAAGTCTCCCGAGAAATAACATAGCAATTCCACTCGATACTGAAATGCATTATTTTTCAATATAAATCATATTACGACATTTCCTTTGACAATTCCACCATATAAGACCTTCTCGTATACGATTACGACATCCGTGTCACGAAAATAAAGACGAGACCGAAATATCTCCCCCCCGTAAGATATAGATCCAAATTTATACAGGGTGTCGTGAAATTTATGACACGATATAATCCGATATTCATCTCGTATCAGTGAACCCCGTACGAGCATAAATTCTGATTGGATGATGCTGACGGTTTCATAGGGACTTTTCGTCGGATCACTCTCGGCCATTTGCTTTTTCGTGCATTCTTATTGCAATCTGTCTGCGCATTCCCCGTTATAATATTCTACAGATATATTCGGCTATATATGCATGGATGCACGTATGCAGCCAAGTATGCGCTGTTGTTGTTATTATTATTATACTTTATATGCAGTTCAGTTCAACGCAGTCAACACGTTTAGTCACTGCATTCCACCGAACAAACCCCGAATTTCCTATTTTGATTTTATCGGGTATTTTTGTATCGGTTCGCGCGCAGAGCAGAATGGGAAAAATTGAAAAAGTTTGATTTATGGATTCAATCGTGCGACTTTTAATGAATTTACGGGAGATTCTACGAGTTTGGATATCTATGTATCTGTGTATGTACGTTGGTACATATAGATATGTATAGGTAGCCATTTACCTATTTTTTCTCTACGAGAGCATTCGGGATTACTCTTGTACTGGAGAATGGGTACTGCGAAATTTGTCGGGTTGCAAATTTCGAAAGTGCATTCGTCAGGGGGACGTGCGGGTTTATGTCAAAATTGAATTTTTCCGTTTTTTCTCACTTTTCGAAATTTCACTACGATCGGTTCGACTATCGTAACTGTGGTCAGGTTTTTTTGGATACTAAATCCTTAGTTGTGTCTCTTGTCATGCTAGCGTGCTGTTATGAAAGTTAACATTACAATGGGTGTGCGAAATGTGCAAAGTGCATATTTGACAAAGTGCATCTACGCTGGATAAGCTTGAGGTGTGTTGCAAAAAGTTCAATATTCAGGTATACGTGTGTGTATACACATATAAGGTGTGGATATATATATATATATATACATATAAAAGTATTACACGCGAGTCGTATGTGGGTGCATATGTGGATTATGTGTATACATATATATATAAATGTATGAGTATTTGTGTGTAAGTATATATAGGTATAGAATAGAGAATTGTCGTAGAATTGGCGAATTTTACGCTCAACCAAGTGCCGCGATAGTCAGCAAATTTTTGCAACCTCAACCCTTTTTCATCCCCTAGCAACCCTGATGCGCTACGTCACGCGATAAGGAACGTTTCCACCCTTGGTAGCACGCCACTTACCCCACATATCTGGCGTCACCTTCTCTTTGCCGTTTCTTCAACTGCCGATTTCGAATCTACCCTTTGCTCCTTGAAATTCAACCTGGTGAAGGGTGTTTTTTTTATTGAAGCAAAAAGGAGAATTTTCAAAATCGTTACAAGACGTGTTTCCTATTAACCACGAAGTTCTCGGAATAGACGCGCGAAACGCGTGCGGTTTTTTTCTCTTTCTTTTGGTTAAATCCTGAAATTCGTAAAAGAATCCTCAAGAGGTAAGGCTATAAGGGTGGCTGTATAGCTGGGTTAAGGGTAGGATCAGTATGGCACGAGGAATACGGACCGGATTGTCCGTCAATTATCGAAGGATCGTATCATCCCTTCCGTTCCTGATCCCTCCCTTCTTCTCGTCCCATTCATTCCGTCTTCATCCCCTATTTCCAGTTTCTTTCCCACTTTCTTTCGGAGCCTCCCGTTGCCTCCGAATTCAACCCCTTGACACCCTATCGCCGTAACAGTCCGGTAGCGTTATTTCGGGGGTAGGTTCTCGGCCATGTATAGCTGGCATGCACACCTATAGATACAGTTCTGGGGGTGCGATACCGTGGGGATGGTATTTGTAGGGCGCGATACGAACAGAGGAGGTAGGACCCACAACCAGGGCTGTAATAAGGGTTACAGATTGCCCCCCAATATAAGGGCGCACTCGTACCTTCCAGAATCAAACCTCTGTGTCTCGTGAACGTTGGGGGGGTTGGCTTGGCTTTTATCCCACGTAGAAGGGGTTGGAATTTCGCGCGTGCTCCGCTTTTCTGCCCACCTCCCATCCCTCTCTACCACCACGCTTCATCCCCTTTGGTCCTCCATCCCCTTATCCACGACGTTTCCCTCAACCCCCCTCCCCGGCCGGATGCTGAGGGATGCTGAGGGATGCTGGAGCGCGCCAGTGAGGTGTCAGTTCTGCGCGCGATTTGCACACGGAAGGACTCAATTTGCGGCTGTGGGAATATTGTCGTCCGCGACGCTAGGACGCCCGGCGTCGGTTTGTGATTTTTAACGGAACATATTGTTTTACTTTTTTATCGAAAAAAAAAAAATTGTTCGGATTTCATCCGTCGGAAAATTGTGGGGAAAAATTTGGCAAAGGGAGGGAAAGAAACGAGGAGGACGGTTTTAAAGAACTGACGAACTTTCTTTTGTTTCGGAAATTTAATGATCTCGTGAAAAGTTTCATTTGTCTTGTGAACGAACGTGTAACGCAGTGAAGTCTTTACCAGTTTTTTCTCTCATTAAAAAGTTCTTCGTCTTTTACGTTTCGAATTGTTATCATGATTCGGAAAGTTTTATGAGGCACGAGTAACGTGGGCGATAGGCAGGCACACACGTGTCACTGATAACGCGACACTTTGAAATGCGTTTTGGAATGTTCGCCGTGGGAAATGCACGTTACTGTCTTGCGGTAAGGATTTCTTAGACGTGATAATGAATTCTCTTCTTTTACACATATGGTTGTTGGACAAAAAAGTAATTAGAGGTTGTGGATTTGGTTGTTTTATTATTTCTATTATTTTGACAATTTTCCCATTTCAATAAGCCTCACTGCTTAGTATCCTTCTGACTTTTTTAATATATTTTTTCTTTTTAAGGAAATAAGAGAAGTTTGAAAATTTATTCCGGGTCCTGTATACACATATATTTTTACATATGTTATGTAGGCACATATATAAATAGGGACAGAATCCCTTACGCCGTTCGTATTGCTTTGGAAAGTAGGGTCAGAATTGTCTCCAAAAGTATATGCGCCATACCTTTTTTTTTGCATTTTGAGATAAAATGGCGAATCCCTATACAGGTTAAATTAGCATTATATTTGCTTTTCGCGATACGTAAGTCACAGCCGATAGGAATAAAGGAAGAGAATATAATATTGCAAAGTTTAATAACATTCGCGGAAACGTCAAAAGATAAGAGGAAAAGAATGATAATATAAATATCAAAAACAGGGTCGAAGGTCATGGACCAACTTGTGCCAATCGACAGGAACTATACTGTTCTCTTTCAATCATCTGTTTCCTTTGCAAATGAAAACCCGCCCTAAGGCGAGAGTTAAGTGGGTTTTCAAACTATTTCACTCGCGATCATAACGTGCTAAAAATCTTGAGGGAAAAAGAAGAAAATTTCCATTGCAAAATCAGTGCAGCATCCCTTTTATTTATCCTATTTATATTCCAACTGCATAAAATACCAACTCCTGCAAGAAATCTGGTCGAACGGAAGGCCAAATGTTTTCATATGACGTATTTCTATATATACCTGTTTGACAAATTTGCAGACGTGCCAAAACTGCGTCTAATAAATATTTTTGAAGTATCAGGTAAAACAATTTTTTTTATCGACCCACGTGAATTCTCGGAAAAAATACTCGCATCCGTAGTTCTAAAGAGACGTAAACGTACTTCCAAAGCATGTTGACAGTTGGTGGTAAAGAAAAAGAAGAGAAAGAGAAAGGATTCTAAAAATTGCACTATAGCGCATCAAGTACTTTACAACTCTTGTAAGGTGCATCAAGTACACAGAAAACTGCAGTAAGTCGTGAATGCCTGGACGAGTTATCCAAAGAGGATTTTCTTCCAGTCGAATTTTATTGTGTCAGTAGCTGGGATTCAGTGGGAAGCTGCGAAACTGCTTACGATTGTGTATTGCGTCACTGTGCTGCACGCACATGTATAAAAACATAAAGACACATCGTGATAAGAGATGTCAAAAAGCCAGATGAGATATGAGCCATTGAAAATTGCTTTTTTTTTCTTGACACCATCAATTTCGAGAAATACAATTACCCCTGAAATTATATTAAATTTTCGAGTATTAGGAAGCGTATAAAAAAATTATTAAACTTCAAAATCTGTAATATTCCCTTCCAATCTTGGATACTTCGACCAACAACAATGAAACAATTTTTTCACTTTTTTGAAAAAATCTAGTCTTCCCTGCCCGACGGCAAAGAGAAAGTGACGCCATTAGAAATTCAATTATACGAAGAAATTTTCATGAAGAGACCTTCTTGTGTCTTTCACGACGATACTAAATACATATACACATAAAAATTGATAAACGCACGTGTACAGTCATGTGATTGGTCAGCGTGAAAAGATTTTCGTAAGTGGGATTTTTTTTAACATTCCAGGAAGGACTTTGAAAATGAAAAATTCGAAAAGGTATACAATGAAGGAATTTAAAAAAAATGACCTGTTCAAATGTCAAACGAATGAACACTGAAATATGGGTCAGACTAAATTACACGTCATTCGTCGTTAGCCAATCCTGTCCTAGCCAGTCCTGTCTCCCTCTCCCCATCCCTCTCTCTTTCTCTCTTTCACTCTCTCTCTCTCTTTCTCTCTCTCATTTTTCTATTTATTTTCTCATATCTCTTCATCTCTTTAACCAACACTAACGCAGACTCCATCTACACAATTTATTACGTAAAAATGAAAAAAAAATAATGACATATCATATATACGTCTATAAAAATGTACATATTTTTTATCATATATTTCATATAAAATCTTGGATACATATTATCGCTGTAATCAATTCTATTTTACTCGGTACGCACGTTACGTGTCTATATCTATATGCTGTATCCTAAAAAAAATATTTATTTGTAACAACAGCAGCGCTAACGCTACGCGACGTTTTACGTGGCAACTAATCGAATTACGAGTGACGTCATAATTTTACAAAGTCAAAAACTCCCACTGACAATTTCACAAAATTTAACAAAAGGATCTCGACTAATCCACGTGCCGTGTGACGTCAGGATCAATTTCGCGTTTACTTTGATAACTGCAAAAATACGTTAATTCGCGTCCCCACTTACGTATGCGTGCACGTGAGTCGAAAACAAGTCAGAAAATTTTCGCGACAAAAGCTCACGTAACGAGCTTTGTAATTTGTTTATGACGTCCAGAGCCATTCTGACATATAGTCGGTCCACGAGTTCAATGTGGTTTTTTGACAGTTCGCAAACAATGCAATCCTTAGCAAATCACACGTGGCTTTGCATAAAGTGACGTAAACATATGCTAAAATAGAAGAATAAAGTATATTGCAATGCAAAACCGTACGCAAGCATACTTTGTAAAAAACAAATTGGATGCACTTCCACGTGTGACTTCATAGAGATTTTCTTATTTTCGATCTGTCAAAAAAACATTGAACTCGTGGACCGAGTATATATTCATGAGCAAGTCGAAATTTTGCGCAATGTCGTTTTTCGGCGTTACCGTTCGAAGTGGACGTTAACGTTAACGGTAACGCTAACGTTTATACGTTTCTACGCTGTTCTTGGTAAATTAATATTTGCTTATCGATTTTATCGACTGGTAATTACAAAATTCAAACATTTTACAAGATAATGAGTATAGGTCTGTGTGGAGTGAGGTTTTTTTGAATCGATGTTTTTATTGTATTTCTATAAAAAATCGCTGATAAAATAATGTTAAAATGCTGATACGAGAAGCCGGAGTTAATTGAGTAACGTTTTCATGAAACTTTGGAAAACGATGCGTCGAATTCGTGTTTACTCTATACGAGTGCGTCCATATGCGTACGACACGTGTGAAGTATTCTGCAATTAATTGTCTGCAACTGTGCGCGCCGTATAGCGTAAATTAAGTAAAAGCATTAAATTCGCAAGCGCGTATTGCGTAGGCGTGAATAATCATAACGGAAATTATTGCAAATTTTTCATTCTTTTTTCCCCGCCAAATTAATTGTAGCGACCAATAATGATTTTATTGGGAAAAAATTTGGAAAATCACGTGGTAATCAGTTATTTGTGAATTTCATTAGAGACGATTCAAATCGTTATAACTGATACGTTAAAAAACAGACGTTCAAACTGGAACATCGTTTTCGTTTCAAAATTCGCAAAAAATTATATTTGTCGTTCACTTTATCAATTTACAATGCATAACCGGGTAATCCATCTTCATTCGTGTGTATAGTCCGTGCAAAATTTTTCCTAGTGTCACTTCGCGTTTAACGACGCTAGGCTGTTTCTGCAATTCGCAAAAAAAACAATTCATGCCTCTTCGTATACGTGTACTTTATAAAGGTACTGTACACCCATAAATGCTAATAAATCCTGCCGATGCTAACAGCACTCGAGCCGCTCTGGACGTTAACTGTATTATTAACGTCTAGGCGTATTTATATTTCAGGCTCTTTCGTCCAAGATTTATCTACCCGCGAAATCCGATACTGAAACCCTTTTCTTGGCACGGCCCTGGACCCGCCATACTGTGTACATAGATATCCTATGTCGGCTATATCTATATATTATGTACCCACGTGACGTAGAAGTTCCTCAAGTAAGTTCTCAGGAAGTGAACGTCATTTTAAAAATTCCTATAAAGGTCGATAGTAATCCTTTTTTTTTGTTTGTTTAAGAAAAACAAAAAATTTTGTGATATACGAAGTTTGATGAGGTTTTGCGAATCTTTTTTGCTTTTGGTAAAAAAATAATCTTCGACGCGGGGAGATGCGAATTCGAAAGTCGACAGGGAGGGGGATCGTGAAAAATGGCGACCGAAAGGGTGGCAATGCTGAAGGGGTGGGGATAAATGAAAAATTTTTTAAAAATACAAACGACGGAAGTGACCAGATAACCATTGCGAAATGACAAAAGTTTGGCAACGCTGTGTGACACCTGCAGGATGTTTAATGCGTGGGCGTGACGAAAAGGCGAAAAGAGCCTCGAAAAATTGTAGGATAAAAAGCGTAAAAAAAATTGTTTTTCCATTTTCCTTCCTTCTTTTTTACGCCCTCGCAGCCAGGTTGACATTTTAATTGTATCCCGTATAGACGCGACCGCGTCCTCATTCGCGACAGACACGGCAATGCTGTCCCATGCAGACTAGCGTCTCTTTCAAAAACTGACAATAAATTCACTCAATTTGCATCACGGATATCGCGTATTTATCGGTGCAATGAAAATTTCCAAAAAAATATACGAATAACCCAATACGTCAGTGCAATTCCAAAAGATCGCTCTACCAAATACGATACCAACCTGACACAATTGATTCAGCTTGCGAGCGTCGCGGCGAAAGAAAAAAAAAGTGCCTTTGAAATACGCAAAAACAGCAACGGCCTTAGCAAGCCTTTAAAAAAAGAAACTGAATACAAAATAGAAATGCAAAGATGAATCTGCGTTGCAAAAAAAAGAAAGTCAAATTTCTCCAAAGGCAGAAAGTGAAACGTAAAATAAAAAAACACGTGTGAGCGAAATGCCCGTCTGTGTCTGTACACATACACGTACAATAAGTATGCGCGCGCGAGTATATGTGTGTGTCTACAAGGTTCACGTAATAGAACACGTCAATTAATGGAGGACGCAAGAAAAGTAGGGGTGGTGGGAGGAGGCGAAGGGGTGGAGGTGGTGGATGGCACGTAATTAAAAGCGGGCAAATCTCGAGGTGGCTATCACGATAATTAGTGATGGCTCTGGGGCTGCGTGGCCCTGGGTCGGTGGGGGGATGGTCGTGGTGAGGGTGAGTTGGGTTATACAGGGGGTAGACCGGAGGGACTATCGCGAGTTTCTCAAGTAAACGTCCCCGGGCTTAATTCCCACAGGATGACAGAAACCGCGGACTCGGATTCCACCGAGGGAATTACTGACGCTCGGATTATTCTCTGGGACCATTTCTACCGCGAAGTGGCCATTCTCCAAAGTGTGTATATATATATAAAATATAAATGAACATTTATATATAATATATTATATTACATGTATATACAATTCCGTATAGGAATAATATGATTTAATCAGGAATGCATTGTACTGTACATACCAGGGTTACTCGGCACAAACGCACTATCTGAAGTTAGCGCGGCCATTTTCTTTTTTTAATGGTAAAACTGTTCAGCTGGTGCGTTTGAGCTGACTAACCCTGGTATACTACTTTCTAATAATATTGCTACGGTTTAATTTCAAGTGGAAAAAAATTATTGTATTTATTACGTAAGACCTTTTTCCTCGGTTCAAACGAAACGTCACGTTGCTCTCTACGCTGTTTTTAAAGCGATTCGATATTTATTTTCAGTCACGTGGGACACGGACTTTGTTATCGCAGCAAATTTTACTTCCTCGTCGTATAAAATGCGTACACAAAGAGATTATTGTATTTTTGATTCGCTTTATATCGAGTCTGAATTATTTTTTGGATTTGTCGAAAATCGGGGAAAAAAATGGAATTCCGTCGAAGAAGGTCTTTGAGCGAGTCACACGTGGTACGAGCTGCTGCTTTGATCTTTCTCAAAGAAAGGATGCCTGTCGCCGACGTTCTCTCGTGTGGACTGGCCATTAAGTATGTGCATAGTACGACACGTGAGAATTTGGCCGGATGAAGAATTCGGTAGTCACCCTTGGGAAGTCAGGGGGTGGTGGTTCTTCTCTATCAAGAAGGGGACGATATTTATTTGATGACGTCGTGGGGGGAGGGGGTAAAGCTGGTGACACTGTAAGGGTGGCTTCGTGCCAGAGGGCTGGTAGAAGTATCCAAGCCAGTGTATGTCGCGTATACCGATACTCTGAGAGTGTCAAGGGTGAGTGCTGGAAGGTGATGATTTGACGTAGAATAGAGCTAAAGATACGATATACTATACTATATGATATAACGATATACTATATGACATAACGATATACTATAGTGTATAGTATACTACTTTTATAGTATATACTACAGTATATGCAGTATATAATAGCCACGGTAAGAATCGAACAGAAAAAAGATTCATGTTCATTCATGAAAATATTGGCAAACCTGACGTCTTTGAGAAAAAGTAATACCGGGTGTGTCTTTCGAATGAAATGACACGACGTGTATTAATATTTATCACATGAAATTTCGGGTGATAACGTAAAAGTGAAAATTGCCATTTTCTCGTGGCACTTGATGAATTGGACGTCGTCGTCAATTTTGATTAAGATAAACGATGAACGATAGACGAATATAAGAAATTTGTACAGTCGCCAGAGAAATCTCATCAGACTTTACGTATGTATATCTTTATATTTATACAGTTGATTATATTGATTCGCTTGAGTCCTTTGAAAATTTTGATTTTACATGGGAGATTCGTAGCGCTTGATTTAACCGGTTAATTAAATTGAGGTGGATTTTCGCAAGATGGGGGAAACTCGCGATCGAGATGTAGTTTACATATGTATACAAATATAGTATAGCGTACATCGAGTGAAGCTTGAGGATTGCGCAAATCCAGTACTCTGCCACTCAAAGTTCTTGAAACTTGTACAGCCCTCGAACCACACGGTAAATACGTATACAGTTATATATAAATAAATATATATATATATTTGTACACTCAGGTATGCTCATATGCACACACGAGTGCGTGGATCATACAATTTCTCGATGCATCTCCGTGAGACGTTTGAATTTCGCGCCAGTTGGGTGCATCGCGAGAGAATCGAGAACTTCCGGAAACTGTCGAAGAAGAAAGTTTTTTTTTACCTTAACGCAATAATTTTTCGTACGAAAAAACCGTGATTGGGATTGATTGTATTAGAAAATTTGTTAAATTCATTTAATTTCGAGTTTCGTTAACGTTTTCGAAAGATCGATTAACCAAGGGAATTCGATACTAATTAAAAGCAAGAGTAACGATAATCGATGTGCTTGTAATCGTTCGTTTAGATACAAATGAGAAGTACACAATTAAATTCCACGATCAAATAAACGGGTGGAATTATCGGATGTGGATTTTCATTAGAATCCAAAATGGCGTAAGGTCTGATTACACTGTTAACACAGACACCGTCTCCCGTGGGATCCGAGGGATGCCTTCTTCTCAGTTACACCGGTGAGTATGACTGCAAGTGCAAGAAGTGCAACTGCACTCGCAACGACTCTCCTGTGACAGACTGGGATTTACGTAACCGGACTGCATATTCACGATCCTCTTTCACTGAATAAGATTTCGTTCCTCGCGTCAAAGGCGATCATTAAACAGTCTGAAATCTGAAATCTTAAAGATAACGCGATATCTTTTTCCCTTCGTCTGTTCTATCTTCTTGTCTGAATCTTTGTATTTTTTTATTATTATTTATATCGTTATATTTTTCATTGCGCCAACCGGCGATAAGTTCCATTCCACCCCTGTTGTATAAAAGGTACGATATACTTGGGCAGTCAACCCCCAATGAAAGGAAGAAAAAAGTTTGAAGGATATTGTAGAATTTTTTTTCTTTTTGAGTATTAAATTTTTTTTCAACCCCCCAAGTAACGTTAGACATTCTTCGCGCACCCTTAATACAGAGAAGATGCCGTTGATTGAACTTGGCACTCCGAATAAGGAGATGATTTAGGGGTGGATGTAGTGCAGCAGCTCACGTACGCATGTGTTAAGAAAAGGGGGTTGGTCGTTGGAACAAGAGTCATCCCTAGAGAAAGGTAAAAGAGGGTAGTGATGGCGTATAAGGGGTTGGGCGCGATATTGACTAAATAATGCAGGGACTGGCCTATAGTGTCGGAGCGTGGTGGCGGTTAGTAGAACGCTTCTCGTTGGGGGTTGAGGGGTTACGTAGTTGGGGGTTGGGTGCTGGTTGCCGCGCGTAGGGGATGGCTTTCTACCTTGTGCAAAAGCCGTGGCACAATCCACCCCAACCCACCCACCTATCTACCTACCCTAACACCTACCTATACTTCGATGCATACACACAGATACACAGAAAATGTCGAGTGTTCAGGGCACAATAAGGGTTGTGCTTGGAGGGTTTTTTCGGGGGTTGCTTTGGGATTTGATGACACTTTCACAACGGAAGCTCCCGGGTCATCGTGCACTGTATTTTTCAGCGGGTCTCCTGTCTGTTCACCCTCATCGCGACCTTCTATCTCTATCTAAACCCACCCCCCGAAACCGGTTTGGCTCAATTCACCCCTAGATGACGCCTACACCCTCCGCGTGTATGAAAATATATATACTCATTGTTCAGAAGGCGTAAAGTAGCTAGAAAAAAAAAGACTTACCCTCCCTTCAATTTAAAAAAATATGGACTACCCCATATCGATTTACATCTACAACCCTTAAGTCCTCTTTTGCACGCTCTTCCCTGTCTCGGTGACTGTCGCCAAATTGGATTGGTCCACGCTCCATGAAGTCTTCATAAAAGTTGAAAAACTTTTAGTAACTTACTACCCCTACTCTGTCACCATAAGGCATACGCTATTCCCCGTACCCAAAGAATAATCGCAACATCCCCTACAACGAGCCCTCGTATGATCGAGAAAGAAAAATTGATCATCGAAATATTGCAAAACCCTCGATGATATCTCCAAATCGCTTTCCTCCGCATCCGCGATTCCAATCTTACTTCCCTTAGTTGCTTTGCGCTCTTAAATTTGTTTTCGGCAAACGAATTTCATCCCCCCTAATGCCCCTTTTCGGGGGATGACGCTTTAATCGTGCCGACTCGCAGCCAGCCGCGAGAATCGTTTTAACGAGAGACCCATTTCGTAATGGCGGTGCTTTCAATATGGCCGCCATATTGAAAGCACACGCAGCGTCAGAGAAAGCCGCACCCCACCCCCCCTCCTCCACCACCCAACCACACCATATCGCACTGCTAACGGCACTCGAAACCTACGAATACGCGTTATCGCGGTCGGATGGATTTAACGGACGTCAACATGCATCTGTCTGATACGCAACATGCGATATATGCATACGCAAAATTCATTAGCCTAGGGATACGTAGTTCCATATATATATATAACCACATATAATTGCTGATAAAATGATATCAATCCGCACAGAATGCCATACTTGATGAATGTATACTTATGAGATTTATCATTGTTCAAAATTCAATTTTCAAATATAATTAGTGATAACGATATACCGATAGTAATGAAGATGGCTTATATGGTTCGTATGTTTCCTGGTAACATTTATGGGGAGATGATACAGGGTGAGATAATTGGAAATAATTTTTTTGGAGTGCACGGTGAAATGTTTTTATCATACAGTAGTGTCTGTTGATTAGAATCGAAATGAATGTAATTTATAAAATTGATTCTAGTATTATTCGAATAATTGCAAATGGCCGTTTGCAACTCGATAACCCGGCAGTAGGTACGTTAACGTAGAGTTCAATTGAACTCTCGGTAGCAGGTGATGCGGAATTACACGATAATTGAGAAAATGGCTACGCCTCTATACATATATATATATGTATTGCTTCTCTACATATATTGAATGCCGGTAATTGGGTAACAATGGGTGCTTTTATTCGGTTTAATTACATTGGAATCCTGAGTGGCGGAGCGCGGAATCGATCGGTAGAGAAAAAGAAACTCGTGCACGGGATGCTGCGAGGACAATAATATTTGTTTACTCGATATTCATAAAAGTAAAAAGAATTTCTCAAAAAAAAAAGTCCGTCAATTTTTTTTTAACAAACTCGAAGAGGATAAAAAATATATATTAACTCTTCGATGTCTTTTGGATGCTGTTCAATCGAGAAATGCAATCCTCTTTTGAAACTTCTTATACAGAATTCCGACAAAACGCAGCTGCAGTAGGTACAGAGGCACGATATAGATCAGCCGTCCAGTAGATAGAGAATGGCATAGTCCCGATTCCGGCGTGGTCCATTCTATCCGTTAAGCTGGTACGCTTTCCTCCTGCACTCCCTCATTATACCAACACAATGAAAGCTCCCGTACGGTATTGGCATTTGTGCGAATTCCAATAGAATTTAATTGGAGAAGATTGAATTGGTACAGGTAAGCGATGCCGAGTACGTGCGCGTATCGCGTCTGTACCGAATACGACGTATCGCTGGAGATACGTATAGATCATAACGACGTGGAGATAGGTATAGATCATAATGACTTAGAGATATCATTACTATAGATCTAGCCCAAAGAAAAAGGTCGGATTGATATAATAACAAAATAAACGTAAATTTGATAATCCCTAGGTCATTAGCTGATAACGAGTAACAATATAGAATTTTCAATATTTTTTTAAACAAAATATTAAAACTACAAATAATTTTGGATAATTGTCGTGATCCTGTGATCAGCCGTAAAATCAGATCGATATCAGGATTATCCACTGCTATATCTAATACTCATTGATTATTAAGGTCGGCCATTATCAAGGTAGAGTTATAGGTGCACCCTGAACTTTCCAAGGTACCTATAGAGCCCTGTGAAATTTTAATGGCGTAAAACTTTCCGGAACACTCCTACTCCTCCCATTATCAACCCCGTAGGGTTGAACCATCCCCTATAACCTCCGTATGATATCCTTCGTTAATCCTTAAAGCATACAGAAAGATTTCGCAGCCTCGAAGCACAAAGATGTAAAGTAGATAAATCTACACGCCTTTACGTAGACGTTTAATGCCGCCATTACGTGTCGGATATATTACGTCTTTTATAATAGATTAATTCATCACTCCGTCTCGTTCGCTCTTTTACCTATTTGTTTTCATTTTTTTTAACATTGTAATTTTTCCATCTCCTTTTCGTTTCCATTTATTTCCCATTCTTCCTTCTCTTCCAGCTGATACACCATTTTCCAGTTTATTGGCTCGAGACCGCGCGAGTCGATGATATTTTACGGATTTTCTCGATTTCTGTACTACGTCCAACCCCTGACCCCTCTGACCCCTTACGCTCCCCAACCACATAGCAAAACGTTGTGCATTTATTTGCTGATAAAAGACGCCATGCACTCTTGATCCACGTTGGAAATAAGAAAAACGAAGAATCCCAATCGTATAAATCATCCGATCGGATAATCCAGTGGAAATGGAAACATAAATCCGTATATAGTCAGACGCGTTTAGAACAATACCTTATACGTACAAGCACGAGCGACACGGAGGGTGACTTATTTCATAAATATTATACGTTGTCCAAGATACAAGGGATGTTTGGGGTATTTTCTTTTTTTCATGGAATAAAAAATTCCATCAAACTTTAATTCCAAAAACTTCACATTTTCGAATTTTCCCCAATCCTTACGTCATACGTCTGACGTACGCATCGTCGGTCCTGACAGTTTCGTGTTTACGTTGAATCAGAAATAGCCCGGAGGCTTTACGTGTTTTCAGCTCCCCTTGTGCACACGTGCCTGAGTGTGTATTGATGCGCACACAGACACGCGTGACTTTGATACGGACTATATGGACGAAATAAGGGTTGCTATTTGGATAGTAGCTCTTCCGAAACATCGAAGCGTCGAGACGCTCTGTAACTTGGCAAAGAGACGCCAAGCGTCTCTTAGGATTTCACTGGGTATACTGCTTTTCAAGAATTGTCAATAATTATATCAAATAATATATACTGACTGATATATATATATTCATCCCTCTATAGACACTCCATTCAAGATGCGTCTCTCCTCTCTCCACGTTTTACGACCCCGACCCTATAATACAGGGTGTTTTGAAAGTCAGGAACTTTTGACTCGAGCTAAAAGGTCCTTCTACGCTAACATAAACCCGCCTTAATGCGCCCTAGGTAGCAGCCCATTACACCCTATAGTCTCCCACTACATAGTAGGTGGTATATAATATATAATACACATTATATATTGTACATACACTAACAGCCACCTAATACATAAGCCTATGTACTTATATACAAAGGAGCGTTTACGGCCACTAGCACCCTTGCAATTCCATATAGGTATACGCCTCTGCAATTCCCAAATATATATATATATTCATCCTACATACGCGAAGTCATTTCGTCCTTGCAATTCCAGCCTGTATATACGTATATATGTTATGTAGATATATATATAATATATCTGCCAGTCAACTCTACTTGGCAACCCTGATATACGCACGAGGCACGCATGTGAGCATGCATGTACCTTAAGTATACATAGGCCTACAATATATAGTTGGGGCTGCGAAACAACCCCTACGCGGTACTCGCGTTTCACCCTTAACGCACAATTTAGCTCCCGCAGGTATCGACCTGGCACCAGGTGAAATTCACACCGCGTATACGCCAATACATTATTTCTATATCCGACGTTAACGCTCTGACATTATCAGACCTGTTCCGGCCACCGAGTGACCCCGTATTGACCTCATTATGAATCCTGTACCTATAACGCAGCGAGAGTATGTGCCGGTATTACGTAATCCTTGCGCACCGAGATTGGACGCAACGTCGTTTTGTCGTGTGGATTATGGTAGGAGTATCATGTGGAAATAGCGATTTTGAAGTGAGTGATATTTTTTGGGGTTTTTTTAGTGAAAAAAACTTTTTTCGGGATTTTTGCTTCTGTTCCTGCACGCGTACGGATCCTTTTGGCTTTCCTGCGAAATTCTAACGTGGCACTCGAGATTCCGTTAGCTTTTGAAAACCAAGTGGTCCATTCTCATGCATATATTCGCGAGCATGTTCTCTCCTACCCTGCGACTAGTTACGGTACAGGGTGTTTCAAATGGCCGTGCGACCGTAATTACTGGTATTTGTAGGGGGGAAAAAAGAGAGAAAAACGATGCCGGAGAAGTATTGCCATGTTACGTAACGATTAAACGAATCTCCATAATGGTATTGCGGAATTTTTGCGTTCGGGGTAATTCGAGCGTTTATTACGATATACGGGATATTTTGGAATATTAGTATTCGTGAACAAAATTCGGGTGGATCGTTGTACGAATTCGAAATAGTGATATTTGTTTGAAAAAAATTATTTATTTATTTATCATTAACTATTGGCCTGCTTGAATTTCACAGTAATCGAAGTGCAGTAGAAATTCGTATGGTGTAAATGAAAATGGTACTATATTTAACAATACAAATATCTAGTTCCCATTTCATAAAGGATATTACGTTGTTCTCGCGAAGAAAAACTTAAGAACGAACTAATTTTTATCGGCATTAAAAAAAAGTCATTAAGTACAAGTCTCAGGAATTGCCGAAGTACCCATCTAATAGATAGTCACGTATGTCAGGAATTTCAGCCTGGAAGTAAAGCCGAGCGATTCCGTCGCGTGCGTTCGCAATTCCAATATCTATGTCATAATTTTAATGAAATTCCTCAGGCGGACCTGTACGAGCGCGGCGGTCTCCGAATTTCAATCTCCGATAAATAACGGGCGTCTCACCCCCCTCTCTCTCTCTCTCTTTCTCTCCCCCTTTTATTCTCTCTCATTCTCTATCCATTTATCTCTCTTTCTCTTTCTCTTTCAGTCATTCCACTATCACACCCAGAGAAAATGCCACCGCGTGCCACGGCGCGAACATTTTATTTTGCTCACCTGGCATTCTTCCTCAGCCATTTTGTCATTCTCTACTATATATATATAGACAGACACATATACATATATATATACGCTACTACAGAATTGCTTTGCCAGTCCAACAGGCATCCTTCACTTATTGCTTTTCGCTTGCTGCTAAAGGCTAGTAGAAAATACGCGGAAGGTTATAGGAATAATACGTTGACGGTGCGCTGAATGTGGCGAATAAATTGCAATTTTTTTTTCTAATCCTCTCGAAAGGCTAACCGGAGAAAGGTATTACTAGAATTGTCCAGTTGAATCTAGGTTATGGAATTTCAGTGGTATTAGCAATTCCAACTTTGCATATACCCAAGACGTTGAACGAGGAATTGCGAAATTGATACAGTGCATACTAATTAAACACGGAGATGGGGTAGGGAAAGTATTTTTTTTCTAATTACCTGCAAGTATAAAATTTCGAGCGGAATTGCTTACAGGGGAGGAATAATTAGAGAAATTAGCAGGCGCAAGCGATAAGTCGACAGCCAATCGAATCGGATACCAAAAGATTCGCAAATCCGTAAGACGAGAAGGCTCATATCCAATTCCAAGAGGGTGGATTTCCGTATCCTGAAATTGATTCGAACAAGAATCTACGTAGCCAACCCCTTCCCTATAGGGAAGATAGACCCATAGCTCTAACCAACCACCCACCAACAGCTACCTATACTCAACACTCACAAAATCACAACCCTCATCCTCGTCTTCGACGTCGGCTTCAAGACGGGATTTACTTGGAGCAAAAGATGGCTTCGCTACTCAGTGGAGTGTGGCTTCGCGAAACATTACTAGTCAGACCAAAGACAGAGACCGCCTCTGCGTCCCTTATCTGGCGAAGTAGAGAAGGTAGGAGTCGAGACAGACGGGCACTAATTTTGAAAGTGGCGGGCGCCCCTGGGGGGGAGGTGATAGAATATGGAAGTGGCATCGTCCGGATAGCATCCTGGGCTTTACTACTTGGGCCTTCGTCAAGTAAGGGTTGGAGTACCTGGAGCAGCGATGGATGAAAAACCAGGCCCGGTCGAACCTAACCGCTACGGTTACTACTACTTGTAAGGGTTGCTGGTGGTAGCAGTGCTGCCACCTTTTACGTACCAGGAACAGTGGAATGGGGTGCCGCAACGAGGCTCTATGGACGGGAGAGACATGGATGAATGGAGCCGCTAAAAGAAGGGCTGCCACTACCACCAGAACCACCCTGCTATATAAGGAGTCAGGGTGGCAACCTCACGATAGGAAGAATACTCGTCACTGTTATAGCGATGGGATGCAAGACTGTCTACGATACTTTTTCTTCTTGGTATTTTGTCTTTTTTTCTTGTGGAAATTTGTTCCGAAAATTGTTTCGAAAATTATTCCGAAAATTGTTATGCTGCGGCTATTTGTACCTTGGTTATGCCGGGTGCAGGATGTATTTTACCCCTTTTTTTGGCTTTTATAGCCTGAAGTTGGATACCCTGCTACGGTAGTTTAATGCGCGAAGTTTCGTGGTTGGTAACTTCTGAAACTCCTAGTAGCTAGCAGGATGCCGCGCGTACGTGTGTAATTGTGCGTTAAAACATCTTGATGCGTGGAAGCGTTTTGAAAATTTTCTACGGAATCTTTTTTTCTCGGGTTCAAGTTTGTCACGTTTAATGAGTGACATCAGCGCGCGAAAGTTATTTCAGTTTTTGTTTTGCATGGCGGATTGTTACGTTAACTTTTTATTATGTCCCTTATCTTGTTCTTACAAGTACAGAGGTGCGAAGATATCTGTCAAATAAAATCATTCGCAGAAACGAACTCCGTGATTGGCGAAATAGATTTTTCATTAAAGGAAATTAAATCGCGCTATTCCAACAAACAAAGGAAACCTAACCTAGCGTAGACTACAGTCATACGTAAAACGTCCACCGACTTTATAATCGGTCGATTGAAACTCGAGAAAATTCTCATTAGCGAATTCCTGGATAAGGGCGAAAAGAAATTGCACAAGAGGTCATCGAGTCTATTTAATTCGGTTCTTTGAAATTCTGACTCTGCAATGGCAATGGTAGTGCCAGTAATACTAGTAGTACTAGTAATAGTGGTAGTAACGAGTCTGGCAGTGAGAGAACGAATTAAATGGAGCTGATGAAAATTCGCAAAAGAATCTGCCCCTTTACCCCTCCACTGAAAAAAAAAAATCCTCAGACAATTGTTAAATTAACGAATCTAATTATCGTGTCGATTATGACATCCAATTAGAGCCAAATCGTACCCAAGAAAACGATCAGTGAATTGTTATTATTATTATTTCGAAAATGATTAAAAATCAAGTAAAAAAAACTCAAATTCATATTTAAATAATGTAAATACAGATATAGTGAATTTTTTCTTTTTCTTCGGTCCTCTCAAGCATCATCTTCTCCTTCTCTTTCTCTCTTTCTCACTCGCTCTCTCGCGGTGGTTTGTTGCCAATTCGATTAATTAATTCCTTCCTTAATGAAGGAGACTCGCTGGCATTTAACGGCCTTACTCAACTCGTGCCAATAAAATTGGACATCCTGCTCATAGCTTTAATGATTGCAGATGAAATGGAAAAATAAAAAGACACCCCCGTGGAAACCTTGTTTATTCTCGTGAACGGGAAGTAGTGATTTTTTCGGTTCAACTGTCGGGATAGTTTTTTTTTTGAGTAAGAGCTACCACAAAAAACTGCCAGTGATGAATTAATCCGACCAAACTGTACGCCCGTAGTAGTAATCAATTTTGAGAACATCGAACCCGTCGATATATACTTCGCTCGAAGGAAAATGGCTGGTCATCAATACAAAATAGACGGCGATAAATCCAAAATGGTCGGCCGTCAGAATCATCGCGAATAATCAAAGCTAATAGAACGTTTCGAACGACGTCAATAAGACCGAACCAGTCAATTTTTATTTTAACAGAATCAAATTCATTGGATCCTCAAAAAAAAATTCAAAAAGCCACAATATCATATTCGCTATTGGAAAGAAAAAGCAGTCTCCCTCTTTTCATTTCATAAATAACACCAATAACTTAACCTAATAGAGTTTCGAAATTCAAATTTCGCGCCACGTTCGGTTCTATCGCTAGCAGACAGTCCAATGCCAGTTTGCTGAAGTGCAGGACGATGAAGTGCCGTATTCGAAGGGATGCTATGGAGGAATAAGGGTGGTTACGCGACGATGGTATATAGTTGGTCGGTGGATTGAAGGGTTGGAAGAGCAAACTGGAGGGGTTGTAGGTAGTAGGTGGTTGGGACCAGAATGAGTGAGAGACGTGACTGCAGAGTCGCAGGGCGAATCAAACGATTTCACGCTCCAGATTCTGCCTCTTTGAATTAAGCTGCCGTCACGGGAGTTAGGGGTTATGGCAATGCTGTTACTGCTAGTATTACTGTTGCTACTACTCGCTACCATTCCTGATACTGCTGCTGCTACCAGGTTTTCAAGGAACTACAAAAAAAAAGAGGAAGCGTGACATTTTCGAAAGACGACGGATGAAGAATCCCGTCTTTAATGGCACTCCGGACTCCTCTTAGGCATCCACTTTCTAACTCACCCCTTAAGAAACTAACCCCTATTCTTGTCTGGGTTAATAGACATCGCCTCTTGAACCCCTCCTCATTGTCGTCAGACTTCTTTGACGACTCTTTGAAATATATGGCTTTTTTACGCTGCCGATTTAGGGTTTGTCATCGCGTCAAATCGCTCCATAAAAATGGAACGTCGAATTGCAAAAAAAAAGTCAAATTTCAAAATTCAAATTCATCGCGATTGGCTGAGATATAGCAATTTTTCGATAGTCTTTTCAAAACTCATGAAAACACTTGCTATTTTCTAACCATGAAAATTCATGTCTGACCAATTTTCCACGTTACTACTTAAATTGGTCGGGTCAATGCCCGGTGATGTGTCGCAAATTTTTGGCAACACACCCGACCCGTTACTTCCCCTGGAAGTGCCTAAGTAATCCTCGTCTGGTACAGGAACGAAACAATTTCCTCCACCTGGTGAGAGGAAAATAAAGCGATTCGCAAGGGGAAAAAAAGTCCCTAGGAAAAAAGACCCTACAATATAGATGCGAATGGAGTGCGTAATCGTTAATAATTACACCGTGCAATTTGCCTCGTCTGAGTAGGTAAAAGGTTCGCCATGCCAAAAAAAAGCGGTTCTTTCATTTCTTCGTTCCCTCTTATTCTGTCCAAATACAAAAAAGCTTTCTAAATCCTCCAATCAAGAAGCTTTCTGATCGAAATTGTTATGGAAAAAAACTTGCTGTAGACTATATAGGCGATGAATCGATTTTTGCAAATACTCTCTAATGATCTCTCGATCATTCCATATCTCCAACTTCGTCTGACCATACACAACGTCTTCCCCTTACAGAGATTCTATTCATTACGTAATTTCCCTCGACGCCGGAAATAAAGGAAATACAATATTTGCAATTCCTTTAAAGTCATACCAACCGAAAAACACCAATTACATCATTTCCAGACGTAAATAACCCGCGACCATTTTTCCCTGTTTTCTCTTTTTTTTTAATGGCATCCGCCAAGCCTTGCCAATTTCTCGCAGCTTCCGCCGTACCGGAAGATCCTGTCTGGGTAATCGAGTAGACCCTAATTACGACCCTTCCACTGTGAAGGTATCCTACTAACTCGAAATCTACAACCTACAACCTACAACCTAAATCTTGACGAAGGTACGACGTTTCCCACTCACTGTCTTTTGGGTATCATCAATTCAGAGGTCGCCATACTGAAACTAAAATAGATTTTGATAGATAACGTAACACTCTGCTATACATAATACCCAGACACCCAGTATATACGCGAACTACTGACTTAGCATTTTCACGTTATCAAAATGCATTACGCTTTTTTTTTCTCGAAAAGGTAATTAATTATAAGGAAATTCAAAGAAACAAAATTTATTACTTCATTAATTCATTTTCATCCCCCATTTAAATTCGTTCGATGTAACCCAACGTGAACGTTAAACAAAATGGCGTCTCGTTACCCTCAAGTTATTGTTACCAGTATTTAAGTGTCGTCGCGACGCTTCCGTCGCCCTTTAAACCAGACAAAGATTTCTGTAAAAACAATTGTTGACACTTTTTTTTTAAAAAGGGTGTAAAGTGTAACTAAAAACATGGCTAACCTACCCCTATATATCTTTCACGCTGTTCGTGCGAGTGCTAGGCTCAGTGCAAAGCTGGTAGGTTCCAACCTACGTTTTAATGAAGTGCCTTGTGCGCCGAATGAAAGGTGGCCGCAGAAGGATCGAGTATTTCGTTTCGCTCAATGAGAAATGGAGGGCTCGGCCCTTTTCGCCCGGTTAAAAAATGGCGCCCAGCCACGAGAGTGGTGAGCATTGTTAAAGGCGTCTCGAATAATATTCCTTAATGACGAGAAATGATTTAGCGCACCCGCGTGTACATGGCTGTACAGTGCGATTCAAAAGTGGGAGGGCTTTACACGCGACGTATATATTTCACGGCGATACAATGTGAACCGCGCTGTACATCAACCCTGTAATCATTATATAGATAAGAAACGATACCCTTTCATCCATTTATTTACCGTAATAAACCATTCGCGTTTCCTTTTTTTGCTGAAACCCGTCAAATTTTTTTATCCCACGCATTTCCATTGTTTGTTTATTATCTTTTTTATTTACTTATCAGACTTCCCCTTGGGGACTCTTGATTTTTATGGTGCACGAATTCTCAAAAATACACAGTACTAATGCGTAGCAATATTTTTATATCATACCCCCACTCTTTTTCTAAGTCCTTTTATAGGTTAACAATGAAGCTTTCGGCTTTTCTATATCGCTCTGTGCTTTCCCATAAATGAGGACTTACGATATCCCATGCATTTCCCCATGGAGACTTCTCTCACGCGCACTCTGCTACAGAGCCACCCCTATTAAGCTTTAACGATTCTTAATGGCGTCCTCTCAAGTCTTACGAGTCTTTTTTTTTCCTTATCAGACCTAAAATGAAAAATCAAAAAGTCACGGTGTCCCATAAATATCCACACGCGAGCGTCGACTTTTCTATCGCGTTACAAGATTCCGGGCATATTTTCAAACGACTATGGCATTTCATACTATCATATGTCGTTCATGGAAATTATACCCATACTTAAAGCATACTGCGCATGCTAATCCAGTATCCAGTATAAACGATTAAAAAAATTATTTCGTATCTTTACATTTCTAAAGTAACTGCAATTCGTCAAATTGACTACACGCCATGAAGGCGCACGTCAAACGGCATCGCGTAATAGCGACAACAATAATTTCGAGATATTTTCAGTATGCAGCAACGAAACCATAACATTTTTTTTTAACCTAAGGAATATATGCAAATCACGCATGAAACAAATCAATGAAAAAATAACATCAAACCATACCATAGACACTTCATGAAGCGACCGTTACTCTCCTTAGTCGTCCCACAAAACTCGCGAATTTTCTAACGATTATGAATGGCGACATCTCCGCTCGTATTTTTTATGGTTTTTCTTTTTTACCGCAAGAACCAATGAATTTTTATCGTGCTCCTCTTCGCCACGGATATTCGACGGAAATGAAGTGCGTCTCGCGTAATTACGTCATGACGGTTTAATACCTAACCTCGACGTAAACTTTAACCTAACCCAACCCAGCGCAGCACCGTTGCAGTGGAACGACCCCATAGCGTTAATGCAAGAGGAAATTGGATGGAAAATCGGGAAAATGTGGAAGTCACGTGTCACCGTGGTTATTCGTGTTTCTCAAAGGCAGACGCGTCACGTGACTCTTCCTCCCTACGTAATATCCGTGCAACGCAATGATATACCCACTTCGCGTCGATAAATAAAACCTTCGGGTTTGCTCCGCTCTATGATTATTAGCCTCGTTTGCCAATACACTCGTGAAATATTTGCACACCTTGCATATGCGGATCAATAGACGTTTGCCGTAATTTTACGCATCGCCGATACTCTGCCGACGATTTGCCTTCGTTTCGACCAATCATGCGTCAGTCATCCTCCCGATGCTTGTCTCTGACTCTTCATACGTCACTAATTAGCAAACACGTAGCTTTCAGCGACAGTGATTACGGCTCGATATTTGCTAATGAACCAGCGCCATTTTGTTTCCGGCACAGATAGATACCTTTTTTTTTCCTCTTCGCCTACTCTTCCGGTATACTGAAAAGTTATGTAAGTACAGCTAGGAGGAATTTATAAACGATATTACGCAATAACCTTATTTCTTAATTGCACAACATTCCACCCCGCTTTTATACGCATACTCGATTTTTGTTAAATTCAAAAAAAAGGAGTCGAATGCCAGCGAAAAAAATGGTCTGTAAAATACCAAAAAATTGTACTACGCCACTGTGTATGTAGTGATAAAAAGAAAAAGAGTAAAAGAGTGGTTAGCCATTGGGGCATCATGCCAGAAAGAGCGGGGTGCCATGGAGTAGCGAATACGCTCATGGCCAGGAGGGTTTTATACAGAATAGGGGATGTTGAATTCCAGAGGGTTGGCGAATAGCGGATTCGAATGGATGGCTTGATTGATTGGGCATGCTTGTATTGTTTCAGGAGGAAGCTGAATCGACGTAACGCTCCAAGCCAGGATGGCCGGTTGGCCGCTCGGATCAGTAGTCCTGTTTGGTTCCCTCATTCTCGTCCATGGTGAGTCCACAATTTCCTTTGTAAAAAGATAAAGAAGATAAGAGCATCCGTAAAATTAGGAATCCAAATTTTTTTCTGAAAATTTTGAAAATTGAAATTTTTCAAAAATCTACGCATCGCCATTACTTCGCTACGAGTATCGATACTTACTTTGCTATTTGTATCGACTATTGTTTTTGCAATTATACGAAAGACTGAGTGCGCTTGACGTAATCAATGGCGTCTCATTAATATGCCTGTTGAAATCGTAACGGTTGACCTACCCTGACACCCTGCAAGGCGTACACGTGTACTTGGCAATTTAATGTATATATGATATATATACATATATTTCACTATAATGGATAATGGGGTAGTAAGATGCGACTTTTGTGTATCGGCTACCATAACTTCGAGTTTGAATGCTCGTATGGTGGTTTATTTACGGTTGGTATCACCATTGGATTTGATGGTGGTTTAACGTATCGCGTGAATTTCTATCAGCTGACTTTGCCAATATGCTGCTGTAAAGCTGCATGGTAGTAAATAATTGCTAAATTTCGAACGATGAATTATAGTGCAATTCCAAAGAGTCGCTATAAACAATGTGCATGTTCAATTTATTATCTGGTTTTTTTTGTCGATTTTCATAACAAAGTCCATATATCCAGGTCATCGTTGTAGAGAATTATTATAATTATGATTTGGTGAAATTCCTAAATACACAAAATCAAACCGAGCGTGGGAAAGTCGAGGGGGAAAAAAAATAATTGTAAATGTTACAGCAACTGCAGTAGTGCTGGCCAGATACTGGTCAGACTATTATACGGCCGTCAGCAGAGCACAGCTGTTTCTGCTAGTACGTCTCGCGTTACAGGTTATTTCAGTCAAAGAGTTTACGCGGGGGGTGGTGCACATTCTTAAGGGTAGATTTCCAAGAAATAGTGCGGCGTCGGGACGAGTGCTTTCTTAAAGATGTGAGCCAGGCGCACTTGTTGCACAGAAGGAATGGGCCATAGAAGCACTTAGGGGTGGGTTCTAGGGGGCTGCGACGGTAGTCGTAGTAGTAGTGGTAGTAGTGGTAGTGGTGGCGGCACGCTTGTCTGGCTTAGGGGTTGCTACGGCCCAAGGGGTGGTTAAGGAAGAGTTGCAGGGTTGAAGCGAGAGCGCAGCTCCGCGCAACTCCAGCTTGGGAATCGAATTGATTCTCTTTTATGGGCTCGCGTTACTTTACTTCACTTTACTTTACTTCCACTTCAACTTCCGCTTCCACTTCCACTTCCGGAAAACCTTCTCGACCGCTCGACTTTTGACCAGAGTCTATTCGGCTTTTATTTATTTATTTATTCGGAATCGCCTGCTGGCCATCTGGCGGATACTGTCTTCAACTACCTATACGTACAGTCACTTGCAATTCCACTCTTTTATTCCTTAGCTTCTCTTTTTGCTTCTATTTCCAATAAATCTTTGGAACCTTCTTTTTTGTTATACCAACACCTGGGATACACTGACTAAACGAGTACTGTATACCTATGTGTAAGTGACGTTAGCAGTACCCTTTCTCTATTGGAATTGCCTTCTATTGGAATTGTCACTCGGTACAAATTACTTACTACGCAAGCCTGTAATTTAATTAGAAATACTGTATATCGCTGATTATAGGGATGCTCTAAGTGTGTCATGGAACATTTAATGGACCATCTACGTCGATAAGGACTCCTCCAATTGATCAAGGACTCTGCGGCGTCCTTTGATCTTAACAAGATTAATAGGCACTACGTGCACCTTGCTACACCCGTCTACCTATCTTCTGGGCGACGTACGATGTCCCAAATAGGTTTGACGTCACGGATGGAATTTAATATTGCCCAGACGTTATCTACAGTGTATAATGGATATATCCGCGAGGACTGACACTGGCAAATTTCAATTATGCCAGTGTACCAGTGAACTAGTTCCGTATGAATTATCTGACATTTTATTATTACAGCCCATTGTGGATGCTGTACGAAGAAATGACGTCACTGAAAAACTTGAGTGGCTATTAATTTCAATTGTTTACGTGTATCCTAGGAATTTACGTGTATATCACGTATTACGTAATATATTGCGAAAATTCGTAAGCGTATGGATATTGCAAAGTAATAATAGGAATTCTCGTGACTTTTCGATCGGTAATTTTCAAGGCGACGACACGTCTTAATATTCGCGACACGTCTTCCGTTTGTCGCTGTCGAAACTTCCATTGGAAATATCCGTCGCTCTTATATTCACGGACTGCAATGATATTGAAAAGTTGCGCGAATTTCAATTACCCTTTCACCGCGAACGCCTTTACGGTTTCGCAATTCGCTCTGAGAAATCATATTCTACGGATATACCTAGTATGCTATAGTAAGCCGACGATGGTACACTATATTATATAGTAATTTGTATACTATACTGTATTACGTTATACTGGACTCTAGTCGATCTTGCATAATTCGTCGATGATGTTGATGCATTCATCAATGAATGTTCATTCTGATGAAATGAATTTTCAAAACTTTGACAATTCATTATCATAGTGGATATAAGGGATGAAAATGGGAGAAGAGGTCACGGGGTGGGGTATATGGGAGGAGATTAAATTTTCTAAAGTTATGACAATTTTTTCAACCCCCATGTAGCTTTCTTATCAGCCCTGCCTAGCGCCAGTACTTCTACTACTTAAATTTCTAGGAAATTCTTTTTTTTAAGGGAAGCGATGTTATTTTTCTTGTTTTCACCCGAAAAATCTGAATAAGGTTGACTGCTTGGAATTTTTTTTGCCTCCCCTTTTTTCTACCGTTTTCTTCTACCTCTCTCTCTCTCTCTTTCTTCTGCTTATTTCTCCTTCTCCGTCGCTCTCGTGCACTATAAGCTTTTTGCATCGTCGACGTGGGCGAAACGAAATGAGCGGATTTAACGCTCGACTTGTTCGACTTGACGCCTCTCCAAAGAGATTTCGGCCGCCGTCGCCGCAACGCGAGCGTTCACGGTGAATTAGCCTGCGTCGCGACGCCGGTGAATTTTGGCGACTTCAATCGCACAAAAAAACAACTTGAATTCCTGCCTTCACTATGAAATGATAAATATATTTATTTCATCCTCCGCTAAATTTTCGCTTCTAAATCTTGGCTGCGTGACAACCATTTATAATAGTTGAATTTTTCTTCTGTCTGCTTTGCTATTAAATATTAAACAGTCACGTGATCGTAACCGAATAATAAATAATAATTGAGAATCTTTACCTCTCAATGAATCGCGTTCAAGTTGGACAATTTCCACGTTTAAATCGCTGACAATGGTCGGCAA
The DNA here is from genome assembly GCA_030142225.1 of Pachycephus smyrnensis. Classification (NCBI taxonomy): domain Eukaryota; kingdom Metazoa; phylum Arthropoda; class Insecta; order Hymenoptera; family Cephidae; genus Pachycephus; species Pachycephus smyrnensis. The sequence goes on from JARQST010000576.1 coordinate 473,998, forward strand.
CCTCGTCGAATCGAATTTCTTGCGAAGTCACTTGCAAATTTTGCGAAATTAGAAGTTTCTACGCTGGCGTCGCGCAGGGGATGAGAAACGAATTAATATTCTCCTCGACTAATTAATCGCCAAGAGCGAATCGCGGGGAAAGAGTTCGATTCGCTCGGAAACGACGACGAGAACGAGGACGGAGATTATGGCGACGCCAGACGTCGCAATTTCCATCCGTCTTCCGAGAATATCGAGGTAAACGTTGATCGGAGTTTTTGGCAGAATTTCCTAGACAACTTATTTTTTTTCATAAAAACAAAAAACAAAGCAAAATCGAAAAGAATATGAAACGTATTTTACCAAATGCTATTTACTTTTTTCTTTTTTTTTCTTTCCATTAAAGAACCTCGTACGGCTGACTAATAAAAAGTCTCACCACTATTCCCGTTATACCCACAGCCACTGTCAGCCCATTTATGTCCACCATATTGGATTTCTATCACTTTTATATAAAAATATCGATTTCCTTTCTGCTTCCGCTAAGAGCATTTTTAATTTTATATTTTGACAATAACGAATCGATCGCATAAGGAAAAGTAAATTTGACTTGCAGAATTTTCCCAAAAAGAAAAAAAAAGAAGATATACGTTGAAAAACATTTCTCTGCGCTTCCAGTAAAAATGGTCGCCCGGAGAGCTTATACCGTGTGTGTACGTGTATTCTAACACTACAATAGTTGAGGCTCGTAAAGCTGAGAGCCAGGTGTTCTATTTAAATGAAGTTTCTCTCTTATCCGAAGGAGCTTAAGCCGGACGGCTTAAACTTTCTTAAGAACAGGAAATTTAGCGTAGCCAGGTTTACCCAGGAGAAACTACTTCGTTTTCCTACTTTTTATATATTTTCTTTTTATCATTTTTTTTTTCTTCATACTCCTTCTTATCCCCCCTATTACTCTCTTTCTTCCTCTGCTCGGTCCAAGATGGCTTTACTTCCTAGATTTGCTGCTCGTTCAGTTACTCACTCTTGAAATTAAAGTACCCAGCATCTTTTGTTAGTCACTGCATCATTATCATCAGCATCATCATCATCATCGTCATCATCCGAATCCTCATATACTGTTATCACGTTGTAGTTACATCTGTCACCAGTTTATCCCAGCATTTCTAGCTTGAATTATTTCGAAGTCCTATTTTGGTTTCAGACTCCGTTTTTCTTGGAATTCCTTATATCTTTGAAAATAAGAGACCTTTTTTGATTTTCAGTATTTAAAAGAAATTTCTTGCATACCATTATTACAGTCTGATACTATATCTATTATATGATATATATTATATTACCATATAATCCTAATTACATCTTGGTCTACAGAATACTCAGATAGAAAAAACTGATCTCTCTTTATCTTGCACTACTGATTTCCCTTTGGCGGTCGTCAAAGATAAAGAAAAGGAAAGAACGACTCGAGGGGTGAAAGCTCTACGTTATATATAAGTAACCCCTACAAGATATCGTCAGCTTAACCACCCTTCAGGAGTCTCTAGATACTACCCTGCTTGAAACTTTCTTCTAAATTTTTTTTTGGAAATACCTACTATACCTCCTCAAACCCGATCGTAAAAAAAAAGGGATCGCATGGATTCGCCATAACTTCGAGGTAAGGTGGATGAGAAGCAATACCGGAAATTGAAAAATCGCTTTTTCTTTCCAACAAAACCAAAAGTTTCACTTAAGAGTTTGCTCGTGGTCTTATCATCAGCTATTTTCTAATATCGAGCATAAGTCCCGCGGATCAATAAATGAAAGTAAATATATTATACAGTACACATAAAGTTGAACTTTATAAAAATGTATTAAAAAAAAAAGAAAATGAAAACCCGTTATACGTGTATTCGAGATTTTCGCAACAAAATAATCTAATCTTGTTACTCATACGCAGTTGCGTCATAACGCTCTATATACAATTTAATAGGGAATATAAATATATATATATAAATATAGATTTAATAGGTACGACACGTGTACACAATATTTACTTCGACCGTCCACGAAAATGACGTCGCCATTGAAATTGCGCATTTAATATTTACCATAAAAGTATCCATGCTGGTATAACGTCCAACAAATTTGCTTAGGGGTTGAAGTGTACTTTCGTTATGAGCAAGAGGAGGAGAGGGTGTAGCGATATTAGCAGTTGTTAACAAAGTGCAATCCGTGTGCGAAAACTATACAGGGTGTGCGTATCAAACGTAAATAAATATAATACACGATCCTCCCCATCAGTGTGAAGGGATGACGTGTATCAGTGTACAGTACCTGTCATCCCTTTGCTTTTCTATGAACTAAATGAATTGAGCAACTCATTTAGAAACACCCTGTACCTCGTATACCACATACAGTTTGAACCTTTAGCAATAAAGCGTACAAACCAACCCCTGATGGTCCATTTGATTAACAGTTGGATGCTGCAGACTTGCAACCCTTTAATGCTCGGTCAGACGACACGTGCGTGAACAGCTCATCCCTTTACACGTGGTGGTGCATTACTACCCCTATACTGTCAGTTCCATTTTACATACGTGTACAGACACACACACACGTACGAAGTGTCCACGCATACGTGACTGGCTCTCGCGTGGTCTAGGTGACGTTAAAGAGGACCTTTCATCCCTTAACGTTCTTCAGTTAAGTATATGGCGACCACCCTTAATGCAGAACTCCTGCGAGACGCCTTGAGGGGTTGAACGCGCTCGCCAAGTCGCACGCTTAAGGGTTGTCGCGGTCAATTTGTCGCGTCGCGACGACGCGCATCCCATCCCCACCCTCCTTCACGCCTTACGGCGCCATCTGTTGTCCGTCTTAAGGGATGATCGAGGGGATCTTTTATGGAGGATTGTATGTTAATACGTGTCTATATGGATTTATGGACTATTTTCTTTTTTCTAGTATCGATCAGATTGATTGTTCGATACGTTATTGGTTCTACAGTTGATATTATCATTCAGGGTGTCTTTTCGGTGGGAAATCTTACTGGTTGTTTCACTTTGTAGAACAGTAGTTGTTTTTCATTTTTGGGGGGTGGTCTCATCCCTTAATGCAGACGTTTCCACTACTTACTACGTTACCGTAAGTTTAGCGTCTAGTAGTCGTCGCTGTAGAATCCCATGGGATTTCAGGAGATCGTCGCTTCGTGAGTATCATCCCTTATGGCCGATCGTTATTGATATTTTTTCGTGATTTCCCACCCCATAGATTTTCTAGTTAATTCTGCATTGTTCTCAGCGTATTGTGATTTTAACAACCGAATGTTAGTATTGCAATGAAACGTGAGCACAATGCGTATGTTCCTGGTTGAAAATTTATTGTATGAACTTGCCAATTACAACAATTCCGTAAAAAGTTCATCGATAGATTCAGCGCGCAGTATCATTGTTAAAAGTTATTATTAATTAGAACGAATGTTTTTAGTCGTTTTGAAAAACCCTTGTTCGACGCTCTAAACTTTTCCCTGCATATTTTAATTGGACGTCAGCCATTATCATACGTGGCTTTAGGGAAGGGGGAGCGAAATAAAAATTATACCCAAAATTGATAACGTTATCATTAAAAGTCGTTGAGTTCGAAATGAAAGTTTATGAAAAGCTTCAGAAATTTTATTTTGCCTTTTCATTTTTTTTTATTATTATTATATACAAGCGATTTTTATGTATTCGATGGAATTAAAGTTTATATCATTCCGTAGTTCGTTAGTGTATTTTCAAACCACATAATATATAATATATATAAAATAAAAGAACGATATATATATTTATAGATCCGTGACGACACGGCCACTCGTTCTGTAAGAACGTGTCGAATCCCGTGCCATTAAATTAAAAACAAACAAGCGGTTGCAGGATATAAAATTGCGTAAGCGTATTTACAAACACATATATAGGTGCGTGCCGTTTGCGTAATACGCAGCTATCCTATTTGCCAATCAAACAGCAATCAATATCCAGGCGTACACATAGAAACACAGAGTACACCAGAATTCGTGTATAAATATATATATATAAAGTGCTTTAAAATTTTTGAAATTCTTTTTTGAAAAAAAAAAAAAGTCCTTTTCCACCCTCACGGTCACCACCTGGTAAAGTGTCGTAAAAATGGGGGCGTGGGGGCCCCTAGAGGCGTGAAATAAAAAATTCACGAATTCCTTTCACACGTGCGAGTAAAGGCGTCCGGTAGTTTCAGTCTGTCCAATGGCGGGAGGGGGCGGGGTGGGGTAGGAAAAAGAAGAAAAAGAGAATAAAGAAGAGGGGAAGAAAGAAAATTCTTCAGAAGCTTGTACGGATAGGAAAGAATTTTTTTTTCTAAACAAAAATACACTCAAAAGTTCAAGTACCTTCTATATCTATATCTACATATGTATATTCTCATGCGCCAAGTCTCTACGGCCCTGAAGCGTACGATTCGCGATGAACTTGTTATCCTGAAGATAAATGCTCGTTATACTCTATTAAGACTTTCACCAGGGAGAACTTCCCGGAGAATTATTATGGCCTACAGTACCTTCGCGGAAACTTTAACTTCCACCATACTTTTCTCGCCTGGCAGTTTAATGGGTTGTTCGCATTGGCGGCGATATTCAAAATTTTGTGGAAATAAATTTTTGTCGTTTTCAATATTTAGCTCCGCGTCATCTGCATCCGATTGCTTTGGAATATTTTTTCATCATCGGACTTATCCGTCATCGAATAGCCAAAGCACAGAGTCGTTTTTCTCTTTTAAACAATAGGTCAATTTTTCATAGAGCTATATTCCGTTGACAGCTTTACAACGTTACGTAACCAATTCAACTGCTGTCTTATCGTCGCAACAAGTTGGCAATGGCTCGTGGTCGATCGATATCGTTTAATGGGATAAGTTAGCGCTTAAAGCTCATGGTTATCCGATTACTCTTGCCGGAAGCGCTGAAACTACAAAGGGAGCGAGTGAGACGATCAAAGAGAGACAAAGCAACAACCAAGAGCAATAACACACGTATGAAGAGTCTAACGTGACAGTGACTGGAGAGTAAAGATCGACAAAAGAAATTGAACGAAAAAGAAGCACGAAACGTCTGAATGAAAAGTCTGAAGTTCCATAACGTTAGGAACCGTCTGTTGAAGCTTTTTGAAAAGTTAAGAAAAAAAATCAGAAATATAAATCATTTTTCAATTCTCCATATACGAACAGCTTGTATACTAAATTACGTAATTTCATGCGTATCATAAGAAAAAGCAGTTTCAGAAAATTTCATAGAGACAGGCTTGAGCTTTTGTCTGCTTTTAAGACTTTTCTACGTCTGTTTCTTCAGCGTTAAGAGTTTGAAAAACCTTGGCGAACCCTTATGGATACTCAACCACGACACACACGTGCTCCAAAAGTGGTAACGGAATGGAACTTGACAAAAAAAAAGAAGAAAACGTGCTTATACTTTGGAAATACTTAAGCTCCATAAGAATAGGCACAGCTTCGTTAAGTGAATAAAGAAGATAAAGGACTGTACGATTTTATTAAAAGTATGATAAGAGCTTTATTCGACATCGATTCGAATGAAAATTGATTATAAATATCTTGGAATTGTTACGCAATTGCGTGGCTATGCGTGATGAAAGAAGGGGATAACTTGAAGTTAAATGAAAACAGTCCTGAAGTTCCTGTAGAACCTTCTGTTATCCTTAAGTATCCAAGGTGTTCCATCGATTTCGAAAGGATACATACGTTTTGGTAGAAACGAAAGATCTTTCGTAAATTTGTAAATTAAATTTTCTCTGATAACGTGTACTTAGGATGTTTATCGTCCTGATAGAAATCTACAATACCGGCAGTGAGAAGGTGTACGTGCTAAGAGTGCAGGATACTTGGTATATACACTTTTGGATATAACTGTACTTTCTGTAAAGTATCAGACTGCTATTTTACTATGATATATATATATATACATACACACATTCACGTACTATAGTCCTTGGTACACATACGAACACTAGATAAACCTTTGGTACACAGTAAGCAGCTCCTAGCAAATCGAATCACGAGCGAATCCCACGAATACTTCGATCATGTCAGTCACGTATAGAAACGTAACGAAGGAGAATCCATAATTCGCCTGAAGGCATCAATATTGATACTTGATCGACGTTGCGATACAGTGGAAGATATAGTTGGGAATTGAAAATATAGTCAATATTCGCCAGTAGTAAGAGTGACACTGTAGCCAGACATTTTCAGGCAGACTGTACCATATAAGCATACACTACAGTAAGAGGTGTTAATTTTAACTAAAGTCATTGTAGTATGGGTATATTAATGATTTATAATTGATATCAATTTTAATTGATATATTCAATGAGTATGGGAAAATATAGCATGGTTATATTGAAATTCTAATAATTTTACATTTCAAACGCCTGGACGTCATTGGCAGTACGTTTTTAAGGGTACGGAGGATTTTTGAAAAATATATATTTTCCGACAGTCATTTTCTTTTTCCGTAATTTCCATATGCAAGGTACGTATAAATACGCGCGTATGAATATTATATAATGGCGAGCGCGTCGACTGTCACGCGAGATCGTTACTTGAAAACGTTTTTTAAACAGCGGCCATTTTTTTAACGGAATGCTGTTATCGTTGCTGCGTCCACACTGTGAAATTGTCGATTTCGTAAAATCCGTTCTGACGTGTTTTCTTGATAAAAATTCTCTATGACGTAACAGTCGTCATACTTAACCCGGCGCTAGTCACCCTGGGGTAATAAATTACCCCAGCGTCCTATTGACGTATGCCACTAAAGTTTTGACGCAGATTATCATCCCCTGTCTGGCAAGTGCATACGTCACTACTAAATTGAACGACGTAATCAATGGGTAGTCGCGGACCACTAAAACTATAATAAAAAAAATTTTTGAACTAGAAGTATATCAGTGTTTATTGAGAACTGGGGCACAAAAATTCGATCTGGGGTACTTAATTACCCCACGTGATTAACGTTGTTTGAAATCGCAGGTGACTTGTGCCGGATTAACAACAATGCTTTTATTCATACTTATACCAATACGTACCATGTATTATATACTGTGTATGTATATGTATATAACAGAAAATCCTCGCAAATGAATTTGACCCAAATACCAAACCTACTACAATTCCTGAAAGCGACAAAGGAAATTTTCGAAATTCCTGACAATATCAAACACAAACACAGAATCGGTCTGATGTAAATAAATAAAAATTTATGTAAGCGCGTAGTTACATATACACGTCTGCAGCTACCTATACATACGCACGTTTAATTACACTAATTGTAAGTTGAGTTCACGGACGATTTACCTAAGTGAAGGTAAGCCTTCGGATTATACGTACGTCATACGCGGGAGTTTAGCGTGGCCAGAGAATTAACTTAACTTGCAGCCCATTTGTAAACTAATTAAAGCAAACAACAATTAAACGCTTGAGCGCGAAGCGAGAAAATACATAGCATCAAAAAGAATATACTAATTTCGCTAAAAAGCACGAGTAATATTTACCAAGCAAAGCACAGCATCGTACAATAATAAATTTACCTTCAATCGTGACCCAATTAAAACTAAAAAAAGTAAAAAAAGAAATGAATAAAAAAATCGCAACTCAAAATTCTCAACGTGCACCAATTTGTCTGGCATCGGTAGGGTACGTGCCTACTTGCTATCGCTCGAGCGATAATAAAAGAAAAGAAACAAAAATAACAGAGAAAGAGAATCCAAGTGCGCCATGCACAAGGGTTGCGAACGCGAAGCCAGTTAAAAAGGAGAGAAAGAGAAAAGACGAAAGAGAACGAGAGAGAGAGAAAAAATAGCGTGGGTGAAAGGGGGCAGGGGGATAGGTGCAAAAGACTGAGGAGAAAGAGGAAGATGAAGTGGGGGACGGGGGAGAAAGCAATAATAATAATAATAGCAATAAAGAGAAAAGGGCTCTAGAGGTAAGGGTCTGATTAGGTTAGGTTAAGTTGGGCTGAGTTCCCTTGAGCACCGGTAACGTCACTCTTGTATGAAACGAGTCGATAATTAAGAAGCGGCGAGTTCGAGTCACTTAACACGTCTCGCATTGAACGAGGCTTCCGGCTAGAATTAACAGTTAACGAGAAAAGTTTTGTTTTGTACGCGGAAGCTGCGGGTAAAGGGCACGAAACTGCGCTCGGTTGATCTCGTGTAATATCGGTTATCATCGGACAACCTTGCCGCACAAAAGGATCCTTAATTATTTGCAAACCCATATTAACGAGGATATATGTATCTCTGTGTATAATTATCATTCATTACCGTTGGGTATGTTGGTTAGCTTGAAATTCCAGGGATTGGATTATATTACGTTGGGTTAGGTTGGACAATTTATTCGTATTGGGATATATCACAGAGACGCGTCTTATTATTGTTTTGTGTTTGTTGTACTGGTGCCCACGTAGAAATCCTATACTGTTACCAATTCCGTAGGTGTGTCACTGTTTATGTGTGTTTTTAGTGTCAAACGATGTGGCAGGTATGTCTTTTGCAATTCCGAGATCGTACGACTTGGGCGCCCTTTCGCAACTCCAAACAGAAAGAGGGTTACAAAACTTGATAATAACTTTGAAACGTCTTGCTGTTCTGACATTCCGTCTGGGTTTCTCGACTAACTGGATTTATGTATTATAAGTTGGAATTTCAGGTGGAGACTATTTATGTCTCGGTCGTTGCGTTAATTGGGAACGATAATTCATGGTAAGAAGTTTTTCTTGATAAAGATCGAGAAGTTGTATGTGAAATTCCATATTCCGAAGTTCGAGGGTGGAATTGCGCATGGAATTTCAGTGTAAAACTTTTTTAGTATTGGGTCAGTGTCGAATAATTGCTTCGGATATTGCATACAGATCGGATTCACGAACAATTGGCTTCGTCTCCACCTCCCACTCGTTTCACGCGAAAAGTTGCAAATGGAATTGACGCGAAGTTGTCGGATTGTGCCTCGTCAAAAGTCACCCTCCTTCAGTGAATTTCGTCCCTTCGAAAAAGAAGGTCACGCTAAGCGTCCCATGGAAATTCACCCTTTAACACAGACCGTAAACATAGGTACCAACGCTTCTAAGAGTCGTACAAAATGGTCGAAATAAAGGGCGCTAAAAGAATGTCCCTCAAAGTAACGAACTCCCAAACATAATTTTTTGCAGAAGCCAACAAAAACTATAACTCGATAATAATAAAAATTCGACATTTTTGCAAAACCTTTAATTGATACCATTTTATCGAGTAGATAAATACGGATAATAGGCAGACCGGCCCCGCTCAGTACCAGAAGCACATAAGAGGATAAAAAGATTTGGAGCGACCTGTACGAGCATCCGCTGTTGATAGCAGTGGTACTGGCAGTAGCAGCTAGGGGTGGTAATAGTAGTGGTGGAGGGTGGCTAACGTAGGGGTTGCAAGAGACGTAGGAGTACATTCAGAGCGCGGGAGTGTAAGTGCATTGGAGGGGTTGGAGGGTTGAACGGATGGCTGGTTGGCTGGCTGGGCTGCAGCAGCAGCCCCAGCGCGAGGGGGATGAGTTTCCTATGGTTTAATTGGGCACGAAATCATTTCCGATGCAATGCGCGGATGCAGTCGTACCAACTGCCGAGTAATCAAGGGTAAAAGTGCGATCAAAAGAATTCGCGGGTCGATGGCTGCACTGTCAGGTGATGTATATATATATACACAATACATATGAAATGCATCGGTAGATGGATGCATGCATTGATTTTTTTTACGCAGGTATAATATCATCATAATTATTTCATTCAATTGAAATACGTTCACTTATCAAATCTTGATTAGAGTTAGGACAATCGAATTAAAGATAGAGATTTTGAATTTACTACGTCAGTTACGCAACCCCCAAGTACCAAGAGTGGTCAAATATCTAACCACAATCGAAGGGGTAGTATTATTTGTAGTCGAGGATTAATGAGATCCTCATGATCCCCCCATGAAAATCCACGCACTCCATAAACCCCTAATCAAGAAGGTCACGTTTATAAGGACGATAATACGATAATACCGAGAAAATCATCCCCTCGCCACGCATCCAGCATCCCAAAGGATCAACGGGAACCCAGAGCGCTAATCCCGTAGGTACGTAAATCAAATAAGATCCACCCTAAGTGGCCGAAAGTCCTGTCGGGCTAATGTATTACGTATTCAGAATTATCCTTGTGAGAAGTGACGTGATGGAGGATCAGGAGCAAGACCATCAGGCTCCTAGACAAGAACTGGGAATCGGGGTACAACGAGGGTTGGGGCTAGGGTGAGAAGGATTGGTACGATAGGGAGGACAGAATGCCCTAGTCCTTTCGGCTAATCAGGACTAAAGTCGAACAAGAACCACAGGACACGTAGCTATAGTAACAATGCCTGTATCCACAGCATCCCAAGGACACCTCCAAGTATTCTGGTCTGCCGCCTTCCCGTCACCTACTACTTGGAACACAGACATCCTGCCAGCAATGGAGTCCTTCCGACGTCGCTGATCGATAATAATTCTGTTAGGGAATCCTGCCAGACAGACAAGCAACCCTTAGCAGGGATGGCAAGATGGTAAGGGTGAGCTCTTCCCATTGTCTCTAATACGGTTAAATTTGCTTTCAGGATGTAAGTTTGGTACCTTACATTTTACCACCCCCGGTACTTACGTTGGTACCTATATACCCCTATTCAAGGGTACGAATGTCTACAGCAGGATCGGGGAAGGACTATTCATTCATATGTGAATTTGATCCTCGTCCTTTAGATTCTGTGTGATGTCACGCGCAAAGGATACTCGCCGTTCTGTGAAGAGGATTTCGTCAGTTCTTCGTAAAGATTTATTAGAATCGTATATAAGGGTAGTTTGCGAAAGAGGATATATTTTCATTGAAGGTACGCTTCGATTGATGGTTATTACGTAAATGCCATACACTTTTATCATAGAAGTAGAAAAATATCTGTTTAGTCAGACACGTGGAATAAGCATACCGCTTTTAAATATTGAAAAATTCTGTGTAGAAATTTGCCCAGTTGTTACGCGGGGATATTATAAATGAAAGGAGCTGTACTCGACGTACAGTTTATTACCAGGTATACAGCATTGTATGAATTCTTCAGATGGTATTATTACGTTTGAATTTAATGTCCGTGGGAATTTTCTGTTCCTGTAAGCGGAAACAAATATGACAGAGGATACAAGGATGCAATTGTTCCTTTGTTGCGAGGTGGGATGGCCGTGCTTACGTCATATCCGTTGTACACGAAGGATTCGCGGTGAAACGTGATGAGGGATGATCCTTGTGTGTCTTATAAGTAGATAATCCGGATGTTGTGGGACCCGGGGAAAACTTAAAGCACGTCTCACACGGCGAGCTACGTTGCTGGAATTTACGGGTTGGGCAATGCGAAGGGACTGTCGAGTGCCAGGAGGAAAGTTTGCACGGAATTAAATGCGAATAATGCGCCTGCCGTAACGCGAAATTCCGTGTCGCTCGAAAGTAACGAAATGCATTTAATTATTGTGAGAAGCAAGGGTTCACTTTATTTGGAGTTGCGAAAAAGTAGTATGATAAAAAAAAGGGATAAAAGTTGGAACGAATGCAGCGGATATATGCACATGCATTTTTCGACGCGCATTGAACAGTGCGAAAAAAATGTGAATGTTAAACTGCATTAAAATTGCAGAAGGATTCGCATCGGTACGTAAATTTATGCAATATTTCCATCACGCATCGAACTCGTCAAGGTGCATGCGGTGCATCGTTGCACCGAACTGCATCGAGCGAACGACCGATGTCAGCACAGGTATAAATAATAGTGACGCTTGCGGTGGTGATGGGTGATAATGGCGAAGGTGAGTAATGCATTTCTCGAATAAGCCGATTCTAAATTATTATGCGTTCAAAGTGCATCCACGGACTAAATCCATTGCGTAACCGGAGCAGTTCGTCGAATGCAGTTTCTGCAAAATTCATCCACCATCCAGGGATCCGACAGCCGATCAATTCTGGTGCAAATGTCTAGAGTTGCATCGTTACCGAAGTGGGCAATGCACATTTAATGCACTTCGCGAAGAACGTAAGTTGTCGAATGCGGTGCAATGAAAACTGCACTTTCTGGTCTTGCCGAGTGTAACGAACAGCATGCAAATGGCTGCACTGCGCTGGACTGCATTACTGCAATCCCAAAAGTCCTCTCAGAATTGGTGATTATTGCGAGGAGTTCGGTGCATTGTCGTTTCATAAAAATGCAGTCTCGTTGCATCGGTGCACCGATAAGAGCGGACGCCAGTTTTTCTGCTAGTCTCGATAGGTCAGAATTGCAACGGTGCAGTGGGTGCAATGAAAAATTGTTAAGTGGTTACCCACAAGAGGGGGGGGGGGGGGGGGGGGGGCACTCACC
>JARQST010000576.1:494239-506729 GCA_030142225.1 Pachycephus smyrnensis
ATTATTATACCGTACTTCTGTCCTGGCAAATCAAATTGCTATTTTCTACTGGCTTCTGTATTCTTATAAATTTTGTGCCCCTTTTTTGCGCAACAGTACACGCGTGAACGACTTTTGAAAAGCTGTCAACGACATTACAAGAGTTTCCAGAAACGCACTATAGCACGTAACTATAGTGTATGACTGTACGTAACATGTGGCAATGCCAAGTGGCGTCCCTGAAACTTGTCGCTTTAATGGAATTTATGTTTTTCACATGGATTTCAATTCAAGCATTTCCAATGAACGACGCCGTGACTGTCAAATTCATTTTTTTGTCATTTCATTGTCAAGACCATTTATATAACTTAACGTATATCCAGAATTTGGAATAAATTTTTATTTCAGGTAAAAAGAAAAAGAAATGTACAATACCCTTAAGCCCCATTTATAACAATACACATCGCGATAACTTCTACGTTATTTCGGTCGCTGTTTGAAAATGCAGACGGATCGATGACCTCGTGAAATTTTCAGATAAAACTCGGCTCTCGCTGGTCCGATAAAACGGGATGCTGTGCATTGATTGGCCAGTACCACGAAACCTCTGGGATCGATAAAACTATTTATAGAAATTAGGCACAATGAGTTTCCATTTCCTCATTGATTTTTCTCACGTGGTCGCGTATGCTGGGAATATTTAAAAAATTGAAGGAGAAAGACTGAAAAATGGAACTAATTCATTTTAGTTAATAACTATGACTTTTTGATGCTAATCGACAGCATAGAAAGTACAGTACGTACGAACAGTTTTGTTATAACAGTTTAGTGACCACGTTCGGGCAATTGTACATTTCATTCGAGTTGCCATTGTTGAATTCTCGCGTTTTCGTTTTGTCGCTCCTTTCACAATTAGCTGAGAAAAATTTACTGAATGGTCGAGTCACGGTACAAACGTACAGCAGGAAAGAAAAACAAGTCAATGTTAAAATGATTTTCCGTGTTGGAACTTCTAACGAACAAACCGTACCTAACGATCTACGCCTTCTGTTACGCATAAAAAATACACAGGAATACAAAAGCGTTTCGAAAAATCAAATTACACGCAACGTTTACAAGGGAACAAAAAAAAATTGCCACGTCACGTGAAACATACAGAGATAGTTCAAAGGTGTCTCAAAATTAATATCAAGTCAATTAGCCGTTAGGCAATTTCAAAATAATATATCAAACAATTGTTCTAATAACCAGCTTTGTCCCTGACCTTTCGTTAAAACGTAAAACAGGAAATATTCCCATGAGCAGGTGTACAGGGTGAGTGACTAGAATGATGGATATCATTCGAGAAGAAGTCATCAGCAGATCTGATTTCTAGAGGTCGTAGCGATTAACGGAGGTTAAAGGTCATTAAAGGGGACGATTTCAATATATTTTAGACACCCTATATACCGTAGTACAGCAAAACTTACAGAAGGTTTCCCTTAGTCTTATAGCTAGGTGAGCATAACGTGGGGTAGGATTGGGGAGAGTGGGGAGGGGTGCCGATCAGTGTGAGAGAGGGTGAGAAATAAGCTAAGTAAAATGGCGGAGATTTTAGCTGGCCAAGGGATGTTTACGCGTGTCGCTGAGGATTTTCCGTCGTGAACCGTCGTGAAGTTAATAGCCGTGAAGATCTCCGTTAAGGTTCTTCCTTGGCTGGTTCTCTCGTCGCTCTTCACTCCCCCCTCTCTCTTCTCTCTCTCTCTCTCTCTTCCTTACTTCGGCTCCGTTTCCTATTTCTTACTTGCTTTTCTGTTCTTCGCCTTCTTCGCGTCTCTCTTTGTGGCAAGCCACTGGAAAAGCACTCGGTCAACTCGCCTGGAAACTTTTCCTAAAGTTCGATTAGCATGAATGCTCTCAGCAGTTTTTATCCCTTTCTTTTTTGTCATCTTCGGTTTCTACCCTTTGAGCCGAGTGGCTCTGGTCGAGGAGTAAGATTTTTGAAACGAAGTTTCGGGGTAAGAAGTGCTTAAAAAAAAAGTCAAGAGACGTTTAGAGATACTTCCCTCCCCTTGTCTCTTTTTTTTTCATATCGCGAGTATATTTTTTTTCTTCGCGAGAACCAAGAGGATTTGAGCTAACGTCACCCCCGGGTTTTCTCCTTTACTTCTTTTATCAGCCCTTCGAAAATTTCAAACCGTCGCCCCAGCGCTCCCTTAATTGCCTGGAAAATTGCAGAGAGAGTAAAACGTGCGCGCGCGGAGTTTCGGAGGAGGTGAAAATTGTCGACAGAGGAAATGAGGACTAAGGGATGACGTTTAGGGGGTGGCTTCGCTTTTTTTTTTTGTAACCCTCTTCTCCGATCCTTTCCTTTCCGTCCTTCCTCTCGCTCGCCTTTCCTTATATCGATCATCAAAATGAAAACGTCATCTACCCAAAAGCTCGGTCGCGGAGTCAGTCCATTATCAGGAAATGGAATTATTGCTTTGTGAGGGATCCGGTGGGCGCCGCCTCGCGTAGATTACACATTTATGGAGATTAATTCGTCGATTAAATCTCGCGTAAAGGGTACGTGGTAGATCCGCGTTGCCGACGGCCTCGCACTAGGTACTGATGGCCGATTTGAATAATCAATACCTACTGCGGAAACGGCGTCGGGACGCAAACTTATCCCTGGATAGTCGATGCTATATACACCTATACATACTACAGTAATGTATACAGGTATAGACGACCCTAAGGGCTGGCGACATTTTCGGCGATGAGCCCTTTAGGTGGGAAAGCATCGGGTAGGTTGGTGTACGTGGTAGCTCGGTTCCATGGAGTCTCGATACGGGACACCCCCATGGGATTAGCAAACTTCCAAAACACGACAATCCATATTTTACGGCTGTCGATAAGAATCTACGTTTACATACGCGTAGCGAAGCACACACGCCCATCGCCTGGAGTAATCTGCTTTTGAAACTTCCTATACTCCGAATGGAACTTTTTTTCTTTTTTCTTTTAGTCCCCCAATAAATCATAGTCGTCTACACTGATATCTTTTGTACCTTGAATAAAGAGTCACATTTTTATCGTGTATTCTAACGACTTGCACTTGATTATGAATATGTATATATATAGTGATCAAAGAAACGACCAAGGAAAATTCACGAAGAACAAAGAAGAAAGCTTCTCTTTGTGTGGTTTATCTGGCAAAAAGAAGAAAGAAAGAGAAACTTGGTAAAAGGGACAAAGAGCAGTTGTAGGTACGAAAGAGGAGAAACGAAGGGCCCAGGGCCTGATGAGAGTTGAGTCTCGTTGACGTCCCGAGGGGGTGCGCTGGTGTGACAAAATGGCGTGGAATTATTATACGTCAGATGGTGGAAGCTTTAAAGCTTCGGGACAACCCGGAAAGCCAAACTCCAGGGGACAGTCAAGCCCCCGAGGTAGCTACAGGAAGTTTCAAGAGTCATAGTAACCAAACGGGGATAGGAAGATGGCCGACGGTATCAGGAGAGGGGAGGGAATGGGGGTGGAAAATGGCGTCGCATTACTCGGCAAGATTAACGCCGCTAAGAGGAGGATTAGGCAAGTTGGCCGGCTCGTGAAAGAACTTATGTCCACTAGGAAAACCCTAACTAAGTAGGTAGAAAGCTGAAAGCCAACCTTCCGCCATTGCTATAACTTAGTGGATCTCTCTAGTAACTTTGAAGCGGGCGCTAACACACATGAGAAAAGTCCCTAGAAAGTTTCGCGTAAACGATTCGCCAGAGAATCGTTCCTTGCACCAGTACAGAATGGCGTCACTGGTAGAACTACCATTGGTATACTAGTATCAGCTATAGTAGCAGTAGTAGTAGTAGTGACGAGTAGTCGCCAGACTTGAAGTACCGGATGTGCTAAACTTTAAGATACTTCCGTTGTGAAGTACACGGAATCGTAGTTTTACTCTCGTTATCCGAACTCCGGCATCGATGCTAGAATAAGGGTAGATTTTTTACAAAGAGAAGAGGGTTGATAATTAAAAAAAAAGTACAAGATCTCATTATCATCATCCGATATAAAAATGTCTTTAAAAAAAAATACGTATTCTGTAATTTTGAAAGAATATTAAAAATGAAATTGCTCCGAGAAATTGGCTGCCTGTAGGAATTGAGCAGGTCGACATGGGGATGATCTCAAGGGGTTGATTGGCAGACTACTCGACGGGCGACGAAATCAAGGGTTGTTCCGTCAAAGGGGCTGGGCTCAAAGGTGATTTGTGAAGGGCGTGTAGTAGCTATATATGTATACGTATATATTATATATATATATATAATATATATGTATATCACATATGGAATTTAGTGATGCTGAGTAAGTCGAGGATCCAGAAGATGATGGAATTGCCGCATTCCACCTGTAGTACCCATTACGATCAATTTACGTGAAGTTGCACGATATTACGGAATCGCGGAATTGATCCAGAACGATAATACAGGGGTGAAATAGCATATCCCATGTATATCTATATCCGCCGCTACTACTTATACCTCACCCCATAAGGGTGCTAGACGTACCAACTGGCATAGGGTACGGAATTACCAACGATCAGACTCCAGATCGGCTATGCTACCCTCGGGATTAAATCCCAGGAATGCACTCTCCAACCCTTCTTAACATCCCTTAGAATCCGGCGACTTCTTACCCTCTGCCATTTTCTCTCATTCCGTTCGATTTCGCTATCCACTTCCGCCAATTCTCGTCCAGTAATTTATCCATCAATAATTTTCCAATCAACTTTTCAATCTACATTTTCAATCTCTAATGCTCATCTTCGATCGGTCAGAAATCCAACGAGGACGACCCACTTAAATGCACTTAAGCAAATGCTTGAAGTTCGAAACCAATCACTCTTATGGTACATTTATTTTCAAAATTTTGCAATTCCAAATTTTCACCCTCTTTTCCCAACTCCATTTTGAGTCGTGGTCACGTGTACTGCCACTTGCTATGTCAATAGCTGTCTGAGGGTTACTTGGCTCGTTCTAAAGCGAGATCTACACTTCAGTTGGGGCTTTGGATACATAGAAAGTTGGTACCACCGACGGTGGCGCCACCCTCTCCAGTTGGTACCAACTGACTGAGACGACAGTCACGTGTCCAATTCAGCGTGAGACTGCCAATTCAGCATAAACCATGTAATAGTGTACCGGAGACAGAGTCAGCCTCTGTCATTGATCATTAAGGCAGCCTTTCAATGCGGTCGAGCTTCTGCGGACTATTTGCGTTTGCTTAATGCGAACACCGTGTAAAGGCAGAGGCGTCGAAACGTAATCTCGTGAGAAAGTAAGAACAAAGAAACAAAAAGATTCGTACGATTACTCAGTCCAGAAACTTGCATGAAAACGAATTGTAGCATAGTTCCGTCGCCTACTCGTAACCGTGTGTAACGTACGAATGGAATTTCGGAGAAATTTACATAGTGAAATTCCAAAAGTTTTCCCTCGTGGAATTTCCCCGTGGAATAATAAAAATTTTCCTAATTATCCTATAGACGCTTCACGGCATCGACTACTATACTATATTATCAAAATACTATTATTCTAATAGTTGCGTGTTACCGAATATAATTAATAACATTAACCCACAGAAATATCACCTCGTATAACACAACTATGTACCCAGCATCCGGTATAGCGTTTAATAGTTGCGGTACTCATATTCGATACCCACCCCGATGAAATACCGTTATACGAAATTAATAACGGGGCGTGCCAGTGCCAATGAAACTTTCGAAATTTTCAATCGAAAATTTCGTCGATTAATGAAAACACGAAGTTACGTGATAACGAGAACGCGCTTATCATCGTTTTAATGTCATCGCCGTTTAAAACGTTCCGGAATGTCATTCGTCATTTTTATCCATATCCAATTCGAACAGGAAGTGACGTTCGCGCATGCGCCATAACGGATGCGCACTTCCGTTAAATTCACGTAACGTGACGTCACGCGCTCGTCGCGACGGAAACGGCTTCCGTAATTAATCGCAGAAGGGTATGAGCAGACAGGGCCGGAAAGTGGTGTGAAAAGGGTGACTGTGGCACATGCGGTATATGACTATACTATAGTATGTGCTACCAAGTACCTATAGCTATAGTCAATGAGTAAAGGGTCAGTATATGTACAGTAAGTACGCTTAGATGTATATACATATGTATATGTACATATATATATATATACAGACGGAATATAGTATACAAGTACATAGGTAGCCAAATAGGGGTTGGAACAGTAGAAGGGGTAACGTTTACGCAGACGTAACAACCGTACGTAATACGTACGCTGGTGGAACACGAATGCATTGTGCAGGTGTGCATGTGTGCCAGATGCAAATGCATTTCCACACTGCAATCCTCGCGGCGTCCCTTTAACCACGAGCCTTCGAGAATGCATGGGACTGTACGACAACTGCAGCTGCATCTGTACCAGTGGGACTCCTGGCTGGACCACAGTATAGTATAGTATGCCCGAGGTACAGTGTGCTACAATGCAGTATAGTATGGTCTGTACCATTGCCAAGGCTTGCAGCTGCAAATCGGTGGAAAGCAGTACAGGGTGTACCATGATGTATGACTGGCATTGAGAGAACAATCGGAGGAATTTTTGAACGTGAATTTTTTGTAGTAAAAAATTGACAATTGAAGTAAAGATTGCGAATTCAGTGGACGTGATTGTTCTCAAGGTGACGATGAAAAATGCAAGAGGTCGGAGGTGTAGCAGGTGCAGCAGATATGGTACGGAATAATTGAAAAGCAGTTACTTTTTTTTTCTACGTCGAGCACGAAGTGATAAGGACTTAATAAGACATTTCTTTATCTCGATAATCTTTTTCTGGTGTCCGTGCAATTTTTCAAAATTCCAAGCTTTGCTCAAAATCATATCGTTCATCCTGTATGCAGAAATGCATCGGGCGTTCCATTGAATTGTACACGTGCATCCGAGGACTGGCCAATGATGTATTCTTATCGCGCTGACTGCGGGAAATCCCACATCCATGCTTATCGAGCCTGTTCATGCATAATGCACTTACTACCACTGCTGCAACCAGTACCCACCCCTAGTGCTCAATCTAACCCTCAACACAGCCACCGCATCTTTCTAACTCTTTCCTTCCGCATTCTTTTTTTTCCCGCCATTTTTACACCTGCACTTTCGTTTTTTTTCTCAACGTCCCTTCAACCCTTAAGCGAGGCTAACTTCGCTCGCTCGAACTTACCAACCCTGCAACCCTATTCTAGTATGTAAAGTGATAAATGCACATGCATGTGCTCCGGATTAACGTAAAAGTGCAACGATAACGTGCGAACTGCATAAGGATGCACCGCCACGTTTAGAACGCATCAAGAATGCACTGGACCGTACTACGATTCTGTTTATCTGAGATAAATTTTACAGTCAATTAAAAAAGTATAAAGTTATTGTATAAAAATAATTATTGCTTTATTATAAACAGTTTATAATGTGAAAATTGTTGTTTCTCGTTGTTGCAGGACGCGGAGCGGTCCTGGACAGTCAAGGACCAGTTCTCGTCTCGGAGCCACGTTCGACTGTCGAATTTTCAAATGACACCGGCGCCATGATTCATTGTTCAGCACACGGGAGTCCAGCGCCACGGGTCGATTGGCTGATGGGTGACGGTTCACCAGTGCTACCAATTCCGAACATCCGGGAAATGCTGATGAACGGTTCCATGTACTTCGTGCCATTCGGTGCTGAAAGTTACAGGCACGACGTCCACTCGGCGGTGTACCGATGCCAGGCGTCGAACAGCGTCGGTCGTGTACTGGGACGGGAAGTTAGCATAAGAGCAGGTAGGAGCGCAAACTGTCCACCCACAAATGCAATTTATTAGTTACCATTCGAAGGGACAAAATTAATAAACAATAGACGCCAATCTAATAGCAATGAAAATTGGTACAACCTATTTAAAAAATTCGTCCGACCCAACAATGATTTCTTACGCTTGATAACAGTATCGTTCAATCGAATTGGACTGTGTCGTTTTACAGTTACACCACTCGTTAGGATGAACGGCAGTAGTAGTAGCCACTCGCACGTCAGACCGTATGAAATAGGTGACCTATTGACACTTACAGATTCGCTTAAAATAAGATGAATGATTTTCACGGTGGCTGAACAGTGAACAGCGCCAACTACATTTACACCACGTCCGGAAGATAGATGAGTCCCAATCTCTTATACTGTCACGTCTATGCAAGTAGCAAGGGATACTTACCAATACGGACTCGCCGACGTTACTCACCCCTTCGCCAAGGGTGGAATGGCTAACAAACCGACGCCGACTGCCAAGATCAAGATTTCCGCCAAAACGCTTCTATACGAATCGCGCCAAGCTACGTTCACCCTTCAGATAAATGACTCCGGCCTCCCCGCAACCCCACCCTCTTGCTAACCACCCACTTCCGGAATCGCTGCCAGCCAAATGGTCTTGCCTGCCTTCCTTCTTCACTTCCTTTTTATTCGCAGGCATCGTGCCGGCGCGGTTAACGTTCTCGATAACCTGCCAAGAATCACTTATCGCGTTTAACGACTTAAGACTGCTTGCGGGACTAACCGAGATCGTTAACAACACTCACCGGCCCTGACGTACAGGCCCATTCTGTCATTTCGAACTCCCACGGGGCCTCTATTGGGTTAGAACGATTTCGAGGGAAATTTTTATACGTTTATACGAATCCGGAGGTGGCTGTAATAAATCTGAAAATATTAAAAAAATATATAATACACCAAAAATGATAATTTTAACTTTTCGAAATTTTGTTATACAAGTTTTTTTTTTAATTTCAGTTGTCAGACAAAAGTACGAGGTGCAGGTGCAGAATGTTCACGTACTGCCCGGAAATACCGGTGTGCTGAAATGCCAGATTCCTGCGTTCGTAAAGGAATTTGTGACAGTGACGTCATGGGTGCAGGATTCAGCATTCAATATATATCCTACTACGCATAGTGGTGAGTAATAAAGGATAATGCATTCTTTTTTTTGTATCGGTGCATAAAGACGCACCTGCATGCAAGTCCTATTGACTGGCGTATTGCTTCGTCTATATGGTAAGAAAAAAAAAATAAAATAATAAGCGTAAGGGAATTTTGTGGGGCAGCGAAGGATGGTAAAGAGAGGGGAAGGGGGGGAATTTGATACAAAATGCGATAGAATTTATGCGAAATCGATGAAATGCAAATCGACCAGGTGCATGGATACCCATACGAACTGCAGCTTGCACTTTTTGACGCATAAGAGTGCAGTAAGGCGGACATAAATAAATATACACATACGAGATGCAAATCGTACGTTTAACAGGGCCGCAGTTGCGGATAAATAATAGTTCGTAGGTAGCTATTGTTTATTTTGCGGCATTTTTTCTTTGTTTACAGCACAGAAAAGTTTATAACGTGCAATTTATTTCACTTCTCCCGCTGCAACGTACGGGACACCGGTGCATCGTGTGTCACTATAAATAATATGCACTGAAATTCTTGGCAGGACTGAGATACATCGAACAATTTTTTTTAATAATAAATCATTGAAAATTTGTCTAAACAACTATTTTTAGATAAATCTTTCCCGCGTACCAGATACGAACGACAGGAAGGAAAACAACCCTTAAATTTTGCAAACTGACGTAATATCAATTGTTTTCCTCTTTTTTGACTTATATGACCAAAGATGGCTTCCATTTTTCTTTTTTTTTTATTCGTCTCTTTGTAATTCCACGACCTTTATCCCTCGCGCTCCCAGGCCTACCAGCAACGCACCCTGGAATTGCAGCCGAGAAAATGCATCTGCAAACCGGATGCGTTATGACGCTGGCGCAGCTGTACTATGCAATGTGTCTGGTTCAGTCAATATCCGAGTTAATTAGGGGTTGAGAGTACGATTCAAGTGGTTGCGTACGCTGCAGCTTTACAAGGCGCTCAAACCCCCTCGTTCCCCCTTTGAATCCTAGTAAGTACCACCCCTGCATATACTCACCCCCATATCCACTGACACACCATAAAGCTCAATATGCGTGCACACGCAGAGGGGTTTGTGGATGTGTCGGTGCGTGAGCGATGCAGGTGCAGTCATTCGGTAAATTTGAATATCCCAGAAGTTTTAGGATCACAGGGGAGGGTTTTTGTGAAGTGTGCAGAAACACGTTATGGGGTTGAAATGAAAATTTTCGCAGCAACGCGAATTTCTATAGGGGAAAATAAAAGTTTTATAGAATTTGACGTATTACAAAATTCGCATGAAATTCGTGGACTCGGTATCACAAAGATCGAATTATAACGTTAGGTACCCCTTGGGTGCATTGCTCTAATCACGTATGATATCTGACTAATGAGTATAATTAATCGGCACGGTTAATTAACCAAATCGAACTACAGTTAATTACAGAGAAAATGGCGCAGTGCGTAACGACCGGCACGCTATAAAGCCTCTCGATAAGATGAATTATAAGACGATATTATCTCGCTAATTAATCCGGGATTAATTAATGCCTGGCATTAATCATCAGTGAATTCCACATTAATTATCTCGTAGCTTAATTATTCCTTAGATACAATAACTACCGAGCCACGAGGACTACTTACCTACCACTGTATCTACAGTGTATTAAGCAAACGGATGATACAGGGCGTTTCAGTCGAAGGTACAGTCCCCTTCAACACGGTTAGCTGAATAGCAATTGCCGTGAATCGAATAGGTAACCAAACTAGTATACCTAGTCTTCTGCCTCGTATTCGAACGCAAAGCCGTACGACAAACAGAACAGGGCTGCCAACGGATCAGGATGGCAAATAAAGCGAACAGGGAAAAGCAGATTTGCAGATGCCATTGGCATGGACCGTTCGAACGATCGAACGGTATTCGTACGAGTATCCCGAATTCTGGAACAGGTAGTAAAAGACAGCAACGCCATCTGTTGGCGGATTAGAGACAACAGGAAACTCATTAGGCTCTCCTAATTAACCGGCCGAATATATCACGCACTTGTACACGCTTCAACGGACACACAGTTTCGTTCCAATAACGTCACCCGATATTTACGTATCGACGAATCTTACTGCGTGTACCACGTGCTTTCTCAAATTGGAAATACCAAAATGGGATAATCGATTAATGAGTCGGACGAAATATATTAGTTCATTACCTTGCTAATTAACGTAATAAATACCGAGATACCCTAATTACATGGGTAATCTACAGGATCCCATAGAAATTCACGCAACACCCCTATACCAGTGTGCCAGTAGCTCTCGTGACTATTGTCTTCGCGAAACGCAAGTTTCGAAATTCTATCGAGGGATTTTCAAAAGGAGATTTTACCGAAAATACTTATCCTTCGCAATTTATCGAAAGGAGGTAAAGACTTTAACAGTCAGACACAGAACGCAGTGGAAAATGAAGAATTTAGTGGATTTCAATCGTGTCCGACCACGTACAGGGAATACCTACTTGCTTCTATACCAAGGGGATGTATATCTATATATACGAGAGGAGAACAAGCACTGGCGTAGAACGTTCAAACAAGGGGTGCTCAGCCACAATGCAAATTCACTGGGGTGTTCATCCCTTGCACGGAAGCACAGACACAAACCTATTTATACACCATGCGTGTACCATCCATACCATCGAGTTACTTATCCATCTACCAGTAGAATCCAACATTTGTATTTCAACCCTCGCGCACTACCCCTGCACTTCCGGATTTTCCTGGAGAACTCTTCCTATGCAGTTTGATTCACCGTATTGTATTGTCATTAGCAATTCTACTGTACTTTACAGTGTAATTACCAAGTGTGTTAAATAAATATAGTCCAATCCCGTTATAAGGTTCCATTTGGGGTTGTAGGAGAATTACTTCTAAAAATTATGGTTTTCCCACCCACCCCCTATAGTGGTACTGGGCAGGACCACTGATCATAAGCCTTTAGTTTGTTTTACACGTTACGTTTTACCGGCATTTCACTTGGGACTTATAAAGAGATCTGAGTCCCAAAACCCAAAAGAGCTTTAGAGTGGGGGAAGCTTTCGAACTCGAAAAAAAGAATGAAGGGAAAGGCGCTTATAATGGAGAGGCTTATATGGAGATTGGACTGTAATGGCTTATTGGTCTGTCATGGTAAATCGATATCTACTGATACATTGTAAATACGTTTTTGAATAAAATGGCGCCTGGGATTGAATATGTATTTACGGTCGCGTTGGGTGGAAGGGATGTAGGGAAGACAGGGGGGATTTTTTACAAGGTAAATCTTTTGAATGAATAATTTTTGTGGGTTTTTAGTTTCCAAGTTATCGCGCTGGCAGCTCGATGAAAACGGCAGTAGGACAGAGGGCGTTGTTATACCATGTTCCTTTAAAGTGCCGGGTGGCCTGTTAAATTTAAAATAGCCTTTTGTGACGGAACTTCGCTTTTCAATTTTGAATAAATATCCGTTTCGACTGCTCCTCAATAATTAAGCACTTTCAAATGATTCGTCTGGAAGGATTCACGGT
>JARQST010000576.1:506829-625714 GCA_030142225.1 Pachycephus smyrnensis
CAAGCAACGCGTCAGACGTATTCCACGAAGTGGAATGAAATGTAAATCAAGCGCGTCGAACCGCACGGGACGCGTCGCGACGCCGTCGTCGTCGCACTATTACTATTTCATTAACATTACATTTAATTTCATTTAATCAACCGTTCCTTATTACCGCAAGTATTCGGATAGGCTGTCTACTCCGACTTGCTTATCAGATACTTCAGGGATTCCCCGACGTCGGAGACGCTCAGCGTCTTTTACCCATAACCACACGAAAGTAGTCGCTTTGAGTCTTCCCCTACTTCATCGAATGATTTTTCGCTTAAAATCCTTTTTTTCACTCTTTCCCCCCTTCTCGCGTTTTCTTCTTTCATAATAAAAAAAAAGAAAAGAGGGGATCTCCACCCCTGACTTACTTTGAATCATCCTACTGTACGTCGCGACGCGTCTCCTTCTCAAACCTTTCTCCGTCGAGACGTCGACGGCTTCCCCCTTTTCTTTTTTCTTTATACTCGACGTTAAAATCTTTCTTTTGTCCTTTGAAACATCCCTTTCATCTCCTTCCTCCTGAATTAAAGATTTCCGACGCGTCTCCCCTACCCCCACGTATCGACTGTCTCTACCTTATTGCTATTTAAACGTGCGTTTCTCAGAACCACTATACCTTATCTTTTTTATCTCTCTCCTCTTCATCTCGACAGTCCAAATTTTTACTGGATACATTAACCACTCGATACCCATTGCGCCCCATTGGGAACATCCGACCCATGAAAATCGATACTTCCCGCTTTATCATGCAGATATGCCTATTATCAATTTTCAAATAAAACACTTCCGGTTAGTATACATACACGTATATCTATATACAGTTACGTATATTCATGGAATACAGAATTCTTTTTACGAATACCAATATTTATACTTTCCTTTTAATCCAACAAGACGCTGTCACTTTATCCTCGATATTTCCTTTCTACATTTTTGCCCTTTGACCTCCCCCCACCCTCTTCCCAGCTTCACGGTATTTCTTGAATTCGTGGGAAAAGAACTCTACCAATACATGCGCCCGCGCTTGACAAAGCTTTTACCTGCTGGACCCACGTTATATATGTGTATATATATATACATATCAAAGTAGCATATAGGTAGATGGATAAAAGTTTTCAGAAAATCACGATCCGCTGTTTCCACGAATACGACACTCCGGGGAATATATCGCGGGTGACGTAAATCAGCTTGTATGTATATGTACATTTTATGCACATATATGTATATATGTTCCTCTAACTTATACGTTATATATATAATATATATATATACGCGTTTATCATATTAGTTCAGTTAGGAACCGCAATGGCGCTTAAAACACATATGCTACGCTTATTTGACAGACTCCGTAATATTGGCTGACCCACAATGGCATTTTACTATTTTTTAAAAAAAAAAAGACTTTCGTCGTAGCTATGGGGCTTATCGATTGATTATTGGCAATT
Organism: Pachycephus smyrnensis; assembly: GCA_030142225.1. NCBI lineage: Eukaryota > Metazoa > Arthropoda > Insecta > Hymenoptera > Cephidae > Pachycephus > Pachycephus smyrnensis. The sequence goes on from JARQST010000576.1 coordinate 508,305, forward strand.
GACTACGTCCCTTATAAAATATCTCTATTACGGCGTATCTACGGATTTCAAATATTCAAAGTTAACGAAGGTAACAACCGGATCGTTTATTACGTCGCGGCGCGTCGCGATATTAAAAATGCAGCTTGATGTGAAATACGATCGCACTGGCGACGATAAACTCGCGTTATTTCCACTTCGAGAATTTTTCCACGCATTATTGCCTATGACTCTTTCCACGTCTGTGTGTATTATTACGTATAGCTATATAGGCACGTGTACAGACGTAAGCACGTAGATAGATAACAGGGGAACAAAGGAAATTAGAAAAACGAATATCTAAGCTATGGATCTTCGATAACACACTTGTCACTGGAATGTCTTCGCGAAGACGTTTTATCGACGTATAAAAAAATCGCATGCGGAATGCCGCGTCTTTTGCCCGTTTCCTCCGACGTTGATCGGAGTTTAAATTTTGGTTACCCTTTTTCAAAACTATATAAAAAAAGTTGAACCAGGTTTAATCCACATCGTTGGAAACGGGCATTTGCCGCAGCGCCGTAACGCGCGTATCTAAACGAACGTGTTACGTCAGCATAAGATTCGATTGGCGGGAATTTACGAATTCGTTAATACGATCCGCCATCTTTTATCTCCATAGAGATTAAAACGTTATGCAATGTATATTTAAAAGAATAAATAAATATCAACGTGGAGGGAGTATAGGGTAAACTATATGACAAAATATGAACACGTATGTTTTTTTGTGTTTACGTGGTTACCCGGATGTTCATTATTTTTCATTTTATGTTCAAAATGTATTTTTTATATATATGTTTTTTCCATACGGGTAATAACAAAGTATTAGTATCAAGTTGAGGTTAGAATGTCCAGGTGGAAATTCTGCACGAGTTTTCTCGATCGGTCATTGGTCACCCGTATGGATTTTCCCACAATGTAGAATCAAATCCCCTTTACATCCCCTGTACCGATTTCAAACCCTTCCAGCACCCCTTTACCACCCCCTCGATATATATCTGACTATTCCGTACCACCTATGGGCAAGTGAGTATATAGGACAAAAATCGGTCGTGGAAACAAATCCATCGGAAATGTCCATTTTGAAGCCGTCAAAGCGTAAGCGGCCATTTAAACCATCTGTCATACGTGGGGTGGATACAGATATATCTATAGTTAGTATCTAGAAATTCGTCAGGTGGTATTTTCGGAATCAATTTTTTTTTAGAATTTTGTACACTTTTTTTCAAAATTCTTGAAGGGGGTTTTTTTGGTGCTTGGCTGTTTTATACTGTTGAATTTTTTTACGCGCAATTGTCATTGATAACAATGATTGGCGGGCGTTGGAGGGATGCTAGTAGTAGAGGAACGTGTAGTGTCAGCCATGGGTATGTATATAGCTATATATCCATATGCATTCAGTGATCTTAGCTGGCTCGACGCCATATTAAAATCGTGCTGGTTTCGTTTGCCAGTTGCGTATTGCGTATTCCGGTTAGGAGATACAAAATGGCCAAACATCAATTCCCAAGGAATTGCCTTATTGGAGTTATGCAATGTATACACGTGTTCGCGTACGTATACGAAGACATGTGTAACTTGTCCATATGCAAACCCTTAACGTTATTCGACAATACCGTGAAAATTTGCCGGATTATTTTGGATTTGTACGCGAAAGCCGCAAAGCCCCGTTCGCGGGACGCTCGTCACGTTTGTGCAATTGCGTCGATGCAATTTTATCCGACGCCCGCGGCCGCCGCGACGCGCATATCGATATTCGACGCGTATCCATACGTCAATGGCCAATTCGCAATATCGAATGCTACTGATGCTGTACTGTTTTCTTTTGACAAGAATTTTTTCTTTTTTGACTTAGATGAGAATAAAGGCTGAGAAAGAGCGTTTTGGATTTTTGTCCGAATTTGGCGGGTAATTGCACGTAAGATTTTTATGGTAACTAAAAACTAGGAAATTTGACCGCGAGTCATTTGAATCGCGTAAGAAAATTTTGGATCTGGACAATTTGGGATTTTTTTTAATTGCATCTCTTTCGTACCGTATCGTAAACACGTAAAAAGCTCCTTGCGTCGACGTCACGAATGAACGGTGTGAAAGGGTTGGTATAGGAGTGGAGAAAAAAAGTTTGAAAAAAAAGGAATATACGTCGGCGTGGAAACATAAAAAAATGGCATTCGTTGGCTGCGTGCATGTGGGACTAAGGGGTGGCGGGAGAAAAAAAAGTTGAAAAATAGAAAGAGCGTAAAAAAGGTACCGAATAGAACAAGAGCGTGTGCGCGAGAGAGAGAGAGAGAGAGAGAGAGAGTGAGAGAGAGAAAGAAAAAGCAAAAACAGGGAGAGACGACGATGAAGAGAAAAAGAGCAGGAGATTTTTCCATTAGGAAAATTTGCATACTAATAGAAAGCTCGCGGCAAGGGAATTCGAAAATGTAATTTTCCATCGATGCCAGTGGCCACGCGTGTGCGCATGCGCGTCTCCTCACCTATATGCCGTAACGGATGATATTCTTTTATCAGCCACGTTATCTTTGTCCCTTTTCATTCTTTTTCTTTTCAATTTTTTTTTTTTCGCTCAAACTCCATCGTTTCTGCTTTCAGATGAAAAGTACCACATGCTGCCCACCGGTGAGCTTCTAGTTTTTGCCGTATCTTCGGCCGACGCGCATTCCAGCTATCGTTGCAGAACCGTCCACCACGTTACCGGCGATACCGTCGAAAGTAGCAATTACGCACATTTAATACTCACCGGTAAGTAATTCGCGAGGTGAATTTGGCAAATTATTTTTTTCAATTTTATCTTTCATTTTTTTTTACTTACACGGACTTCTACGATTAACCGAAACAACAAATTTTCATAACGACTCTTTTGGTCTTGTCTCTGTCACCGCGAATCAGCCTTACGAATTTGATATTTGACGATTACTAAATTCGCACGCTAATTCGTTATCGCAAAATTCTCTATTATCGTACAGTGCACTGCTAAAGGCGAATACCACTATCGGCTGTAACAGTTTTATAAAAACAAATGACGTAGAGTGTACTGGCATATTCCGTGTTTCTATATCTGAAAATGTTATTTTCATGAAACAATCGCGACTGTCGTTGCTCTCGAGGTACGCCGTAATAATATTGCATTAAGGCACGAGTGCAGCGGAGAAACGCGAAGAGATGCAGCAAAGCCCGCCGGCCATATTGTTCGAGGGCAAAACTGAGTGCCAAGAGGAAAGGACAGCGCTGGCAAGAACAAAGTAGCGAAACACTGATGAGGCCAGACGCTTTTGGTACAGGATCTTTCAGACAGCTTCACCTTCCGTCTTATCGAGCTTGACTGCCACTTCGTCGTACTTATTTTTTTTCTTTTTCTTTTTCGCGTCTTAAGCGACACTTCACGGCTGCAGCGTCTTTCACTTTTATTTTCTTTTCTTTGCAAATTTCAGCGGACCACGTCGTCTTTCGACACTTTTATAATGATCGAGGATCGAAGGATCATTAATATTAATCCTTGATAGGGATATATTTTTATAACGAATCTTTCACCTTAATAAGATTGAGGGTGTTGCGTAATTGTCTCTTGTCATAAAGCAGGGTCAAGAGTTCATAATGGCATACGCGTGTCTGCACTATGACAGGTGCATTCTGGAATGATGCGTGCACGCATCAATATTTCGAAGCGAACGGTGCATCGATGCAAGTTCATAATGGAGAGCGGAAGCGGAACAGTGCTGTGAATAAAGGGGGATTTGCAAAGAGTGCATTTCGTTGTGGTATAATAAAGGAAAGAGAGAGTGGGGGGGGGGGGGGAGTAGACCAGTGGAAATCATCGATGATTCAGCCGAGAACATCAATGGATCCATTATGCAATCATCAGGCAGCATATTCGCAAATGAAGAGCAATGAATGGCTACTGTTCAAAAAATATTTTTCTCAATAAATGCAAACGAAAATAATTTCCCATCGAAATGTGTATTTTGAACGTAAAAAAAACTGCATATCCAAAAAGGACCAATCTGATTACCGAAACACGTAATGTTATTCTCAATGATCGCATTGGCTGTTATCAAGTTCATATCAGTGTCGAACGAATGAATTTCTACTTGCTAGAAAAGTCACAAGGAAGCAAAGAAAAACGATTGTTTTCTCGAAGAGATGAACGACAAGAAGAATCGAAAAGCGCATAAGACGAAGAGGGAAAAAGTAACGGGAGGAAGGAAGAGAAAAGCAAGGAGGATGAGACGAGCGAGAATGATGGCGACGGCCGTGATGATACCTGCTGTGCGGGTCGTGGGGGGGAGGGGGATTGCGGGGGATGCTGAAAGAACAATGGAGCCGATGCAGCGTGCTCAGACGGCCGTTTAGCTTCCTGCGTATATCTCGGCGGTTTCTTTTCGCTGGTAAGGAGAAAAAGAGAAGGAAGAAAGGAGAAGGAGAAGGAAGCAAGAAAAAGATACTACGGCTGCCGAGTCTCTCCACTTGCTCAGGAAAGGGTTGCTCTTTGCCAGAAGGGATGAAAGCAAGACTGAGACGGAAAACGGCAGAGTGAACGACTAAGAGTAAATAAGAAAGAGAGAGAGTGAGAGAGAGAAAGAAATTGGGTGGAGAGACGGAAAGGGGGGACGTGTAAGAAAAAACAGATAAAGAAGACTGGTCCACGAAGTGCATCGTTTCTGCACTGCAATTCACTGCTGTTGCACTTGCACTTGCAGCTACCACGTGTGTATACAGCTAGTATAGGGACCATAATATCCGTGTCTGGTATACGCATAGTTCTTGAACAATCGCAGCGTTGATGTGGCGTCGGGACGCCTGCGTCGCCCCCTGCCGACGTCGACAAGAAACAATGCAGCCGTCGCGGCGGCACTGAACTCGCCGGTTACTTCTTCGCCTCTAGCTGGGCGCAAGTCGCAATCTTATTGTGAACGAGGTGTACGTGTGTATATATATATAAATACCTATATATTGCACCATACTGCATTCCAGCTTCTTACTGGTCGTATAGTTGCATCGTGCTTTATGCACTCGGGTCCATAGTCGAGAGATGCACTTCTAACGAAGATACCATTGCCAGTCCCTGATTTCCGGCTGAAATTAATGGACGCGCCTTTGTCTCGCGGAAATATCCTTTGTCTCTTATCGTCGCGACGTTTTCGGCATGATACAATAAATAACGCTGACGATAACGATACAATAAAAATTTGAATTACCGCCGTTATCGTTTGAATGTTAATTCGCAAAATTGATATCGTCCAATGGCAACGAAACGACGACGCCATTAGTTTCTTCCCGGTCTCGTTCGCAAAACTGCATCATTTTTCATCCTACGAATACAAAACGCATAGCTATAACCACCAGAATACAATGCATCGCGTAGAAGATGCATAATGCAGGCTGCATTGTTTTTAGATTTTACGAGAAGGAAGAAAAAAAAAGAAAGAGAGATGGAAGAAGGAAAGAAAGAAAGAAAGAAAGAAAGAAAGAAAAATGAAGGCAGACATCACGAAACCCGCGTCGTATAATTTTCGTTCTTATCTCTCTCCTGTTCTTTACGTGCCCCCTCCTTCCCCTTTCGCCCTTCCAATCCCCGAACCACCCCTCCTATCTCCCACCACGCCCTCGCATTCCTATTCCAAAAGCTACCCGCACCTTTCACAAGAGACTGAGAGACAACGCGATGTTAATATTCTGCTCTTCCCCTCACCCCTTCACCCTTCACCCCTCACCTCTTACCACCAACCACCCTTCGCAAAGTCCATGACGACGACGAATTTTTACGTTTTGGACGTTTACTGTTTATACATAAATGTATATACACACTGTGCATATATTTCATCCAAGGATTATGTATAAGTCGGTGTATATGGTTTTATTATAAAGAAAAAGAAAAAAGCATCCGCCTTTCTGGGTTTCGCTTATCCTCGGGATTCTCATTCGGCCCTTTCCATTTACGAATGGGAGGGGAGAAAATAAAGACAGAGGGATGAGACGACGAATGACTTGAAAGCTCGCGAACGAGAGAGCGAAGAGTCTCAGGAAAAAGAAGTAAAAAATTGGAAGAATAAGTGTAGACAAGGAGTGACGGAGACGTAGAGGGGGCGGAAAAATGTGTATGAAAGATAAAGGGAGAGCGAGAGAGAAAAAGAGAGTAGTGCCTTTATTTCTTCTCTCTTACTTCCTTTTGCTGGCCGTGTATAAGTAATTGCGGGGAGGCACGTTGCTCAACGAAAACTGCAACGAAATCGCACTGGCATCGCACAGCTATATAGCGTACTACGGAAATTGCAGTTGATGCGCGCTTAAAAACCGCCATGGAATTTCAGCGTGCAACGAATATTACGCGAGAAGCGTTTACGGTCTGGACGTAAAAGAGTAAAAAAAAAAGAAAAAGAAAAAAACCGTTATGAGAATTTCAAAGAAAAAAGACCGATGCGCGAAATTACTGCATTACCCGGCTGCCCGGCAGGAGTAATAATTGCAAGTATCGGTTGTTTCGTTCTTTTGTTTCCTTGGCTGGGAACAACAAGGAACAATGTAATGGATCGTTGGAATATTCATTAAGGGATGAACGATCGGCCGGCCACCCTTTTGGGGCATCCGCGTATAAAAGTTACACTAGATATCCTGAATGGTAGGTAAAGGCAGGGATAAGGGAAGGGGTAGGAGGGATGGTACTTATTTTCATTTAGTTTTTTGTTATTGCGTTGGCTCCTCCTCTACTTTGTTTTATAACGTCCCCAATACTTCTCTTTTTTCGCCAAAGTTTTAATGGGCTGACTGCGACGGGGGTTGATTGTAAGGGTCGTCGACTGGGTTGCTTTAGGGGATGCAGATAAGCCCTGACGATTTTCCGTAGGTCCATTGACGTTAAATAACGGTGGATGCAAGTGCATTTTTCGCTATGCAACTGCACGATGCACTGAAACGAGATAGGTTAAATATATAGACACAACCCCACGCGTTAAGGGATGCAAATGAAGTCCGCGAGTGTCGCAGGGATAAAGTTCGAATTATTCAAACCATCACGTGCATCGTATTATAAAAAATTATATTAATTAACAAAAATAGATAAATACATTAATTCAATTAATATCACCCCTAATAAAGTAAAAAATGGATAATTTTTTTTCCACAAACATCCCTAGCATCGTTATCAATTTTTGCATACTCCCCTTAGCAGTGACCCGTTTCTAAAATAATAAAATCCGACCTGACACCAAGCACGCCTGACCTCTTTTACGTATGTGGGACTGTATCACTTTTATACGTGAAATCCAGAAAATCGAAAACACTCCACTCGGGATGATATATCGTGGTCCTATTGTCTAGCATTATCTCGCGGTTAGTCCTGTCACATTTACATGATAAACTGGGGAATCGTCCATTCCGAGCTCGTACTGTTCTCTCCCTCACGTAGAACATTTGTCCAGAGACCCGACAGTGCTCGGTATATAATACCGTGCATTTCACTCGGTAGCATTTAAAAGAGAATTTCATTCCGGTAAGTTGCCGTCACTTATCCCATCCGCATATACTGCATGCTTCGCGCGAAAGAATTATTATAGTCATGAAAACAAAGTACACCGAGTATAACCAAGGAAAATCTTAAATGCAAACAATAATTTGTTCATCATTTTTTTTGGACTTTTATTAAAAATATACTTGCATTTTTATCTTAATCGTATTTGCCCAAAAAAATTCTTTGATAACGTAAACTTTTTATTTCCTCACGAAGCAAAAAGTGAAACGACCGTTCTACCTATACGACCCCATTAACGTTCCAACCCTAAATTTTTATTTCACCCCTATCGACCTCCAACTGATGTACTCGTACGTGTACATATAATAGGGAAAATGTGTCTAAAACGGAATAAATTTTGCTATGTTATTCCCTATGCCGTTTCAGACACCTTTCCCTTATCGTTTACATACGTCCCGATAAGGAGCCAAACTTGATTTCCACCCCTAGCAGTTTTTCCACTAGAAAAAAAAATACGTTCAATTCGTTCGACGTAAGTGCATTTTTTTATACCCCACCCCAATCCACCCCTTACTATCGCCCCGTCATAAATGCATCGTTGATTCACATTACGCATTTAGATAATACACAATAATGTCCCAGGGGTTGTTTTACCCTGCTAGTAGTTACATACCCACATCCGCAGACGGGCAGCTGCTATCAGGGGAATAGGGTGTGTTAGCCAAAGGGTTGTCTGCGGAATATGGCTGGGGTCGATAATACCTACTGTTGCATTATACTCGAAAGTGCAGCGGCCGGTGCATGTGCAAGTGCATACACGTTGGCAAGTCGTCGCATAAGCGCGCGAGCTAAGGACGAAAATGCACTCTCATATTTTTCTACATAGAAAACGGCGGAGGGGTAAAACGTTTTAGAGCGTGGAAAGAGGGGGGAGGGGGGAGGGTTACTATACGAATGTGTAGCTATGCCACTGTGTGGTCCATGGGGGGTTGGTACTAGAAGGGGGTGTAAAGGAGTGAAGTGTCTCTCTAGTAATGGGTGATGCGGAGACGCTCTAGTACTTTTCTCAGTACTGGGGGTGGTTTATATCATCCCTCCATGCTAGACAGTATGGGTACGTACACTAGGTATCAGGGTGATAAAAGAAAGAAGAAAAAAAAAAGGCAATTGCTATAGATGCCTAAGTAGGTATAGGTTGGTACTACTGAAGTCAATTTAACGATGGGCTGTTACCACAGTTAACGCGAATCGAGTATCCAGACAGTCACGTGACAGGGGTTGACACCCTTGTATAGATATATTTTTCATAAATCGTTCGTTAAACGTTATAGGTAATAATCAATAAATTATTTATCACAGCAGATAAGAATCTACGGGGAAAAATGATTTTATACGACAGTCTGATCCTATACTGACCGTATCTACTTACTGCGCTTTTATACGTTAATGTACCTGCGTGATAGATCGATCGGATTTTCCGTACAGCCGATCGTATCGGTAGTGCAGTCATTATTTATTGTAAATTATATATTGTTATAGGGACGTTCATTTCCCTGCAGTTCTATCAGGCATTGTTGTTTAATGTCTTCTATTATTACCGCCATTTTGCGGCATCCCCGTGGAACATTCATCATAAATTATTATTCGTTCATGCGTGTACAGTCATTACTGATAACACTCACCCCTCCCTCCTTTGTCATAATGCATTAACGCCTTCTCCAGCGGCCATAGTGATTTAATCGGATTTTCAATTTAAAAAAAAATATAATCTTGGCCAACGAGCAAATCTACCCCTCGTACTGTTGAAAAAAATAATAAAAGTACTGTTGGTGCGAGCCAAGAGGTTCTCCAGGCTGGTTCTTCTTGTTTCAGTAGTATTAAAAAGAGAGAGAGGGTGGGGGGGCTGGTGCGGCTTAACGAAAACTGCATTGGCTGAAAGGAGGAGAGGAACGTGGGAGGAAGAAGGGGGTAAAGAAAGTAAAGAAAAAGAATTGAATTGCATTAATAAAGAGCCTTTGCCTCGTCGCGTTGGTGGACCTGTTGAAAGGACAAACGTTTAATTTATCTTTTGGCCAAAAGAGCCGCCGTGAAATAGCACTGTGTAGCTATATCTATGTATATAGACAGTCTATATATATATATGACGTATCTACCAACCTACTCGTGGGATAAAAGACAAAAGTAGGTACATCCCCTTAGCTGGATGATCCACTCGTTTAAAAGTATAATTCACATTGTCAAGAGGCATTTTTGAATTCCGTTTGTTTTCTCCCTTTTCTGAGAATTTCTAACGGTAATCTTTACGTTTGCAGATTCAATAGGGATGCATTTTTTTTTTATTAGTTGACAAAGCAGCTGCGGCAAGTAAATATTTAAGTGAAATGCATTTTAACGTTGACTATACCTAATGCATATTTTACCAAAGCATTAAGATTGTTTGCCAAGGAAGGTGTTGGGGATTCGCGATAAATGCGGTGAAATGCGAAAAAGAAGGGGGGGAAAAATGATGAGAGAGAAAACGAGGAAAATTGGTGAAGGAGGTAAAGGCGATGGCGAGAGAGCGAAAAAGAGAATGAAGAAAGTGAATCGCGGACGAGCTATGAGTGCCATAGATAGATGGGTTTCAGGGAATGCACCGGGAATGGAAAGTGCATCCTAGAAATATGCCATTTGAAATGGCATAGGAGGCGGACAACGATCAATACGCCATCAGCTTAAATTACAATAATAACGAGCGCTGGGAAAAGCGTCCGCCCAGGATGCACCGTTATAAAATAGTGCATCTGTTAAATCTATCGAACGTCCCAATTGTCAGTCGCATTGTCAAACGTCAGTTGGCAGTTGCATCGTCTGATGCTATTGTAATCACGTATGCACTCGTGAACGAAGAATTCATTTGTCGAATGACCGACGCATCAGACATTGTTGTATTATGCAGGTGGAAGAGCGGAGGGAAAAATTATTGAAAATATTAAAATCAGATTTAAAAAATAATAATAGAAGGAAGAAGAACAATTAAATAATGAATTTTAGATACAACGGAATGTCAGACAGTAGTACAAGTACTGATAGTGTCAGCCAAGCTGCAGTGACTCGCTCGTATGCATTCAGGAGAGATTATTTTTTTCTGAATGCACCGCAACGAATGCAACTTTCAAAGTGCATCGGAGCTTGCAAATCCAGACGATACCCACATGACTCGAGGCAGTTTAAATAAGGGTGGTATTCACGGCGGTGCATCGCAACCGAAGAAAAAGGGCTGGTTTACATGAGAAATGCCACAAACATACGTGCGAACTTGTACCGGAAAAGCGCAGACTGCAATAAGTTATTTTTTTTAACAATTCTATTTCTTTTTTTCATCCCCTTTTACGTTAATTCCACGTCGATAAAACGTTCAAAACCGAGCCACGTATACGTGCAGCTGCAGAAGCGCATACACGCGTCACGTGTATGAGCACTAACAAAGAGAGGTAGGTGTCTCTAATTTTGTTTCTTCCTTTTTTTGGCATTTTACGTAAAACCATCATTTAGCAGAGAAACCGAAGGGGTTAAGACCACTGAGAACACACCCTTACGCCTCGGGTATATAAAATCACACACTCTGCCTTTTACTGGCGCCAATGCACTTGCTGCCTGATGTATACGTGTGCAACCAATACCGAATAGAGTGCACCGACACTCGAGTGCAACGGGTGCAGTGTAAAACGGCCACTAACACTACCGTCACTGTCAGCCACCAGTACTTGGCAGCCATCCTTGTTAAGCCGTACCCACTGGCAAGCATCGATAGCTAAACTTACTCACCCGGGCAGTCCGCCATTATGCAAAGCACTCTACGTCCATTAGGATTTCCGAAGAGCAATTAGTAAAAGGGCGTGTATGCACATGACTTATAAAGTTCCAGGCTTGCACGTGGGACTCGAATCGAAGGCAGTTGCCAAGTGAAGATAAACGATCTTCAATTCCATTGTTCAGCCAACTGGAAATTAATTGGAGGAATTATTCAAATTTAAAAAAAACACAAGATTGCATAACAATTATCCGTATCCAGCATAATAAATGCATATTCAATTTCTTCCAGAAACAAAAAAAAAGTCATAGACTCGACAGATACCCATAACGATGATTTCATCTAATTTTCGAATACTGATTTGATACTGATTATCCAACGTTTTTCCCGCCATTTTTCAGAACTTCGAAATCCAGTACCACCCCGTTCCAGTGAACGCGTCAATCTCGTGTCCATTCGAACTGGAGAGACGATAGTACTGTCTTGCATCTCACCCGGTATACCGCCGCCAATGTACCTGTGGTTTCGCGAGAGCGGATCCAGAACCGAAATGATCCATAATACAGAACGATCGCACGCACGATCGGGCGTCTTGATACTACAGTCGGCTAGGATCGAGGATTCTGGTTTGTACGTCTGTCATGCCAATAACACTGCTGGCAGCGAAAGGGTTGAGCTCAAAGTTTCAGTGATTAGCAGCTTGTCGATACACCTGGCGCCATTGCAGGTCAGTATGTGAACCACATACGTGAGCATGAATAAAGTATAAGAACTGTATTTTGGGGATGATCGATGGAGTTCAGAATTTTAGAAATTGTTTTCAAAAATTTTGTATTCATCTTTTTGGGTTATTTTTAGACCACTGTTGATCTTGGCAAAGATACGGAATTTCAATGCGCCGTTACTGGACAGCCTACGCCTATTATATCCTGGGCCAAGGATGGGCTCCCGCTTCGGGAGGGATCGTCCAACAGGATCAAAATTTTTGGCGACATGGGAACCACCCTTCACGTCACTGGAGTCACGAGGGTCGACAAAGGGATGTATCAATGCTTTGCGAAGAACGATTTTGAAATGGTCCAGGCTACTGCCGAGCTTCGTTTGGGGGGTAAGTTGATGTCATTGTTAATTAATTAATTTATGTATCTTAATTAAATCATCCATCAATGCATCCATTTGGCATTGTTCGAATATCGGACGATACCCATCAGATAATCAAATTGATTGACATTACCAAATGACGCGTGGTGTAGATTTATATCGATCCGATCAACGTGGAAGAATATCAAAATGGTGACGAGCCAATCAGGTTTCGACAGTGACTATAATTCAATCCATTAATGATTTTTCATCGTTAAATATATTATCACTCAAAGTCGCGGATTAGAGCCTAATTAATTTCAGACAAGTGGATATACCCGGTGCAAAAATTATTAAACTAAGTAATATTCAAAAGTCAGAAAAAAAGAATCTACAATCTCATCTCCATGTCACAAAGTATTAAATTATCCGTCAGAGCGCGCTAGTTTATGCCCAAGGAACAAAGTAAAACCTAAAAACACTTGCCAGCGCGAAACTTCACGGTACAAGTACGAAATTCCGTTTGTTTCTGCAAGGTAACAACGTCGAAAACGTCGAAATTGAAACAGACTGTTTTTTACCGTTAAATAAATACGCCTCGACTTGTCATTGTCCCCGCAAATTACCAACCTAACCAGACCGACTTCTTCGGCAACCTAATGAAAAGAATAAAATTAAAAAAAAGAAAACGCCTCCGAGCTAACAATAAAAAGACTAAAAAACAAAATTTACACAGACACTCGACGAGTTGCGATAAATGTTTGACGCATTTACGTCATTTAACGTTAAAGCCAAAACTGTTTTACGTTTCAATGTTGGTAATACCGCTTTTGGCAGTGACGTCATCCATCTCGCTAACGGACAGTACGATTTTCAACAGTTACCACTCACACAGACCGACTCGCTCCTCTGCGTTATGCTACACAGTCATTAACCAATACAGTCACGTCACTAATTAGCGAAATCTCTGTAATTATTATCATTATGGCTCTTTCGCGATATTACGCGAATGTATCTCCCAGTAGGTCAAACAAATGACAGGCACCAAGAACTACGTCGAAGTACTCGTATAAGTACTTGGGGCCAGGGGCGGGGGGAAGGGGGAGGGGGGCGATCCAAGAATTTCTCCCACTCACCATCTTTCTCCTACGCTCTTAAGGAATACTTTGCGAAAAGTATATTGTCCTAGAAAGTTCATGCGAAATTGAAGGCCGACGTTTAAATCAATTAGAACGAATAAAACGATCAATTAAATACGTCAGAGTTGAATCAGGGTAAATCCCTGTAATTTGCGTACGCTGTATATAACCGTGAATAAATATGGATTGGATTTTGGCGAAGGGATGCAATACGTAATTGGTATTACAAGCCGTACTGGAGTGTATAATTAATCGCGTTGCAGTTGAAATGAAATCAACCGGAATGCAACGTGAGATAATTAACACTTACACGAGAGATCTCACTGAAAAAGGGTTATATAGGTGGTTGAACAATTTTAGGGTAATAACAATTAAAATGCCCTTGACGGCAGTGAAGGAGCTAGTACTATAATTAATAGTACAGTACAGTTATATGTACGTGGTACGTAGTATGCAGTAGTATATACTTTAATTGACAAACTGCAGGTCAATCGAAGAGGGTACCAAGTGCACTTTGACGTCGTTCATTAATGGTCAACCAGAAAGTGCAGTGGTACAAGGAAGAGAATAAATGTCAATTGTCAAACTGGTACAACAATTGGCAAGTAGGAGGGTTTTGTTGACAGGAGAGAAAGGCGACTGGTCGTCGTTGTACAGCGAGGGAGAGGGGGAGTGGGAGGGGGCCCCCTATTCGGTACCAACCATTAATTATAATAATCGATGCGAATAATACGGCTCAAATGGGCATGGCGTTGCGGCCCTGCAATGGCCTATTGTGATTTACGTCCTGGGCAAACAAGCCGCGCGGGTTATTGTCGGCTCTATAATTTGGGGTTAATTCAGTGCGGGCCACTCGAGTTCAGGCGTCAAACCGCAGATCAATAGTTTCTCGCTTGGGGTTCGACGTTGCAGGGGCTTGCTTGTACTGGAAATGTGCATAATTTCAGAGTGCATTACGATGCACTCGGACCGGAGGAGCTGCTGGAGCCCGGGCGAAAACGAAGGGGTTTTTGTTTTGAATCGATGAAAAACTGGATGACGGGAGGCAAATGAAAGTTGGAAATTAACCTTAATGAATTGCGGTATTGGTACGTTGGAGTAATTAGTGCGACGTCGGTATACAATCGATACGATTCATTCCAGACGCTGCACCTCAGCTGCTGTATAAATTCATCGAGCAAACAATGCAACCGGGACCCTCCGTCTCTCTGAAGTGCATCGCCGCCGGAAATCCGACGCCTCACTTCACGTGGACGCTGGATGGATTTCCGCTTCCGCAAAATGACAGGTAAGAAATTGGACGGGAATATATAAATCCGCCTTAAGCTTACCTGGCGGATGGATGCACTGTGTCGTGTTACGAAAGTGCATGCAACTGTGCATATGGGACTTGCATGGGACTGGGATTAAAAAAAAATTCCTACAATGTTTCAGGTTCATGATTGGTCAATACGTTACGGTGTATGGTGACGTCATTTCCCACGTCAACATAAGCACTGTCCTGGTTGATGATGGCGGCGAGTATCGTTGCTCGGCTGCGAATCGAGTGGCGAAAGTGCATCATTCGGCGCGCTTAAATATTTATGGTTTACCCCACGTACGACCAATGGAAAATTATCCAGCTGTTGCTGGTGAAACGATGGTCATCAAGTGTCCAGTTGCTGGATATCCAATTGATAGTATCACGTGGGAGAAAGGTCGGTGCAATTGGTGGGAATTTATCTGCTTAGTTGTTTAACTTTTAATGTATTTAAATATTGGCTATCGATTGGTATCGATTGTATTTTATCGTTTGCGATACCAGATGGACAAGCGTTGCCTACTAGCAGAAGACAGGAAGTATCCAGCAACGGTACTTTAGTATTGCATCGCGTCGACAGCAGCATTGATCCTGGTGTCTATACTTGCACCGCAAGGAACAAGCAAGGCAATTCGGACTCGCAGACTGTTCGTATTGAAGTTAAAGGTAAATAATATCTTTTTCTTTTCATTTTAAAAATAGTATTACTTATTACGGAATAATAATTACGGAACTTCTCTTTGAACGACTTAATACTTATTGTCTGACGAGTATAATGGGGGAATTTTTAATAATCTAACTGAAGTACGGTGGTTCGTTAGTATTCAATTTCATGATTGTTATACGTTGAAAGGGTAATGTAATATTTTTTAGAATATTCTAGACCTTTTTTGGGGGAATTTTCATCAAGGATACCATTTTTCGTGTTACGTAATTATCATTTATTATCTTTACAATTATTCCAGTTTAGAACGTGCCCCGTAATAATAATAACAGTAATTTCAATGATGATTTTCATCCTCCTGATATTCCCCCCTTTCCAAAGGAACGAAGCTACTTAACCCCTTCCAACCCCTGGTATCACTGACAACTCCACAGAGCAGAGTGCCCCCAGAGTGCCCCCCACCCCCCAGTTGTTAATCTATAATGTGTATTACGTGCATCTCCAAAGCTGTGCCATAAGGTGATTGATCCTCCATCGATTATCAATCGTATGAAATCCTGGTGAACAATGTCTGGTCTGTCCCCCTGTTCCAGTACCCCCTAAAATCGATCCATTTAGCTTTCCTGCCGATATTCAAGAGGGCGTCAGGGTGCACGTCTCTTGTGCCGTAAGCGAAGGCGATCCGCCAATGAGGATCAGCTGGTTGAAGAACGGCCGTCCGCTGTCGCCCGGGGAGGCCGACATCGGACAGATGGGCGAATACGCACTGACCCTCAAGATACACAAGGCGTTGCCTGCTCACAATGGAAACTACACGTGCGTCGCGAGCAACGACGCCGCTAAGACGTCGCGCACTGCACCCTTGCTGGTTCACGGTACGAGTTTGTCGCGAGCGTCCAGGGGATGATTTTTCACGATTCTTATATTTATTTTAATCGGTCAGTCATTGTTATTATTAATTTTTTTTCGCGAAAAATTACATTTTTGCCTTTACGGACTTTCAGGGGTTGGTAATCGGGTAGGGTGGGGGATGGGTAGGTACAAATAATAAATTGTAGAAGACTTATCGAGGATGCGGGGTCGTTGTATGGGCAATTTCTTTTCACGAGGGATGTTTTTTTTTTCTTTGTTATTTTGGGTTACGTTACTCGCTGTTTTACCGAGGGTGGTCTTTCTTTTTTTTTTCTTATTTTGGTTTTGTCTCCGCGTTTTTCCTCCTCGTGGATTCTCCACTGCTTGAGACAGTCTCTCGGATTCTTTTCCTTCTTTTGATTTGTCGTTCCCGGAAGTCCCTGGGCTCGCATTAAAAAAAAAAAATAAAAGGGAGACGGCGAAAAAAAAACCGCCCTCGCGAACGAACAAATCAGAGTGCGAGCTGAACGAACGAAACTTTAGCCGACGAAATGGCCTAGGGGTGATTTTCACGTCACGTGTTGTGCCGACAAGCAGAACCAAAACCAGACGGGTCTCTCATTCTCTCTCTTTCTTTGTCTCTGTCTTTCTCCATTTCACTATCTCTCTCTCTCTCTCTCTCTCTTAACTCTCCCTTCTTGTCTCTCATCGCGCTCTCGACGTTTCCATATTTCTCTATTACACACACACACACACACTCTCTCTCCCTCTCCTTATTCTCTCTTTGGGCATTACCCACGTGCACTATCTGGTTCTCCGTTTTCTCAATTATTCTCAAACAACCATCCCTCTGTTCTAATACCCCCCAGGCTCTGGGTGTCTAGGTCAGTGTCTCTCAAACCGGTGAGATTTGAATATAAAATTTTAAAATTTTCTCAAAATCAATTTAAGCATTTTTCCACAAGACTACAAGAACGTTCAAAACCTATATTGAATAATTCCAAAAATCCGTGGTAAAAATCTGTATCTGATCCCTCATTACACGACATTTAATCGTCTCGTCAGCGTTTAGATTAAAATGATTAATCGAACGATTAACCATTCGCGGTATGATAATTTTTTCAAAATTTCTTTGTTGACACATTTTTCTATTAACGCCTCAACAAAAACACTACGTGTTACCATCAGTTTGAGATTCCCTGAACAATGGACGCCGTCACAGAACTCCAGCAGCCACCTTGCACACGCATACGCACACAAACACACACAGATACTGTCGTCGCAAAGTTATGTAACTAACACCCATATTTATTACACGTATCCATATACCTGTATAATGCATAGATTACACGGATCACCTTTATACGTATACATTATATGTACAATATATATATAGTATATAGTGTAATATTACACAGAAGGGCGGTGCAGGCGTCGTCGAGCGTCGCGAAACGTCACATCGTCACCAGACGCTAACGCCTACCAACTTAACGTGGCTCGAGTGCCATGGTTCTGCTGAATTTGTCTAGCATCAAGTGTTACTCTCTTGGTTCCGGACTCGCGCCACGTCGACGTCGCTTTTGGAAAGGCGTCGCGACGCGCCCAGCGCATATGACACAGTGCTACGTCACACGCAGGAACAGTAAATATATCATGCCAACAATAGGAGCGGTACCCGTGGCCAATGATCTTCGAATAAAACAAAACTGCATTATCCACGCATATCATAAAGACAAAATTTGTTAATTTGGAAACATTTTTTGTCTGTAATCAATATTTTCAAAAATCATTGATCCGTTACAAGATGTTATTCAAACTTTACAGGTTTAACCATGTTCCCGCGTAACTGACAACAAAGGAGTAATGACTGTGAGAATTGAAAAAAAATAGATCCAAAAAATTCCTTCGAATCATTGAATTATCAGACTCGCCAGCATCGTCATCAGCTTACCCCACGCTAATGGGACGAATCCTGCCGTCGTAAATTGTACCAGCAAAAAGAAAATGACGTTTCGAAAGGAACGCATCCTCTCTGTCTCTCTTTGTTCGTTTCAGTTCCGCCTAGGATAGCTCCCTTTAGCTTTAACAAGGACCTGTCAGAGGGCGTGAGGGCTCAGGTGACCTGTATGGTCGAGAAGGGCGATCCGCCATTCACGATCATCTGGTCGAAGGACGGCGAAATGATAGCGAGCACAGGAGGTCCCGGCTATGTCGGTGGCGTCTCTAGAGGCCAGAGTCTGGCCCATCTACAGGCCCATCACGAGGCCCAAGGTCTCAAGGTCAAAATCATTGACGACCATTCCAGTGCCATTGTTATCGAACACGTCACTGCAGCACACACGGGCAACTACACGTGTGTTGCGCGCAATCCGGTCGCTGAGGTCCACTGGACGGCCGAATTAGTCGTTCGTGGTAATGTAGCATCAATATGCTGGGTGACAAATAATTACAAAGCCTGATTTACATGATCGAGTGTTGCCAATTTGCACAGATTCACCTTTCCTTTACGTTAAAATCAGCAAAACGCACCCAATCAGATACGCAGCCACATAGGAGATTTATCAGCACAGGATGCCAATTTTTTCTGACGCCTTTTTTCGGGCGCAATTTCTTCTTTTTCTATTTTATTTTTATTCACCTACTATTCGACGTCGCTCAAGATACGTTCACGGCGTGACGTCACACCTTCAGCATGACACGCAAGCAAGCAATGCTGTTTATTATTGCAGTACGATCGCAGCGACGGCACAGTATAGCACAAAGCACCGCTCTTAGATCACTTGGATATTGTTATTGTTATCGAGCTAAGTTATCGATCGATATACCATTGTATTACTTCGATCAAGCTTTTCATTCGTGAGCTTTCATTCGTAATATCCCATGGTTATATACAGTTACACGTGTATCGTCTAGTTTTTGATATCAAACTAATTTTTATCGAATTTTGACATTGGTATTATTGGACTAATTAAAATTGCGTTTTCAACGAAAATTCACGAATGGAATGCTATCATTTTATTGCAATATAGCATGCACACGCACATTTTCATTGATATAATTAAAAAAACACGGCTTTGCCAATATTTCACTTAGAAATCACGAGTATCCATGCTACTCGTATACACGTGAAATTTTGTATTTTTTTTTTTGAAAAAAATTCGGAAATATACTTCCAGGGGATACTCGAAATTTTTAAGTTGAAAAGCACAACAAAAATCGAAATTCTCACTTGAGCACAAAGCACACGTATACCTACTTATACCGCACATACACGATTGTTTATTTGTTCCTTATCTTCACGGACGATTACAACACAGCACCGATTTTACGAAAAAAATTTTGAATTTCTTACGGGTAAAACTGTATTTGTTTATCACGAGTCAACTGTCACACGTGTAATACGTTAAAGTTTTCGTAAGTTAGCGCACTGCATTTTTTTTTCTGGGTCGAGATGTCCGCACAGCACTGATATACGTATAAGTGTATAATATAAATGTACATGTATATATACATAGTGTAAAAAAGGTATATAAACATACAATGTTGTCACGTTCTTTTTTTTATTAAAAAAAAACCAGTGGTCTCATGATTTGACATTTTTTTTATCTCTGATGTTCGGTATCGTGGCCACGTGTTGCATACAAAAAAAGAAATTATTGTCTTCCAGAAAACAATCTTGGTTCTTGAGTTATGAAAAATTATGACGCACCCTTAGTATCATCCGTTTTTGAAAACTCGACGAGACTACCGCGAGAAATTTCGATTTTACGATGGTAGAGAAAAATGAAGATGAATTCAAAAATTCGTAGCGCTCTGTAAATTTTACAAGCTCTCGCAGCAATTTTCATTTTTGCCGTAGGCCGTTTCAAAATTCGCTCACGCCTAAGCGCAATATCTCCGATTCAGTTAAGAGATTTTCGTTTTATTCTTCCTAGAAGAATACGAGACCGCAAAAAAGAAGTTAATGAAAGAAATTGGGAAGATGCTTAAAATTTTTGAAAAAAAAAAGTAAAAAAATTTCCCTCTATCGCAACAACATTCGCAAGAACAAATGACACGTTATCGATTGAAATTTTAAGCGTCTCCCCATTTTTGAAAAACAGCCTCGAAAGGTCCCACAAGCTAATGGAAGTATTTTCAAAAAAAAACTACAGTACCACCCCGATGGATCGTCAAGCCACAAGACGTACACGCACCGGAAGGAATGTCGCAGCTCGTACTGCACTGCAACGCAGACGGATTTCCGTTACCGTCAATGACGTGGCGACGAGCGACCGGAAAAGAGCCTGGCGACTATCGCGACATAGCGAGTCACGAGCACGCGCACGACCTGAGGATACATGCAAACGGATCCTTGGTCTTTGGTCGCGTGCAGGAAAATCACGAGGGTTTTTATCTCTGCGAAGCTGTCAATGGAATTGGTGCTGGTCTCAGCAAAGTGGTTTATCTGACTGTCAATGGTACGTATACAGGAAGGATATGGATTGAAGAAAAATTTTTCCTGAAAGTCATTAACGGATCTTTTTTACTTATATAATTTAATTTTCTACTAATGGATTGTTTATTCTTGTCGCATCCACAGCCCCGGCTCACTTTACGGAAAAGCACAGAAATCACACGGCTCGTCTCGGATCACGTGCATCCTTGAGATGCGAAGCCAAAGGCGATCGTCCATTAAAAATTCTATGGCGGAAAGATGAACTGCAATTGGATTCTGCTGTTTCCGATTATCGTTACATGTTTAAGGAACTTAATACTACCGACGGTGCTGCCAGCGTACTGGAAGTGGTGAGAACTACCCGTGAAGACAGTGGTCGTTATTTTTGCATCGCGTCCAATGCATACGGAAGGGATGAAATGATGATGCATCTTTATATACAAGGTACCTTCGGATTCTGTACCAATGATTGTTTTGAATAATCGAAAGACGAGACGTTCTTTTAATTGGAATATTATTTTTTGCAGAGCCACCGGATTTTCCTAAAAATTTGCACGTTCTCGAAAAGGGCAGTAGGTATATCAAAATTGGATGGACCACTAGCCAGGATGGTAACAGTCCTATCACGCAGTATATCATCGAGTATAAAACGGACACTGGTGAGAGTGATACTGATATCGAATTAAGGATTATATTTGTGTATCAAGGGTGGGGGGTTGTAAATAGTGTCGTGAATCGCTTACAAAAGTTTTCTTTCTTTTCACAGAAGGGTGGCACGATCGAACGTTTCAATCGACGGTACCAGGATCGCAAGCTCACGCCCATATAAGTTCTTTGAGGCCGGCGGTCAATTATCATTTTCGAATTTTCGCGGAAAACGAGTTGGGTAGAAGTCAAGCGAGCAACGTATGTTAAAAATTTTTTAAATAATAAACATCTAATATAGTAAGTTCTAATACAGAGTCACGCATATGGTACAAAATTTTGTGTAATCATCCCAACAGGTTCTGGACATCATAACGGAAGGTGAAAAACCAGGTGGTCCCCCGCGAAATTTAAAAGTCGAACCAGTCAGCTCCACGGAATTCAAAGTGAATTGGGATCCGCCCGATCACGACCTGTGGAATGGGGAAATTCTTGGCTATCACGTTGGCTACAAGGAGCACAAGTAAAAAAAAATATATATCTAACGATCGATAAAGAATATCAATAAATCGGAAAATAATTTTGCTCCCTCGATTTATGAAGGAAAATTCATAATTACAGACTGACCGCTGATCAGTATACTTATCGCACTGTAGAGGGAGTATCAATTGGCAACCCTGCATTGGGCCTGGCGAAAATGTCGATGCCAGAACGCGTCTGTCAATTGAAAAATTTGAAAAAGCACACACGATACAGTATAGTGGTACAAGCCTACAATGCTCTGGGACCTGGACCACTATCACCGGAAGTGGTAGCCTCGACACTGGAAGACGGTAGAATTGAAAAAAATATACCAAAATACAAGAAACAATCTATCGAGAGAGTATTGGAAAAAATTTTAATTCATACAAATTCTTTTTTTCAGTACCCAGCAATCCCCCTCAAGACGTCCGCTGTACGGCCCTGTCATCACAGTCTTTACAAATATCCTGGGATCCGCCACCGGAAGCCAGCCTAAATGGTATCTTGAAGGGTTACAAGATCACGTGGGAAAATATGGACTCATTGACGGAAACTCCGAAATTGAATTCAAAAAACACGGGCGTCCTAACGATCGTGATACAAGGTCTAGAGAAGCACACAAATTATTCAGTTCAAGTATCGGCATTCACAAGGGCTGGCGACGGCGTCGCCTCGACGCCTCTTTACTGTCTGACGGAGGAGGATCTACCGGATATGCCAGCAGGTGTTAAGGCCGTTGCCAGCTCTGCTAATTCGGTCATCGTCTCCTGGCAGCCGCCATTGCGTGCCAATGGCGTAATCACTTCGTACAATGTTCATATGCGGGCCCTCGGCCATGACACAAAAGCATACCGACGGCCAGTGTCACCTCATCAGACTAGTTATCAGGCAGAAAATCTTCAAAAGAGACAACAGTACGAATTTAGCATAGCTGCAGAAACTTCAATTGGCGAAGGACCTCAGACTCCGCCAATAAAAATATCGCCATCTAACGAAGGTAGAATCAACTAATTAAATCGTTTCTCCACGTCATTTTTATTTTCTTATTTTAGAGTTTTAACCTTTATTTCTATACCGTATATAATAGTTGATAATATGCTTGTATGATTTTGATAACAATTGTATGATTTTTCAAGTGCGCGCAGCCATTTACTCATTCGGCAAGACTCTAGTCGTGCCCTGGAAACAGGACGTGACGTTGCCCTGTCAAAGCGTCGGCAAGCCAGAGCCAATGATAATCTGGAAACAATGGGGCCAATTAGTAAAACAATCAGCACGAGTGTCCAGACTACCGGACGGCTCTTTGCAGATAACGGATTTACATAGAGAGGATTCCGGGAATTATACGTGTTTCGTGGAAAATGTTCACGGGTCCGATCAAATTACTCATCGATTAACGGTACAAGGTAGAATCAAAATTAACTAAATTATCAGCAAGCTTAACGTAATAGTACGATGAATATTAATTAACGCCATTAATCGCCTCATACCGTATCTCTATTTTGATACCGACTAGTTCCACCAGCGGCGCCACTACTGCACGCCACTAGCGCCACGACCAATTCGATAAACGTCCAATGGAAACATGGCGACGATGGCGGTTCGCCAATCCGAGGCTACATTTTGCATTACAAGCGCGAATTTGGAGAATGGGAGGAGGTCAAGGTGTCCCATAAAATAAATAGTTTTTTACTGTCGCAATTATGGTGCGGCACCGACTATCAGGTTTACTTAACGGCTTACAATAGAATCGGTATGGGATCGCCAAGTGAAATTGTCAAAGCTACCACAGACGGTAGCAAACCGGAAGCTTCGCCATCTTCCGGCGACAGATTCATCACAGTCAATATATCCTGGATCACTTTACACTTGTACACATGGAACGACGGCGGCTGTCCCATAACGTATTTTGAATTGGAGTACAGAAAGATTGGCGAGGATCTATGGACGCTTGTTTCTAATAATATTGAGGTACTTTATTCCTTCCATACTCCGTTAAACGTTTGCTTCTCCTTCTTCATTATTACTTCTTGTCACTTCTTGCTCTCACCAGGTTCAAAAGACTTATACTCTCAACGAACTACAGCCTGGGAGTACCTATGAAATCCGCATACGCGCACACAACAATGCTGGTTCTTCGGTTGCTGAATACAAAGTAACAACCCTACAACCATACACCAGCACGACTGCACCTGCAATAGAAATAGATCACTACAAACCTCATCACACGCCAATGTACTCCGACCTCAAGCTCATCGTTCCTCTGGCCTTAAGTTCATTCGCAGTGATAGCTGCAGCCGGTGCGATTTTTTACTGTTTTCGAAAGCGTGAGTAGATAATTTTGTTAGGTATTAAGAAATGAAAATTCACAAGAAAAATTTTATTCGCACTGTGGAGGTATACCACGTTCACTCTTTGTTTCTACTTTTGGTTTTAGGTCCCTTAATGGGCGACGTAGGAAATCTTCACGATGCTCAAACAGCTGCGGCACTTGATAACAAACAAAACATGGAACAACGAGAACAGTACTACGCCACTGTAATGAAGCCACTTCGTTCTCCTATTCACGAGATGGCGACACTGGAAAGAATACCGGGTAAGAGCGTATTTGGAATTTCTGTGAAAAAATATTGACTGGTCATTCTTTTTGGCACGGCCATTTTATGAAATCTTGTGATTGTTGACTGATTTCAGAATATTCTGACGACATTTATCCTTACGCAACGTTCCAACTGAAGGAAAGTGTACCGGCTGGC
This sequence comes from Pachycephus smyrnensis, assembly GCA_030142225.1. Lineage (NCBI taxonomy): Eukaryota > Metazoa > Arthropoda > Insecta > Hymenoptera > Cephidae > Pachycephus > Pachycephus smyrnensis. The sequence continues at coordinate 532,980 of JARQST010000576.1, forward strand.
AGCGAAAGCCGCTGCGACGCGGCGGCGCCACTGCAGACCTTTGTTTATCACGACCCACGACTATCGGCCGCCGACACGTTGCAGCTGCGTGAGGTACAGTTGTGACTCGGAACTGCATTTTTGTTTTTTCACACAATTGTCACAATTTTCTTTTTTCCTTTTCTTTGCCTCCCTCGTCGAGATAACTTATCACCAATCACGTAGCGAGTATGGCTTTACGTATTGATCCCATGTGCAATATTATTATGCATGTCACCCCACGGAAATCACAGTGAAAAAAAAAGAAATTTTAAATTTAACGAATCGCACGATTTTCAAAAATTCTTCTGCAAAATCAGCGAGAGCACGTTCTTGCCCGTAATGGCGACAATTTTCCAAATGCACGTCTTGTACGAAGAAGATTGTGAAATATAATTATCAATATGATTATATCTTAGACGGATGAAAAAGAAACTTTACAATTATTTACTTAACAAAAAAGATAAAGAAAATAATCAAAGTCGCGTGAATCTCGCCTAGCCTTAACGACGATTAAGGTCGACCAATCACCACGTTCAAACAGCTCAGAATGTTGAAAATAAAATGAAGTAAAAGCAAAGTCTAAAAAAAAATATATTATCCGTCTGCTGGTCCCCTCCTGCTTCGTTATACATACATAAAAAAAAATTCCGCAGCCATAGCCAATTGCCGAAAGGATATATGATTGTTCATTAACACGTCATCCAATCAAATCAATTCCGTCTGATTGCAGTCGGATTGCAACCGGTACACTAAGGTGCGCGGAGGCCGTGCGTCCTCTGCGCCATTGTATAAAATCCACAAGCCAGGTAATCTGGGCAAGTCCGAATCAGAGGAATACGACACGCATGGCTCGGACAGCGACACCGAACTGGGGACCAGCAGCAGAACCGAATCATCTAATCATCTCGTCGATTCGCACCATTCGGTACCGGGCAACGATGCCCGTGTCCACAGTACGCCCAGTTCACACGTTACCCATATATATGATAAACAAAAACAAAAAAGAACTAGAATCAGAGGATAACAGAATTTTCGAAAAATCGAGGAACAGTCCTCTTTTTTGAAAATTTTGACAAACGCTAGGCGAGTCGCGCGACCAATTCCTCTTTCCTTGTGTGAATAGATAATGTTGAGGTCCTCCTATTTTTCATTTTTTTTTACAAAATTGGAATGCGCATGCTTTGAAAATTTCCCTATACATAATTTACAGCACCCTTTCTTATCAGCCATAAGATATACGTATATAGATATATCGTTATTTCCAATACGTCTATCTCATGAATAATATATATATGATTTCCTGTTTACTCCTTAGACTTCCTGTACCATGGACCAGAATCTAGCACGTCTACAGAATCCTCACCGATTTCTGAGAGAAAATCGTTTCCTCGACGAGGAGGATCCAAGTAAGTTTTGACCCCATCGATTTTGAAAATATAAAAAGAAAACTTTTTTTCACCCACCCTTTCGATAATAACTTTGAATCGACACGCCAGTGTCCTCCCAGCACAGAATCCTCTAGAGGGTAAACGAATTGTAAGGATGTTACAGTTGGCGCGTTGTACCCGCGAGGAGACCAGGTCAGGGCTCGGGTCAGTCAATGGGTTTGGCAATCCCAAGCACCAGTCGAGCACTCACATCGTCAGTAGGGAACAGGAGCGTGACGGATGCGGAAGCTTGTTCATCACCAAGGTGGACCCACCCTCAGGTTTCTCCGACACGATTGAGCTAAGAAAGACAGAGTACGACCTGGACCGCGGCCACGGTGCGCACAGGAGATCGCAGGGCTTCGTGATCGCGGTGTAAATACTAGAAGACGGAAGAAGAAGAAGAAGGGGGGGGGGGGAGAGAGAGGGAGAGAGGGAGAGAAGAGAAAAAATAAAGGAAAAAAAAAAATTAAAAAATCTTAATATAAAAAATGTCAGGAATTCGCGATCAGCTGATCTGACAACTCGAAGGAGATGACGAAATATAAAGAATGTTTACGGTAACACAGTTCAATGGAAATTTGAAAACAGAAAGAAAGTATAACGATAACTGAATGTCGGGGAATTTTGAAAGATTCCAAAAAGATTTAGTTCGAAAGTGAACTAACGGTATTTGTTTGTTCTCTCAGTGTGGGCGTGGCCTATTACTCCGCCCCTGCCACTCATAGGCTAATAGTCGTAAACATTGATGTTAAATAATCTCCGCAATTTTGAGCCAAACAAATGAAAAACCCCACGAATACGTAACTTTTTATTCTTTTTTTTTATGCCCCTCGATGAATCCAAACCTAATTAACTAAATGTGGTTGTTTTACGACATCCTTCATATGACTGTACTGTGGACCTATTGAACTGTACTTATCGTCATTCGTGTTAATTGAAAGTTGAGAATTGTGAATGGTTTTGTAAATAGTGAGTAGTAACCAGTCATCGCGATGACTGGTGAATGGCAGACATATGCTTAAGGCTCGTTTCCACGTTCGCGTTACTTTGCGTCGTGACGCACTGTGCGTTGAGCAATAAAAAAAACTGATTTTCTGATTGGTCAACGCAGTCATGACGCAAAGCATCGCAAGCGTGGAAACGAGCCTTTATAGTAAATATACTATAAGAAGAGTGATAGACGAGGAGAGACAGCGGATATAGGCTGGCATAAGAGTAACGAGACTTGAAAAGAAAAAAAAAACACTGTTTGTTGTAATTGATGTAAAACGCTATCCACACTAACGATCCAGCGATCCTAAAGAAAAAAAAAATAAGATCCGCCAATCAGGATCCGTGGATATCACGTGATCGTCTACGTCCTCCGTTCGAATAATCGAATCTAGTCAATAAGAGCGCAACCACTACCACACTTAAAAAAAAAACGATTCAGTTATTTTCTTAACTTGATCGTACGTTTTTCAAATGTCCCGGGCAAATGAGAGAACCAAGTATCACGAACAGTAAAAAAATAAAATAAAAACTCGCCAATCAATTTTGCCCGATCGATTAATTGTATAATGAATTATTTGCGCGACGACGGTAATTTTCGAAGGATGGAAGACAAACGGATAATCGAGAGCGAAGAGGAAGAGGAGTAACAGAGAGAAACGTTATTTATCTTGCGTTTTAGACTATATTAGATTGTTTATATTGCACTTACTTTATAAAATATAAAATAATCGTTCCAATTTCAATATTTCCCATACACTGTACCTCTTATTACGTAATCGAGCGATTAAAACCATGCGTTCGTTATTTATTTATTATACTTGGCAAATTTTCTTACGAAATTCACACTTGTCGATGTTTAATTCACTAAATGTCAGGAAGATGGCGCTGCGTGTTCTGTCCAGCAAGTGCTGCCACCCTTCAAGCGGCAAAACTTTGAACTTCACAGCAAGGTTATACGCGTAACGTGTCCTATCAATGGTAAAACATTGTAGTAACTAAAAAGAGATTCCAAAAGCATAAAGATCGAAGATACACGAAATATCGGCAATATTATTAAGATTCCTTTAAATCAATGTGATAATGTGCATGGGAAATTAATCGCAAATAAATATCTTATGGAAACGAACGCTTCGGGCTATTAATTAATTATACATTGATCTACCCCAATTATGCAACCATTTGAAATTTCCCCATTTCCCTGATTTACTATAAAAATCCCTTGAACGTGTCTATTAAACCCAAAACCATCAGGGGTATTAAAAAAAAACTGTTACCACATAATTTTGCAAAAAAATACATAGCCTTGACAATACTATATTTTTGTTCTTTTCAAGAACGAAACTCGGTATATCCACGTAGGAAGTACACCAATGACGTACCAGAATCGATCCTGTCAACCCCTTCCTCTTCGAATGCGCATCCCCACCGGAAATTCTCGCAATTCTCAAGGGATGCTGTCAATTCCGAGAGAGATATTCGTGGAATCGAGTATTTCCGCTGGCCATTCGTGGCGGAGACGATCTTTTATTTTTACAAGTTCAGTTCATTCCGCCGCGGATAGGTGCTCGAATATCTACAGGGTGGTACAAGAAGAGCATGCGCCGTGTTTTCCAGGCTGGACCCTGTGTACTATGAGTGGTGGTGTCTACGGTGGTGGTAAGACACGTTCCAACAACGTAACGTTTCTTTTACAACCGATAAAAGTCAAAAGAGAAAACACTAGCTTCCCCCCTATGACGAGTAACCAGTGCACGTCAATAAGAGAATAAATGTTCCATAGACGAGGTCGGAGCTATTATCTTCGACATTGGCCACCAAAGCCTGCGCGTTGGATATGGCGGTGAGGATGCACCAAAGGCTGAAATTCCAACGAGCCTCGGAGTCTGGGAAGATGCGAACGACAGTATCGACAGCAGCCAGCAAACTGTCAAGAAGCAATACAACATCGACGTCACTGCCATACAATTTCGTAAAAAAGGTAAACAACAAAATAATACCCAAACACTATAGTTTCTATAATTATCAATGATCGTTGCGATGACAATAATCCCGACAGCTGATTCTTGACAGCTGTCAATCCTTTCTTAGTCTTCTTCACCCTTGTTTCTTCTCTCTCAGACATGGAGCTAGTCAGTCTGATGAAGGACGGAATGATCGACGACTGGGACATGTTTGAACGTCTTGCCGAGTACACGTACAAGCAACGGCTACACGCGTTGCCAGAGCATCATCCGATCCTGTTGACCGAATGTCCTTGGAATACAAGACTAAAGCGGGAAAGACTGCTGGAGATGATGTTCGAGAAGTTCAACGTCCCAGCAATGTACATATGCAAGAACGCCGTCCTGGCGGCTTACGCGAATGGCCGCTCGACGGCGATGGTCGTCGACAGTGGCGCCACTCACACCAGCGCCGTTCCGGTTCACGACGGCTACGTCATCACTCAAGGAATCGTCAAGAGTCCTCTGGGTGGTGACTTCATTACCATGCAGTGTCGTCAGCTCCTGGAGGAAAAGGAGATCGAGTTGGTACCAGCCTGCCTGGTGGCGAGTAAAGGTAACCTGACCTGGCCTGACCTAACCTAAAATAACAATTAATTATTTGTATCCTATGCAAGACGTAGTGAGAGACCGGGAACCACCAAGATGGATCCGAAGATCTGGTCCACAGCCGACTTCGTCCTGGCTGACCTATATGGTGCGTGAACTACTGCAGGACTATCAGATGAATTGCCTTCAAATCTCGGATGGTCCATACGACGAGGACATTGCCGCCACTTTGCCAACTAAGCGTTACGAATTTCCCACGGGATACAATGATGAATTCGGATCGGTACGCCTGATGATTCCCGAGGCACTCTTTGATCCGAGTAACGTTAAGGGCGTCGGCGCCAGCATCCTTGGCGTCGGTCCATTGGTCACCACCAGTGTCGGTATGTGCGACATGGACATAAGACCAGTAAGTCGAACAAAGGAAAAAAAAGAACAATCCAGAATTTTTGAGACTGATGATGAAAATTGATTCTGAACCTTTTTTTTAGAGTCTCTACGGAAGCGTCGTTGTCACCGGTGGAAATTCATGTCTTCAAGGCTTCAGTGATCGACTTAATAGAGATTTAGCTAGTAAAACACCCCCGGTAATTATAATCGTAATGTTAATTAGGGATAGTGGATTACTTTTGCGAATCGCATTGTTTATTGTCTTGTGATTTATTAATTGTTCATTGCAGAGTATGAGACTGAAGATTATTAGTGCCAATAGCTCCAGCGAGAGGCGTTACGGTGCCTGGATCGGTGGCTCCATTTTGAGTTCACTTGGATCGTTTCAGCAAATGTGGTTGTCGCGACAGGAATACGAGGAATCCGGAAAAATGATTCTGGATCGATGCGCTTGAGGTAATTTTTTATGCAATTTTACGAAGAATTCGAGCCTAAATGCATAATGGACTTTTACATGAATTTTGGGGGAGGAAAGGTAATCGTTGATGCATGTATAAAATTTTTGCATTTTTTTGCCGGGAATTTTAACCCGATGCGCTTTGTACACGTAAAACGTTTATCTCGCGATATTTCTAAGATGGTATTTTAAGAAAAATCAAAATTTACAAGAAAGAAATTTCGTGCGACGGAGTGATCGTTAATTCGTTTGAAATTTTATTATTCAATTTCAAAACGTGATATCAAAACTGGCCTACGTAAATAAATAAAATTCGTGAGTCTAGGCTTAAAATCTGTTTCGAAAAAGAAAATGTTGAAAAAATTTATTCTAAATATCGTGATAGAGGATTTTCAATTTTTGTAAATACAATGGCCGATCTATGCGTAAGACAGTTCCTAAAATTTTCGAAATAACGAACGGATTTGAAAGTCGATAAATTTATTTAGCGCGTTTGAAATAATTTTTTGATGGGATTATTCTAATCGATACTTTTTACACGTTTTTTTTCCTCAATTAATGGTCGCGTATGCATACATATATATATCATATGTATATATGAACAGAAAATAATCAACAGTATTCAAAAAATTTAATCGTCCGTAGATTTTAGTACAGATCGCGAGTAAAATAAACTTTTTATAGTGCTCAACGAAATTTGAAAAAAATAAACTTTCACCTAGCTATTAAGCGATTTCAATCAAATTGCTACTTATCATTCGTCCTGATAATCCATAAAAATGTTAGCCATTTCGTTGCAATCGCAAATCGAAAATTTGGGTTAAATCAAAAATACAGATATCCACCTATTTCCAATAGCAATACATATATATGTAGTTTACTTACAATTAGAATTAATAAACAATGGACTGAAATACGTTGGAGTACGCTTACCTGATACGTTGATTATAATTAGTAAAAAATTACACTAATTTTATCCAAAAATTCCTTAAACATTATTTACATCAATTATAAGTAATTATTGTGTATTTATTGTTACTACTTTTAAGCTTCTCAAAGAATACAAAAGCTCAACAATTTTTTTATCCATAAAATAATTTGATTACATTAATTAAATATTTATAACAGTGCAACTCCAAGGCACATAGCAATAACACAAGTAAAATAATGCGTTGCTATTGCATCAGTTGTGTTAATAAAATTATGAATTGAATAAATAATTTTAAATAGATTAGACACATCCATTTCTTTAATTAGACTTCCAAAATTCCACTAATCAGTTTCGAAATCGTACGACTTGAAGTTGCAGAACAAAAAAAAATAAAAAATGTCGATAAGTATCGCAAATCGATTTGACAGTTGACGTTGTAAAATCGAAATGACACTTCGACAATTTATGACGGCACGATAACAAATTCCCAAAGACGTCAATCCTTTGGTCTTGGTAAATTTTCCCCCGAAAAAAAGAAAAGAAAATAAACCACTGAAAATGAACGATTCGGAAAAGGACAAAAAGGAAATATGGAAGGCAACGGTCTTGAAACTGCGCGAAAGATTGAAAAGTCACATTGACGAATATACATTCGAAGGCATAAGAGAGGATAAACTGTATCACGGCTTGAGATTGTCAACATCCGTGACAATGCTGGGAAAATATATTGAAATATGTTACTGCAGTGAAACCCAGGTATAATAACAATAAATAAGACTTAGCAATCAGACGAATCATCGATCGCACTGATTGCGACACTTGGTCCATCAGACGGTCAATTAAACGTCATTAAAAAAACCCACGACTACACAGGAATATTTAGTATTGGAACCATTGCAAACAGTGTACAGATACTCAATGCAAGGTAGACCAATTCAGCCATCTTATTCGCTGAGTGGCGCAATGGGTTTTACAAAAATGATCTGGTGTGACGTAGCAAGAGCACTAGCCTGTTACTCGCCGCACGATGATCTGATTTGGATCATGACAGGAAGCTGCGTGCTGTACCAAATAGTCAGAAACGAATTTCGAATTGAGAATTTGGCATACGAGCCACTGACCAACGAGATAATTGTCATTGGAGAAAGTAAGGTTACGGTAAGAATAATGATTGATTAGTATCGTACAATTATTGCGAATAAAAATAATGACTCGATTGATCAAATAATCGATCGATTTTACAGAGATACAATTTGGATCACAAAGAGCAGACTCTTAATTCGTGGAAGACAATGTGTTACGTCGACAGCGAACTCGGTCCATTGTGGAAAATCGAATGCTCGTCTTTGATTCCGCGAAAGACTTGTACGATATTGTAATTAATTAATTCGTTGATTGATCGTTAATGAGCAATTAAGGAATTTTTTATTGGAGCTTAACGTGTAGCACTGCTAAGAATGGCAGCTTCGTATTTGACAACGCTGTACGTCTGTCCGTTGGAATCTGGTAAAGATAAAGAAGACGGCGCGCCGGCGGCTTTTCTTGAAAGACGCAGTAACGCGGCGGATGCTGCAATTACCGGATTGTTCTTTCACGGAACGAGTCATTGGATCGTAACGGGAGACCAGAGTGGGAACGGTTGGGAAAAAAGAATTGGATACGCGTGGAATTGCGTAAAGACGATGAATTAATTCAGGTAATTGCAATGAACAGTTACTGGTTGGAATCTCACATTAGAATGCGTAATGCACTGCGAAGCTGCACACAGTGGGCAGGTGCGTGGAATTGCAGCGCATCCTTCGATATGCGGCTTCGTAACATATGCGGACGACAACGTCTTGCAAGTCTGGAGTTGCAACTTGCGAAGTAGCGTGAGACAACAAATGCAATTGCAGTTGCACGATTTCATTTAAGTATTGGAAATTCTTTGGTGACAATTCATTACAGATGGAACAATTTACGAATGTTGGAGAAATACGTGGAATTGCCCTTAACGAATCTGCAGCTGCAATTGCCACTCTTGGTCCAAAATTAAATTGTTTCAGTATGCATCAACTCTACATCTTTTATACGCCGCTCACGTAAGAACTTAAAATTCATTGCAGCTGACTATTTTGCCAATTCAATTATTCTGAATAGTTAGTTATTTCGAGCCGGGATAAACGTTCTCGCGATAATGAAATTGTTAATCAATTAAAATCTTATAGGCATTTCGCGACTATTTTGCAATCGACAACGCATCCAACGCTTCCAAAGAGAATAGTTGTCTGCAGTTATGATAATATTATCAGAATATTATCATCGCCTGCCGGAAAACAAATTAACGTGCAAATTTTGCCAGAAACACTCGACGTAATTTCCATGGCGTACAGCTGCACCACGGGTAAATAATTAAAATTAATCACGGGTAACATCATTGAGTTAATCATCCATTTAATTCCATGATAATCAGAGAGGCTGTACACCATCATTTTGAAGACTGGTGAAATTCTCGTTAGTAGCTCGAAAACGTATCCAATGACATTCAGGTGAATAAATAATTAACATTTTCGACGCAATCATCACTTTCAATTCCGTCAATTATTATTTCATTAATATGATGATATTAATATTCAGCTGGCACTGAATCATTATTATTTCAGATACGTATGGGTAGATAGTGGTCCAGCAATCAGTTGCATCGTTGCTTACGAGCATTACGAAGAAATTCGTGACTTTGATTTGAAGCCGCAAAGTAATAAAATCATTGTAAATTATATACGTCATTTTTTTATAACAAGCATGATGAATTCCATTGTAACTCGTTATATCTTCTTATACAGACCCACGTGTGATCCATGATATTTGCACGCTAATTATAGTTGGCAGAGTCGATGGCTGTTTAGTAGTAATTGATAACACCGGAAAGCACGATAGCACATATGAAGTATGAAATATGAAATCGAATTATTACGATAAAGATTCAATGAATCGTTATCGATTAATAAATACTCCGTACAGGCTCATGATGGTCCGGTAATAAAATTATGGTCGTCCGTGTCATCACGACATATTATTTCAGTAGGGAGTGACAGATGTGTCAAAGTATGGCGAGTGTTCCCTGATATTTCACTGCCATTGGCAGTGGCATGCACTGTATATTATACAATACCAATTACAAACGTGGTATCAATGGGGTAAAATTAATTATAATAAAACGCGTTAATCCTTCGGAATAATTGAAAAGAAGTTGCTTAAAAATAATTGTAAATAATTTTTCTAGAAATATTGTATGCATGGTAAGCAGCACTGCAAGACTTAGAACACACCAGCTACTGATGTATGATTTGACAGAAAGAAGTAAGTTTTTGGATAATTAAGACTTTCTTTTTGTATAAAAATTTAATGGATATTAATAGTCAGATTGGAGCATCATTCGTCGAAGGATCACACGAAATTGATAATGGCCATTTCTACTTTGGAATCGCTACAAATATGTGCCACGTCATCAATGGATAATTCTATTAGAATTTGGGATCATCAGAATAATCTTTTAAAGGTCTAAGTAGTTTTAATTGTTGGTACGGAATATAGTTTATAATTAAAATTAAATACTTGCGTTTTTGTCATTGCAGATATTAGAAATAAACACAATGGCATTTACTATTACGTTCTCCTCGCTTCGTGGCGATATAGTTTTTGGCGCTGCTCGCCATCTTTATAAAATTCCATACGAAAACTGTAAGATATAGATTTAACGTAATCTAATACCGATATATATCATCTTTTAATATTGTTAGAAATTTTGATCCCTTTCTTTGCAACGCAACGATTAGATTTGTCCCCAAAATTTCGAGCACGGATAATTGTCAATGAAATTCCTGAAGATCCTGAAGAGGAACCGCTTGAAGAAAATACGGAATACAGAATTTATGATGATGAGGTAAATCGTGCATTCGCTTTGCATCCCGTGAGCAGCACGCCGTTGGGATCGTTAGACGTTAAGAAGGGTGACGTGCCAAGATTAGATTTAATGATTCAAGAACATATGTGTGATCATTTTCGACATAGAGATGAAGGTATACTTTTTTGTAAAATGATTTTTATGTTACTCTTTAATAGTAAGGATAATGATACGGTGGCAATTGATGGAAATGTTCTTGTTTTTGTTAGATATCATATCAATAGCTCAAGGATTAATTAAAACGAGTAAATTAGTATTGGATATGGCACAAATGAATAGAGCCGCGTGGGAAAAATATGTCCGTGACTTATTGGACACGTCCACGACTTCCGGTAAGGAAGTGACGTCACATAATATTTGGGAATTCGTGAAGAAACAAGCGAACGTTAAAAAGTATCATTCGAAACCTGCAATTTTTCGAATGTTATACGGTAGGCTATTTTTATTGTATAATAGTATTGTTGAATTTATTTTTTATTTAAACAATTATATATTGTTCGTAGGTTACAGCATGGAAAGATTTTCGGAATATCCGGAACGTATACCGGATAACGTGGAACATTCGAATATACCTTTATTCGGATTTTTACCCAACTCTCTAGTGTACACGAACGTTGGAGAAAAAATAGTGAAACCAAAAATATCTGTCGAGATTCCAAAGAAGGAAATAAAATATGAATATCCTGCAGAATTTTTGGTACTGTTCAAAAATATTTACTCAAGAGAATACGTTAACGATATTGTTTGTGATCTATTTTATTGCAGGCATCGCTTGAAAAAGAGAAAGAATCAAATGAGACCATAGTCCCATTGACACTTTCGCAGTTGGTAGACTTTGGAGGAAATCTCACGAGCATGTCTCTGATATAGAAGATTATAACATTCTCATAAAAGTATTATTTTATCACGTGTATCAGTGACTTATAAAATTTCAATCCTTTCGACAATCCTTAATGCAGCTTATAAATGTAATAACTATACATAGTATAATCACTCGTTCTATTAAAACCATATACACCCAAATCAACTTATTATAGTCAAAAGTTTAAGATGAGAATCTAACGCTACTTATATACACCGAATTACTTAACCCTAAAATCATTCATCTTCTTGTATGCACTTTTCAACCAAATCGCGTAAATTAGGATTTTCCATGGCAGCTGCTATACGCTCTTTGTCATTAATCTGTTTATTAACTAGAATCGAAATGACCTTAATGTCACAGAAGTAAATAAACGTATCAATAAATCATGTAATACTCACTCTCCTCTTCCGTTGAATGGGCACCTTCCTTGATGTATATATCCAATTTAAATAAAGCTAGCAAATGACGTTCCAGCTTAACTCTTATACACAGACCAATAAGTGTAGCGAGAGAGCAATGAGGAACCGTAGGATTAAATTCTACTCGAATCACCGATACTCCTTTCGGAGTAGCCTCACGTATATTCACACAATCCTCATAGACCACATCCAGTTCCTCCAAAGTCTGGGGCTTCTCAGGATCTTTGATCGTCCGAAGCAGATCTGAAAATTAACAATGAGATTAGACCTTAGGCAACCTGGAAGCATATACAACCTCAAACTTTGTACGACATTGCATCTACAAATTAACGAACCATTATTAAGCTAATATTTATTTAATGGAAAATCTGGCACTTGCCATAAACTGATTCTTTGAGTTCAGTCTCATCTTTAAGTATCAGTGGACTCTGATTTTTAACCTTCAACAGTTCCTCCGGTGTGCCCATAACTCCGTCAGGCAATATACCATCTCTTATTTTCCCACCAATAGATAATTTCCGAAAGAACGATAGCATCTTTATCCCAATAGCATTAATAAACAAGGGACACCAACATATCAATACAAAATTGGTATTACGTGAGGTTAGGTCAATAACATGACCTACGCGTACACGCTAGTAACAGAAACTGACTACGATAGATGCTCTTTAAAAACAACAGCACTGTTCAAAATAAGCTTGACCGCACTCAACAAAAACACACCCATCACTACTGAATTCAAAAAATATCATTAACATAGTCCAACTCATAATTTTCCATGAAAACCAGTAAATAAGATTGGTAAGATGGAAAACTTTCAAATTTAAAAACTTTCCCACCTCTGCAGCGTCTCAAGCATACACCTTGACAATATTAATAAATAATTAAATCCATTGGCAAGATTGAAAACCCTAGAAACAGATATAAATTCCCTAGCAACGATCCTCAAGCCGAATCCACAGAATTAACCAGTTTTAACCACAACCGCAAGCTCTCGTTTCCGGTACCAAAAGCAATACCGACAAAACTTCCCTTAAACCCCCGGCAGATGTCGCCCCAATTTCAACTAAAAAGCTCCAGGCAGATGTCGCTCCTGACACTCTACAGTCAAGGGTTGAATATAAATATATGGCAGAACGCGAGCATGCGCGAGTCAAATCGCGCGACGCTACCGCGTCAGGTATTAGGTGGCCGGACGAATAAAAGAAGTTGCAAGAGAGGAGAAGGAGAAGGTTGTTGGTAGCTGGAAAAGGTAGAAGCGAGGGTGCAGGGGGGCGCGAGAAAGGATAAACTAGACAAAGTCTGTACGAGCGTGCGTGAGAAGCCACAGCCGTAAGCATAGAGAGGGTGAAGGACCGATAAAGAGGATCGAAACGGAGAGAGGCCGAGTCAAAGAAAGATGGAGACAAAGAAACAAGGATAGACTCGAAGTTAAAGGAGGGTGTGCGTGCGTGCGCGTGTTTTCTCTGTGTCGTCTCGTGAGAGAGGATCGGGTTGGCTCGTGGCGACGATTACGTTACGCTTCGGGCTCCACCGTGCCGCTCGGAAGGCAGTGTTGTTTGCGAGTAGCAGACAGCGGCCGGCGCCCCCCGGTGTGTCTAGGCTTTTTATGACTGTCGGTGATTGACAGTAGGTGACTATCGGGCGGGCCGAGGACCGCCCTTATCGAATAATAAAGGGCCTGGTGTACCCCGAGATATTATTCGCGAGAGAAGAAGAGAAAAGAATTCACCATCTTCATCGCCGCCGTCAACGTCGACTGGCTCTGGACAGCTACTGCGGGTCTGCACGATCATCGTCATCCTCGAGGACGTCCTCGTAAAGTCGAGAATTCTTCCAGATTCTCGCGGTGATCGCGTACGTGAGAGGATCGGTGATTTCGTCTAGCGAAACGCGACGAAAATACACGAAGTTTGCCGATCGTCCAGGGTTCTGGAGGGAGCCGTACGATACGGGTGAAAAAAATTCGCACGCGGAACCGTGGGTGGTAGTACAAACGAAGTATAATACCGCGAGTAAATACGACCAATCGGGAATTAGGGATTGTCTGTTTCTTTTCATTTTTTTCTTTGTTCTTCGAGAGAAGGAAGATTCGATAGAGAAACTTTCGTTACGGGTGTACTGGTTCTTGATATCGATAGCTCGCGATGATACGATAGAAATTCGCAACGATCATTTGGCATTTTTTCTAAATACATTTCGACCACGACTCTTTTCGACCTTTCTGCTTCTCTGACTTCTCCTGGGAATTCATCGATATCAACCCCCTCCCCCTCACCAGTGCTGCCAGCCTTGCGGATACACTCCTGTGAGTAAGACGTGTACCACTACCATAGCACTATAGTACTATCACTATTAGCAAATACCAAGCACTGCCACGCTATAAAGAAATTTTGGACTAATTATTGCTCAATAAAAACTTACTTAATTCCAATAATAAAAATGTTTTTCTTTGCGCCTCTTCCGCATAGCACGTTTTGTTCCCTCTCTCCCCAAAACACTTTTTCCCCCGAATACGCATCTTTCTAGTGACTTTTGTCTTACTTCCTTCGTTTTATTCATCTTTCTTCCCGGTCTGTACTAATATGTACTATAAAGAAATATATAGTACAGCCAGTTTCACGCACGATACGCAATGCTTGCAGCCACCCCCTGCCCCCTGCTCTCCTAGTCCTAGCACATGCGCTTTTGCTTCAGGCACAGCCGAACGGACCAACCTTAGGCACAGCCTTCAGCCTGATACTAGTGCGCCACTAGAGCTGGCTGGCAACCTTTTACATTCGCATATAGCCCACCTTCTCAACCTACTCAACCTACTCTTCATCCTTCCGACCTAGCCAGACCTCTCTCATCGCCCTGCTAACCTCTACGTCCTTATACCGATCAATACTTACCACTACCACCACTGCCTAGGGGGTTACCTGCCTGTCACTCATACGCTACACCCTTACGCACACGCCCTTGGATCATTTACTCTTTGTCTATGTACACGCGCCCACTTACGCACTCGCCTTACTATTCCCAAGCACCTATCTGATCGCACTCCAGTGTTTAGCATAACCTTTAGAATTAGGGCGCTTTATTATGGCGTTAATAAAATGCTGCAATTTTTATACGAATTGTTTTTGTCCGTTTGTATCTGACGTTCACGATAACAATTGTTTTGATAACTCCTTAACTGCGATATTCATCCTACTTATTTCAGGGTCAGATATGAAATGAAAAATGTATCTTGCCTTTGTGTTAAATTCATACTTTTTAAGGTTTCTTTTTGTCTTGGTACTCTGCTCGAGAAGCTAGTTACCTTTTGCTCTGCGTTCTTCTGTTTTCTTTGAACGCGATTCGTTATCCTGCCGAGTAAACAGATCTGTAATATCCTGAAGGGGTTAACGAGTTACATCTCGCGCTTGTAATAAGGTGCGTTTGGTATGTATATTAATACATTGAAGATAAGTTCGAAGGTGGGATGGGGTCGTAGGTTGTCAACGATGGATGAAAATAAAGGGGGAGGTTACTATCGTATAGGGAATTGGTTTGGCAGAGTTGAAGATTCCTAAGATTGGCTTGGAAGTATAAAGGGCCCTTGAGAAATACCTTGAGAACCGATAGACACGGCCCTGTTCGACTTCCGCTGTCGCCTTTGGTCGACCAATCCGGAGGAAGATGCATTACCGGATAACAATGACTTCCAGAGAAGCCATTCGTCCTGTTATACAATTGATACTACATTGGCCCACCAATGGCTTTCATTTATCTAGGGACTTTTATCCTCGACTCTATCCTAGTCAATTAATAAGGACGTCTATCGCGAGTATCTTTCGAATTGGACATCGAGATTGGTTTGAAGATAAAAAATATTCTTTGCGAATCAAAGAATCTGGAACAGTGTGCTTATACGATTGAGCGAATCGGATAGTTTTTTTTCTTTTCTTTTTAATTTACTGTCTGCCATGAGAGCGTCTTTGTTGCTGTGTTTATTTCTGCAAATTTTAACTGAGACATTATTACGATTTCAGCACCGACTGTAAATTTGTAAATTGTGTCTCTTCGTATTTTGGATAACTGCCTCTTTTCATTAATGGTTTGTAGGTTAGATTCCGCTTGTTTATTTTGGATTACAATAGACTCTTTGTCACTGGAAGGATAATGCAAGTAAGAAACAATGATCGACGAAAGAACTATTTCGTTTTGTGTAGTTGATAGAAAAAGGGCCATTTTACTTTTGCTATGGATACCCTGTATCTTGGTATGGATATTGGTTACGTTACTCGGATTGGATATTACGCTATCTGAAGGAAAGTAAAATTACATCAGAGCATCGAAGGCGCCAGTTTGTCGCCTTGTATTCTTGACGAATAAAAAAATTCCCTAGATCGACGCTACATCGCAGAACTGTTACTAACTGTTTCTTTTATTAATGCTTTTCTTTTTTCTTTCAATTCCCTCGAAATTGCGTCACGAACTTCTTCACGAATTTTGAACTTCCGCGCTTTAACGTTCGCGAGTTGTCTTTCCGTTATTTTGTCTCAATAATCGTCGCGATAAAAATGTTTTTCGATTTTTCGGAGTTCGGTGTCACCGAGCCTCAACTCTGTCGATAAAACAGACATTCTCTTTGTGCCTTAAATTGTCAGAAGGGATTACCGGCCAGTTTGCACTTTGACACAGATTCGCCAAGCACCATCGACGTAACAAGCCAAATAACGCTGCCAACCGAAATGACTATCTACGCTTTTATTTATAAACGACTGACAGACAGTGAAAGATTAGGTGATTACGGGCAACGTAACGGGTGATCGGAATGCGAGTGCCAAAGAAGAGAGAGATGCAATTACGTAAACGTAAATAAATAGTAGCAGCTATCGATTACCCAAAATTCATAACGTCACGGTGTAGAAGATCTAATTGTTAATTGTCGAATCCGCCGTTAATACCGCCTTCCTCCCACCCCCTCCCCCACCCCAAGACGGTACACGGTAACAAAGTTACCAACGTTAACAAAGTTACCAGAGTTATCAAAGTCAACAAAATTACAGGCAAAATGCTCCGGGCGAAAAGTACCCCCCGGCCATACTTGGCTGTCACTTATATCAGCACGGATACCCAACCACCCCCCACCAAAAATAATACCGAGGTTGTCATTTTAAAATCAAAATTCAGTAATTCCCGAAAGAAAAATACTACCTAATAAGACAGTCCCGCAAGAAGCTGATTGTCCTCGGTCCAGAATGGGATGTTCCACTTTTCTCAGAAACTTCCTTTTTTTTTCCATCGTTCCTTTTTTTCCATCCTCTCCCCCCTGCACGCGGCCTTTCCGTATCCCTCGTCGACGCCAGCGCTCCGTAGCTCTCGATTTAGATTTCCAATTGCACGGAAGAAAATACCGAGCGTCACCTCTGTACCTAGTAGGTTCTATAGGTTGTAGGTTGTACCTACAGCCTTGTGACCGTTCCGTTGAATTCGACCGGTAATCGTGAACTGCAGCAGCTGCCGTCTTTCCGCTTCAACGGAGATTTACGCGAGATCATTTTAAGGTCAGGTTAGGTTATCGTAGAGGGATAATCGGGATGCCATTCGTCCCGAGCGAAATCCGATTTATAGGACGTTTAAGATGATCCAAAAGAAAATCCTAATGGGTACTCTCTTTGATCCTTCATACGTATCCACCCTACTCGTCATCCGTTTAATCTATTTTCGGTAAAAGAAAAGAAACTAAAATCCCTATGACACTCGTGGAAACGTATTGTCGAGTGCCCAAAGAGATTTAAAAATTCCGGGAATCAACTCCGTTTGCTCTAGTAAACGGATACTTCAAACTCCAAATTCGAAAGCTGCGAATTCGCAATCGACAACACGCGACTATTCGCACATAGGTACAATGAGATTCGCTTCACCACATTTCGTGTTGGTTGCACCGCTGCAACCGCTACGAATGCTGCAACTGCATCGCAGAAAGGTCGAAGTATCAAGGTGCACAGAACGGATCCCATTTCGTTGTAAGTGCATATATATATATACACCCACCATATACCTGCATACGTATATAAGGACAGGCAGATAACACACACGTGATAACTATGGGAAAATCAATATCAAGGCCGGACATAAATTTTCAGTTATCAATAAAATACAGGTATATAGGTATATTGCATATCGAGTTTTTTTATTTCTCACTTTTTTATTATTTCCTAAGATTAATGTGCAGTTTACCTACATATATACCTCGTATGCAAGTCTCGATGCATCGTTCGAGTAATTCGCAAGTACGATCGTTCTCTCTCTCTTTAATCAAAGAAATTGAAATTATTAATTTCCAACTCGACTGTATTTCTACATTACATTTTGATCCTTTTACTCTCCGTTTCGGTGACAAATGTTAAAAGCCCCCTCGGGATAATTCACGCGGTGCAGTTTCCGGTTTCACGGTCCACTTGCACATTTCCTGCACTCAATTGTCCCTCCTGTGCATTACGAAGGTACGGTCGTTCCGCGCGTGCGAAATTGGCATGTCAATTGCAACGCGAAACAGGAGCGAAATGAAATTCAATTTTATCAGCACTTATTTTTATTTCGTGTAAACAGGCAATTTTTTTTTCCTTTTTCACTTTTCCTTTTGTATTTGCCAGAGATCAACGCGAAAAAATTTCGCGTGGCGTAAACAGTGACGTTATGTGTATGTGCATACCTGGGCGTACCAACAATTTAAAGCGTCTACGTGTATACCTATGTATACATACGAAATACGTACGCGAACTTCGTATGGGAAGACACGTGCGCGTCTCATGGAAATTTTAAAAAAGTATAAAGAAAAAAAGAAAGAAACGTCATGGCGATTTTCACAGGACGCGGCGCGAATTGCGCAACCCTCCTGTCCCATCCGCTTTTCTCTTCCTTCCGGCTTCTTATTTTCATCCCTGCTGGATTACAGAGGAAAACGCCAAGGCGTCCCGATGTCGTATGGCGCGATATTTGTTACAGCGACACCCTCCCCCTCTCCTCTTCACCTCCCACCCTTCGTCCCACCGACTGTACCGTATAAATTCCTCTCCTATTCCACATTTTTATTATTTTCTCTGTCTTTCTTTTTTCCTCTTTTACTGTTTATATATTCACTCTCTCTCTCTCTCTCTCTCTCTCTCTCACTCTCTCTCTTTCTCTCTTTCTCTCTCGCTCACGTATACTACGCTTATACGAGAATTCACTCGACATCCGGCCGGCCAAGGAATTTTTCTTCGTGCAAAAGCAAACAAAGAAATGCTAAACGAAACATTAAGGGAACAACGGAATTGAAATTAATGCGTTAGGTAAGAGAAGTTAAAAAAAAAATGGAGAAAAAAAATTTATATTTAGCTTCCGACAGTGTATAATAAAAGCAAAAAATACAAATCCCCTTTTTATATTTGATATCCCTCCTAATCTGCCAGTGTATCCTTGCGTCCTTTATTTTTTGCGGATTCTAAATAAGCTTGTCTTATTACATCGTAATAAACGTAAAAGCGATATCGCCTTTTCGTACAGTCTATTCAACTCGTAAATGCGCCTTTTCGCAGGAACTTTCTTTACGAAACCTCGAATGCAATCGCGAAGTATTTGCAATTGAGAAAACCGAAAAAAAAGGAAGTTCACCGTATTTTCGTAATTCGTACCGAGCGGTCACGTGATAACGCGGAATGAGCGCGGAAATGCTGACATTACAAAAATAGTTCAACCGTGACCGTCGCGGGCGACGATCGATCTCACGGTGGAATTATTAAGGTGGATACACAAGTACTGCGCGCGAGTCGATCGACAAGGCCGAAGACCAAAATGTCTTCTGTCGCTACTTGAACACGATTCTTGCTTCGACAATCCATTCCATCCGGCAAGTAATATCCGTCGACGGAATTCCGCTGTAATTCCGCATCCTCAAGATTTCTACATATATATATATATATATATATATTAGGTCTTTTTAGAATTTTCTCATTGCGAATTTTCATTTCTTCATCTTTCCTCCCGTGACTCAAATTTCCTTATCGATTACGTCACTCGTCGATGACTTAATTTTTTCTCTCTCTCTCTTACTCATGTCTATGACTTTTCCATCGTCGATATTTCCACTTGGCGGCTTATGGAATTACGGAGCCATTGGCCTCGCACTTGTCAGGTTTTGGATCAAACGAGACGTCCACGTGTGTACTCGCCTTGACGATTTTAAATCTGATAATTTTACCTACGTCGACTTTAAATAAAAACATATTCCACTTATTCCTCAACAGAGATGCTGTTTAGTTTTACTTTTTTTTTCCAAACAAATTTTTTCTTCAGCAACGAAACACTAACTTGCTCCAGCACAATTTTTAAAAAATATATAAATTCCGTGTTTCTTATTTGAAAAGAAAAGAAAAAAAATCATCGTTCTGCCTCAACAAGCAAATATTCCCTATGGCAATATCTCTACCTCATCCAACCAAACCTGTCTACAGCAATGCACAGCAATGCACAGCAATCTACAGCAATGTAGCTAAGGTAGGCATCGCAAGCTCCTGTTATGTGTGCCTCGGCCGGGCAATCGCTAGTCAGAGCTCAGCCGCATGGATATTCTTGGCATCGAGGCGGCCGCCACATGTAGGACACACTAGGCCAAACCGATACGGCGCGGCCTGCGACGACGACACACATGTTCCACGAATTTGTGCGTACAACTTTTTGGATTACCTAACTGGCGGCCAATGCGGTGAGATTGCCATTTTTCATTCGAGTACTTTGAACATCGGATAGAATTAAGATCAATAGAAAAAGAAAGAAAAATTAGGAATAGGGTAGCCATTTTGAATTGCGTACTTCACAATGTTATTAGTAAATACCATCCAATAATGGAGGACAATAAAGTCGATGAGTTAAGTGGAAAATATATTTTAATCGTTAAAATACTTAGTTGCTGCCTTTGTGGATGAATCTTGTTATTTGAATAATATATTACGCATTTATGCTAGTGGGCTATTTTAACGAGTCATTGATTATTTCGGTAGTAATTGTATCTTTGTTGAATATATCAATATCGAACAAGTATTATTTAATTGGAGATTTTCGATAATCGTGGATTCTAGGTTAGGTCAGGTTGGGTTAGATTGCTCGTATGGAAAAAGCCGATTTTGTTAGACGTATTGAAAGGAGAAAATAAAAAAATAGAAAAGGCGACAGCCCCGCGAGGTCGTATATATACGCGTCCATGTGTATAAGTTTTAAGGGTGTGTCGCGCACGTGCCATTGCAAAAAAAAATGGTCAAAAAGCGATCCTCTGACAATGCGTATAGGGTCATGGTGACGCTGGGAAAAGTCAATCAGGATTTCCACTTTTTCAGTCAAAATCATTCACGCCCCACCCACCCACGTGTGCCGACATACACGCGTATCCTCCATTGGCAAAAAAAAGAAGAAAACAAAAACATGTTACTCCAGATCCATTGTTTTTATTTTTTCAAAAAGAAAATATTAAAATCAACACTCATCCATTCTGCAAACAACCCCCCGTAAGTCTATAAGACATTCGTGTTAACTTGTGATCATGCCTAATGACTATGGCAGCATTTAATTATTTACGTACACACACGCACAAAAGTACAGTTTACTGACACACACACGTACTTAAGGTGGTTAAAATGAAGAGAAGAAAAAAAGCAAGGTTTACGTAGCGAAAGAGGTTCTTGATGAGGCTGAAATGGCAGGGGGTGGCTGAAGGGGGTGAGCAGATGATAGTGGGGTTGGTGGTGATGGGGAGGAGGCATGCTGCCATTTGCAGGTATTGGATTAATTAAACGTTCTCTATCGGGTGTTCCTGGGCATATTGGATTTGCATCGTGATGTTCTAATTAGTCGTTGCCCCCCCATCGGCTACCCCATTTCTACCCCACTTGCAATGGCCGTGGGGTGAAAATAGGTAGAAATATACTTTTCCAATGAGTGCAGGATCTTTTAAATTTTTGTATCCCCTCTCCATATTTTTTGAAATTCCGTTAAAGCGTGTTGATAAGCGTCGGTACGTCCGGGTGGGGGAGGGATGGGTTTATCAGTGACATCATCGACGTCCTTATCAACCCTATTCCAATTCGAATTTACTCGGCGCTGTCAGTCGAGCCTAACCTGACTTAACTATCACTCTTATCAATGGAATACTGTCACTTGCAATTATCGCCAAATAGCATTTGTCAAACTCGACGGATGAAATCTGGGTAAATTTTTTTCTCGACTCTTTTGAGTCACAAAATTCCAAAAAAAATGTCTGATAAACGGTATATCGAAAAAAGCCAAGACCCTAGTTCTTTCGGAAATGATCTTTCTATGCTATTATCTGATATTATCAAAGTGTAATTAAAAGTTTCTTAATTGACTCCGTTCTGATAGAAATTAAGACATAATAGAAATTGCGAACGCAGTATGGATCTATACTGCTACGCTCTAATCTCGCAATAAAGTAAAACTTGCGTGATCGCAATTAAAAATTGCGAAAAATTACAAGTAATCGAAAGTATGTAATCGATCGATAACAATAATAATATAAAGCTTCGTCAGATTATTAATTGAAAGAATTTCATTACTCGGGTCACGTATGATCCACCCCTGTGTATACCTAGGTAAAAGAATATATGGGTCAAAGGTCTCGTAAGGTTTCGAAAGGTCATCCCTTCGGGCGAACTCATTAATTTCCAAAAGGTCACGAGGCGTTGCAACGCGTTCTTGAATTTTGTAAAATTTTACAAAAAAAAATAATTCATCCCTATTCAAATTCTACAATGCCCGTTACCCAGTCGCAGGGTATATTTTTTTCTTATTTTTTACCCTCGCTGCTTGTGCCGCCATTTACATATTTACGTAACCATAATGACGACATATTTGCCTGCCTTGTGGACGTTCAACCAAAAGCTCGCACGAACTTATTACCGGCGTTACTTAAGCCGCCATATCTAACTCACGTGATGCATTAAAGCTCACGATATCAGATCCACGCTGATAAGCCAAAGTCCCGGAAAAAGCACGAGCGACTAAGAGCGTTCGATACTGTTTTTCAAAATTTTCTTTTACCCTTAACGTCATTTCCTGGAAACAAGAGCATATAGGAATAAGGGTGAATGATAAGGGTGAATGATAAGTGTGAATGATAAGGGCAAAAAAGCATTTTGTTCGGTAACGATGAATTATACAAACAAAAGTGTACAACGTGTATGTAAAATAATTTTGAAAAATCATTTTCAGCTTTTATCTTGGTAATTAAATTATTGTTTATATTAATTAAATGTTTCTTGTCTTTTTTCTTCAAGCCAAGTGACTCTTTCGCAATTCATGCGATCACGCAGTCACGTGCACACGCGTCTACTTCCGTGTCGTGTACTGGTACGAATATGACGTCACGTAACGCGCGATTATATTTCGCGAACGTTAACAAAATTGCATCGCCGCTCGTAAACGATTATAATTTAGCCTTTCGGAGGCAGTGAAAATAGCTACTGCCAAAATGCATTCTAGTGAAATATATCGTTAATGCAATGCCACGAGATAATGAGAAATTAATATTTGTACCGGTTGGTAGAAGCTTAACGCAACAATTTTGCGCGTTTATGGATTCATGGACCTCGAATGCTGTCCTATATAGATATATTTCCGTCACAATAGCAATGCAATCTGCTTACGCTTTGATGTCGCCTCGAGTTCGTATTACGCCTTCGTGCACAATGGACAGTGCACTTGCAGAAGTGCAATTGCACATATAGATATACACGCATAACGCATTGACGTAACTCTACAGCAGACACTCGGCGCAAGCCAATTAATTGGCTGTAAGGCAAGCAGAGAATTGATCCCCCCCTATTCCCACCCTACCATGTTTTCCAAAATACGCGGGGGAAAAAAAAAAATCGAAAAGCAACTGTATATTGGTATTACTGGATTGGTGCCAGGGACGGAAATCAATAGGAGTGTTACTAGTGAATCGACACCCGAGTGAGACGAGAGGCAAAAAGAGATAAAAACAGAGAGAAAGAGAGAGAGCAAATAAAATGGTGTCAACCAGGGAATTGGAGAGAAGTACAGGGAAGAAAATCCAGATCGTGTGTCAGTCCGATAAAAAAAAATTGTGAAAAAATATAAAACAGGGATGCAAGATAAGGAAAATAGGAAGAAGAATCTCCGTGACTAATCTAATAAAATAAAAAAATGAAGTTCCAGTAAAATCTAGGTTTTTTTCTTTATTCTTTATTCTTTTTTTTAAATGATATACACGTCGGGCATCTGACAATAGGCAATTGGCAATAGGCAGTCAGAGGGCGTAATCTAAGATGATATACGCAACGCAATCCAGGAAGTGAAATAAAGTAATGTTCGTTTCGAGCAATTCTCCATGTGAAACGATCCGCGTCTCGAGTGCAGACGAACACAGAAGCAGCGACAAGAGTGTCTAGGCGATTTGGCCAGTAGCGTATTTGGCGAAGGTGGCGTAAGGGGGCGCCTAGAGTGGCGCCAGTCACGAAATCAATAGGATTTAGTCTGATTTTCTTACGGTCGACGCTCGGCCTATATAATGAACTGGTCTCGGGATGCCGGCTGCCGAAAAGGCAAGAAATAAGGGTTGTTGGGGTAACCAGTAACGCACCCTTACTACTGCGTATAAATACCATTACATGTCAGTATGGTTGATAGGCACCAATAGGTACTGGTACGTAAATTGCGGTACATCGAATGGCAGTAGTAACGTCAGTAACGTCACTGGCACCCCTTATATTTTCTTCCGATCTAAATTCGCAGACCCCCTCACCCCTACCCTCAACCCCTATTCGTATAAGCAGCTTGGAAGGCAAACCCAACCCCCAACTTCTAGATATCCTGGTATAGCGGCGCTAACGCGTCTCTCCCGCTGCGATAGCGTCCCGACGCCTCTGCGACGATGGCGCCGTCCGTACGCCTTCTAGCAGACGCCTTCATCCCCCTTGGCCGACCATCATCCCCCGTGAACCACCCCCTGTCTATCGTATACGGCCCTGTCCCATATACTTACTCCTCTCTTACGTGTCTCTTGGAATCTCTTGACTGTATCTAGGGCTGACTAGACACTGGCTAGCATCACTTGCTGGCTGGCTGGTATATTGTGTTACTACTGAACATTAGTATCATTCGTAATATATATATATACTGGGCTATTGCATACAGTATTCCTATACTGGGTGCACACTAAGAGAATTCAATGACTGTGCTTCTGTGTTCGTAATGATGCTTCTGTTGCGTAATTTGTGGAGATATTGAAACACGAGATTGATACCTGCTAGGGATTATTTGGGTTAATTGAACTGGACCCATTAGTATAAGGATAATTTGGTGTTACAGGTGAGTTAACGATTACAAGGGATAATTTTGGACTGAAGTTCTAATTAATTTATAGTAGCCCTGATCGGGGATTGTTTTTCAATGGAGATTTTAAGAGTTGTCGAATACGCGAATTTTTGAATAATATTACCTTCTTCAAGTATTTACGGTACCCGATGAACGAGTGATGCAAAATTGCAACCTCTTTGATTTATTCGCGTCGGGCAAATCGGAGGGGCTAGGTTAGGTACGGTTAGTCCAATACTTGGAAACTTACCATGATGGACGACCGGTTGTACGAATTTTTCACATAGAATAAAATTACGTATGACTTTCTTCGTTTTCATTTTTTTCCCTTTACTCTTGGCAGGATGACTTTTCAGCATTTTACAATTTTACTTCAAAATTGTTCACCCTATATACCCTTTTAATAATCCATGACGTAATTTCATTTATTCCAATACCTATTACACGTATCGATATTCGAATCGTTGGTAACCGATAGTGATGGATACTCAGGTACTACCCTACTAGTGCGTCTAGTATCGTAATACTAGTTTCCCTGAAAATGTACAAAAAAAATATCTATAAAAAACCCAATGATTTATTTCCACAATCTTCAGACGAAAATTAATTAAAAGAAACAACAGAGATAACAAAAAAATTCGTAGGTATACGTACGATAAAAAAAGTTTCCGAAAAAAAAACCTTGGACGCATTTTTTCCCCCAGATATATTCCACCATGTTTTTTCTCACCCTCTGCTCTATCCTCCCCTTCTAAATCGTTCGTGAACGTCAGGCCTGCCAACCCTACGAATTATTCTAGCGCAAACTGACCGTTATCCGTATAAAACGTAGGGTTTACCATGTTGGCAGCAGGTGATGGATGATAACACGGATTCCCGACGGAAATAACGTTTAGCATGATACTTCAGATTTGTCTCTTTAAGATGCAGTTTCCGTGGGACTTTTCATTCTCTCTCAAAAAGATATTCCAACTTTAAGCCACGGTTTTCTTCCTGTTAGACGCATTCGTGCGGACGAACGTCTTGATAAAGACCTTTTAAGGACAACAGAGGCAAAGACGCTTTTCTCAAGACGCTAACGGCAGAATACGATATCGTTATATACACTTCGCCATAGAAAGAATAAAACATTATAGACACGTAACCGTATAGTATGTACCATATACTTCTCCATTGTTTCCTTTTATTATCCTTTCTCTCTCGTTACACGTTATCGCCTTGCTATTAGAGTTATGGCAATCTCAAACTCTCTTCTAATCGTAGGATAACCTCCGTTCTAACGAACCTGATCGTGTCCCGCGCCATTTTGTTTGCCACGACAAAACCTCCGCGGAACATTATCGCGATTAGACACACCTTTTTCTTTAAAAGGATACTCGATGACGTCACGAAAGGAACAGACCAATCGACGATTATAAATGAAAAACGGAAATTGGGGTAAAAAGGACGTTCTTTTTTTAATTCAAATTTCATCGTAAACAATATTTTACGTAAGGAAAAACCGCGTAATTTTTTTTAATTGTTTAATGACTAATTTACATTATTTTAATGATTCGGCACCTCTTTCACGTATTTGACATATCTTTTTGAAACTTAATTACTTTTTCATCGACCTATAGCGCGAACGACGCTCTTGACAGTATCCGTTATCAATTCTATCGTCTTTCGTTCCGTCTACAGGATGTTTCATTAGATTAGACTATCAAAGAGGAAAGGTCCATGAGTCATTGGCCGCGGAATCATTAAGTCAACGTACGTTCGCGTACACTGTGCAAGCATTAGGCAATTTTGTGTGCGCAACCTTTCTCCGAGCGGAACAAACTTTACTGACCTGCGTCAACGTAGAGGCTGATTCAAAGTTCACGGTGTTGTCCGAAAACAAAGTTATCACCCTACGCAAATGCAGTAGAAAATTACGATATACTTTTCTCAGCCTGGAAAAATTCTATTTTATTATAAACAAACATTCACGTCGATTTCACAGCGACGGAATAACGCAGCAGCGAAAGTAACAATCGAACAATTACTTCATGCACGGACTGTACAAAGAGCGCTTTACACGAGAAATATATTTTCCGCGGGTAAAATAAACTTTTAATCGGACACCGGCTTTGTTATAACTAATTAAAATACTCTTACGTCATCGTATAAGATACTCATCCTTTTAGGACTTTTATTACTAGATCGCGTGACGTCATTGATTTCGACGTATACCGTGACGTCATTGATGTCGCATCGAAGCACGTCATCGTTTTTATGTAACGCAACCTTTAAGTCCAACAAACTCCAAGTGATTTGTACACGTCACAAACTCGTTACGCAAGGTCGAATTTAAATTGAAACAAATTAGGTGCATGCCTTAAGATCATTTATGGTACTGATCCTTAAGGCCATCATTTCAATTACGTCACTGCTCCCAATGAAATGTATACCCAGTACGTAATAACACTCGTCAAGCCCGGTACACACTGTACAACAATTATTTTTATTAATCGCATAACTTTTTTTTTACTATGAAAACGCATTCGTTTTGTTAATCATTAACGTGCATTTCAAGGTCAATCGAATTAGCATTCCACGAGTTGCATCGAGTGCATAGTGCATCGGAGGGTATAATGATTCAAGAGCAAGATCATTCAGACCAATCGAAAGGAGTTCTAATTATTCAATGAATCGTTAACGTGTAAATTCGATTGAATGACTTGACAGTCATCGATGCAATTCAACTGCACCAGAAGGCTATAGTATAATAAACTGTCGAGACAATCATGCGTGTCATTCGATTTCATTGAGAAAATCATTCGTGACGATGAGGTCAGCCGGCAGTGCATTATCGTTTCTTAGAAGGTATTTGTTTTTCTTCTATCATCGGAACGTTGTCATTGATGCTGGAGATTGTACGGTTGCCGTATTGCTGTGGACGATGCTTAAGGTATCGTATGCAACGCGATAGGTAATACCGTCGCGAATTGCATTCGCTGCTTAATATTTTTCTTTTGGCACAATACGGCCGTCCGTGACGTCACCAGACAACTTTAGAATTGACGCAT
Organism: Pachycephus smyrnensis; assembly: GCA_030142225.1. Taxonomy (NCBI): domain Eukaryota; kingdom Metazoa; phylum Arthropoda; class Insecta; order Hymenoptera; family Cephidae; genus Pachycephus; species Pachycephus smyrnensis. Next base: position 561,387 of record JARQST010000576.1, read on the forward strand.
CGCTTCGGCGATTCCTGCTGGTCGCTCCGTTGCTCGCTGCCTTACTGTCTGTTGGAGTGTGACGTCAGTAGGCTCACATAAGAACAAGCCTTATCTTCACAGCATTCAGGAATCCAGGAATAAGGATAAATAAAATCGACCCGAGCGATCTCAAGTTATTCTTACGTTACATTGAAAATGCGGTATTATACAGTACGTTTCGTTATAGACAGTTCAAAAATTATTTTTTTTATACGTAGAACGTGCTCAAATTTTGAATTTCAAATTTGACCAACGCTTCGCGCGATTTGAATCTCGCGATAGTTACGAAATCTACAATAAAAATGGCGGGGACTGTATTTCTAGCGCAGTGTTACACCTCGTGGCCTTGACACGAAAATTTTGAAATAATTTCCATGTAGCGTGAACACGGAATAGCAATATGGCGTTTCACAATTTCGCAATTATTTTGCAAAATTTATTCGCATCTATACCCAATCAATCGACACATATATATATGTATCTGCGTGATGGCTGTCGCTGGCAAGTTTGAAAGATTCTGCAGAATGGCGGACGACAAAGCACTGTCGGCCTCAGTGGATCAATTTTATTTTTATTTCGAGGCCGCGCCTACCGAGTCTGTACTTACACACGTGTATCCATACGTGTCTATCATCTACAAGATTTCTCTCCGTTCGCGTACATCTATACGTACGTCTCCATAGAGACTACAGTCATTGAATTTTCAAAGAACTCAGTCCATCATCAACACTGTCATTTTTACGCCACACGAAAAGCGTCCATTAATAACTTCCGGTACGTAGTAAACGTAATAAAAGTTTAAGTCGCGTTGCACTGGTTCGATCAATCAAAATAAAAATTTACATTCCAATGACAAAAATCAATGCACTGCAATTTGTAAAGATGCACCGACACGTTCCCTTTGTTCCTTGATGCCGCACGGGCTGTTTTGTCATTTTTTTGTATTATCTTTTCAATAAAAAGAATTCGAACAGGTTCGAATTTTTGTTGCACCATTACATCGAAATGCATATATAAAACTGCATTAAATTCCCGATGCAGTTTTTCGCGTGCATCTCTAACGCAACTGAGCCCGGAACTCGCAACGCGTACTATTTAATAGTCCTTCGCGAAACAAGATGGCGGATTTGCATTGCGAACGATACCATTTTTGTATTCGAATAATTTTTTATTTATTTATATAATAAAAATTAATCGTCCACTCGTCCCTGGCTGGATCATCAATGATCCAAGTGACGATTTCTTCGTAATGATCACAGTAGGGTCCCACGTCATTCTTAAATTTTAGACTCAACTAATAGTGCGTATAACCTATATTAATATACGTATATATATAGCTACGTGCGTCACGCGTGTTTTACGCGTTAACACGTTGTATCAGATGAAATTAATATGACAGGACAAAGAATTGTCTCGATGACGTTTTACGTGCATTCGTAACGCACGTAACCCGCTGTACGTATTAATTAGATTAATTCTGAGAAGTCATTAAACGTTTTACTCGATTCAACTATTTTCGACGATAGAGACGTCGACTCCCACGCGGAAGGAACTGACATGGCCGCGCCTAGTCGACACCCACTGCGTTGCACGTGCATTCGCGTTCCGATATGCAGCTACAATAATGCACCGTTGCATTGCTAATATACCTTGGAATTTATCCCGGCGCGTATATAGGACTTCCGTAATTGAAAAATTTTTCAAATTCCATGACAGTGCCACATCTTTTTTCTTTTCTTTTTAATACCGACCGTATCTTCGACTGCAAGTAATATTTACCTGGTTTTATTGCATTCGAGTAAAATGCACTTACTCATTTTGCAATATATACTATACTAGGTATAGATAGTATAATTCGTTGTTGTTTTATTCGCTGCACTTCTAATATGCATCTGCATGCACTGTCGAGATGCAGTGCATTGCATTCCATTGCATTTACTTAGTTTCCCTTGCACTGGAGCTCGTCGTTTTACTAGTATATAGTATAGTATATATATATATATATATATATTATAAGCATGCAATATGCATGCCGTATATGGTCGATTATTCGTGCAAAGTTCCTGATTAAAATTGCAATGTCAAAGGTCGGAGGGGATTTACAGTAAAATTGCAGGTCTTTAACAAAGTGTATATACTGGCAAAAAAAATACCGTACCCCGCTTAGTCATTAGATATACAAAAAGCATAATTAATTAATGATGCTCTTTAAAAATAAAATAAAATAAAAATTTTCATAATTCTCATCGTACCGTTATTTGCAATTCATTAAAAATGCATCGGCAGTCTTTCATATTTCCCGCCCTTTTTCCACCCTCTTCGTAAATACCTCGCTAAACGCAAACCCCCATTAATTCCTAGTCTCGGGGTAATTACGGTATTTCTGTACACGACAGGCGCCAAAAGAGACAAAATAAATATTGCACGTTACGTAGCGACGTTGTCGTTACGTTGAAAACGCAGTCGCTATTTATTCCCACAATAGATGAGAACTCTCAGTTAGCCCAAGCCGAGAATGGAAACTCGGCTTTTCGTTTCCTTACTGCCTTTCCGTTCGAGAAAATGTCGAGATTCAAATTAGCGCGCGAAATTTATGCCCGAGAGGAACGCGAAAGCTCACGACTGCATACAATGAAAGGACGAAGGAAAAAGTGATTGCGAAAAAAAATAAGTTTCCGCGCATCCGTTATGTACCCTTTTTCAAAATGGCTGATGTCGCGAGGTACAAACGATCGATAGAAGGTCGCCTGCACAAATTCCATGGGTAACACTGTAGGAGGCTGCGGTGGATAATAAGATTTTTTTTCTCCCATCGAGGTAAAACTGAATTTTACACACTGACCCTCCCCCATCCATTCCAGCATCACCCCCACCCTGTTAATTTAATGATGCAAAAAATGCCTGTTTAAAATTGTTTCACCATACAAATACTCTGATGTTTTAAGTTTTTTTTTTTAATTAAATTAGACCCAGGTTGTTATCATGATTATCAAGAATGATTTTTTTGTCATTCGTTATCGATGATCCGAAATATGGAGTAGCGTTTAAATACTGATTAACCCTATTGCTAACTACAGTCATACAGATACACAGTTTAGTACTACTGACTACAGTCGTACTAAACTATGTATCAGTTCGTCTAATCTAATCTAATGTCATCTATGCCTCATACCTCTATTTCTATACTCGGTTCAAGCTATTACACGCAAGTATGCTAATCCGAATAACTCCAGATACTCGTATCGGCGAGAACGCCAGAGACAGAAATGGCGAAATGGGCTATGTACTTATCTGTATATAGTAGCATACATGTCCATTGTGTATAGTATATAGTATTGCGTGTTGTATATATTTTTACAATAGATATCCTAGGCTCTGCGACCTGCTTTACATGGACTGGTTATATCTGAGTAAATAGAGTGTAGAATTACATAGAGAATACATAGCTATCTGTTGGGACCATAAAGGAAATGCGGTTTTCTCTAACGAGGGATATATATATATATATATGGATACGCGCAATGCTCGGATGTAACGTTTAAGGATATGACAGAGCGCGGGAAATTTGAATTTGAAATAATTAAACGTTAACGGTTTCTCGACGATCTCTTTGACTTGCATCAAAGCGCAAAGGGGACGTCGTGGCCGTGTTCGAGAGGAATCAAAGGGGTGCAATACTGAGACAGCCTTGGGTTAGTCTATACGGTGAAAAAAAAATATTTTTAGATGTTGCCTAATCGCGCTCACGTTGCCCAGGACCGTAAACCGCTCGCAAAACAGTCCGGAACTTTCAAACAATGTCAAAATTTAGTGTAAACAGGTCCATAAAGAAGTCGCCACCCAACTAACAAAAACCTATTCTTGCCCTCGAATTCACGTCGCTTTTTTTTACTCCCCTTTCTTCCCTTGCTGTACCGATTTTTTTTCGAGGTTTTTTCACTCCTTTTCTTCTTGTTCTTCCTTGGTAACGAGACTTAACGTAATTTTTTGCAGAATTTCTTAGATTTACGTATTGCGCGTGCGTCGACTTTCGTTAACCTTGCGTTTTTCTAATCGAGCAGAAAATCTTCAACGAGACGATCGAAATAATTAACTCGCGAAACTGCCCTACCAATCGTCGTACTTAACCTCGCAATTATCAATTGACATGACGTCGTGTTGGCAATGGCGATTTTTCAATTCTGTAAAATCAAGTAGGCGCGATGAGAAATTTTATAAGATATAACCTAAAATGGGAAAAAGAAGGGTTTGAAATTGGCCAACTTTTACTGGTTCAAAAATGACTTTGTTTGCTTGCTGCTCGGAGAAATTCGCAAAGTGAGTCATGACTCGACTAAGAGAAACATGAAACAAGTAACTAAGTGGTCAAGTACCAATACGTACCAGACTGGAAAGCTTCCAAGTATTTTTCCTTCTCGAGTTTCGCAATTTGAATCGCAGCCGAGTATCCACGAAGTGTTTCATCGGCTTTTTCCGCCTCGACGTACGGAAGGATCGTTATGCTTTTCCTACTCCTTTCATTTTTTCTTTTTTTTGGATTCTTATTCGCACGTTTTCGCCAAGCATCGATTCATCACGCTGTCATTACCAACAGAATTCACGATTTCTCAATGTCATCAACTATGCAGCTCGTATAATAATAATAATTATTATCATTTTCTCAATATATCCTTAAGGCCAGTTTCTTTTTACATTGTCCAACCGTCACTACTCTTTATTATATTTGTTTCCTGTCGAGAATCCTCGTGGAATGTAACAGTCTTTAAGATGACTGTACCTACTATTACCACTACTACTATTATCATTATTACCCACCACCTACTACTACTTCTACTGTCCGCCCATTTCCGGATTCGCAATTTATTGACCTTCGACCGCCGCGATGACCCTCTGGGCGTTGTCTGACTGGGTTGCGACGTGTTCTACTTAAAACCTCTCTACCTACTTTTTTTTACCATTAACGGATTTAACAACGGTGTAAATGCACTTAATAGTCCATTTTCAAAATGAAATAATTGGTACTAGAAAATTTTTATTTTTATCTTCTACTTTGGATAATTGTCACTCTTTCCAATTGACCTCGACCTACTTGAACGATATTTTCATTTCTTTTTCTCTTGGGAAAATACCATTTTTTTTCTCTGTCTCTCGTTAAACGGTACTTTTGGAAAAGGCTTTAATACAAATAGCCATGGACTCTGTGCAAGCATACATAGATATCTATAGGTGCAAAACGTAATACGCAATCGACACGTCAAACAAAGCAGCCAGGCTGACGTAACGAGTACATATCTACTCGAGAGGGTAAATAAATCGTAAAAAAAATTTCTCTTTACCTGCTTTCTCTCTCTTTTCTCTATTTTCTCCCTTCCGCGCTGATCCAGATGCACGCGTCAACAAACTTGTGTTTGTTTGTGAAAACTCGAATCCCCGCGTTCAGATTTTTAATCAGCCTGTACCTCTGTGCTTATATTTTTTTTGCAAAATATTCCAAACTGTAGTTACTTCATCTAAGTAGATACAACAGCACGAAATCAGACGTCGCGTGTCTTTCAACCATATTGCACCAAACTTTTTTTATGAATCTCAACAAAGTTAGTACAACAATAACATAAACTCTTCAGACCGTTTGCACTCGTATTTGTACGTACAATAATTTTTATTTACCAACCTTTTTTAGCCAGTAACATCAGATTGATTCGATGCAGTTTATACGAATTCTAGTACCTTATGCACTTGATGCACCTACTGCGTAATTATTATACAGAATAATATTCTCACAATGCAAAGTTTGTTCATTTTTATAAAATCAATCAATAACGTGACAATTTATGCATTTATGCAAAAAATGCATCCGTATACGGGTTTATAATTGCAACTGCACCTGTTCGAAAATAAACGAATTTATTGACCAAGCGGATATATAAAATTGCACTTTTGAAAATTGCACTTTTGAATATTGCACCTCTTCACGCGAATAGGTATATGAAACCAAAACAGCACGTCGTTATTCGTAATGGGCAAAATAGCCAGTATCAAAGTAAAAGTATCAATTAACGTCGCATTATGCACTTTGTCGATTGAATGCATTTCTCTAAAGCGCATATTGGTGCACTGACACAAACGCGTAATCCCACGGGCATTGATAATTTCGTTAGTGGTACAGCGACAGAGAGTGTGCCCAACCAAACGCGAAATATATCCCATTCGAGATAACTCTCGCCAACCGCGACAGCCTTTGAGCCATATCGATAACGCTGAAGATCGCTGAGAAAATATTGTGAACGCGGCATAAATCCTGCGAGATGAATTTTGATTGAATGACGAGTAACAAATCGAATAAGGGATAAAGAACTGTGGAGAAGAAAGATAGAAATCAATGAAACTCTTAGATAGAGTCAAGATAAAAATTTTTTAACTAGTAATTTATTTACAATTATTGTTTACAACAATTATATGCTGTCGTCTTTCAATTGTTTTTTATTGAAACAAAACAATCGATTTGATTTATGCTAATTAAGGTTACCGTCAATTATTCGGACTCGCGCCTCTTCTGATAACGGAACGACTCTCTATCGGCATTCCTGATAAATTTATTCTAGAAAGGAAGGAAAATCGAAAGTCTTCAATAAAAAGGAACGTCAATTCCATGCAAATAATATTGTTATGCCGGAACACGTTGTGCAGAAATTTTCTTTTTTCTCCGATCCAGGTCGTGTCAAATTCTCATTGTATTGACGTTACGAGACTTTTAATGTCAACTTTTGAAAAATACTGTACCCATTCGCTATCTTGAATTTACGTATGGCAATTATGACAGATCTAACCTTTTAACAATAAGGATTATACCTAGGATTACAATGCAGAACAATTTTTTATGAAAATCTCTTTTTTTAATATCCAAAATTTTCCTTCTTTTTTTTTTGTCAATCTTGATAAGTATCTCCAAAGCAGATCATGTTCGTGTCTCATTAGTCCGCTTTGAATGATTCACGCGAACGATGGAATTTTCAGTTCAGTTGGAATTTATTAGACGGAAGTAACGAACGCGAGCCCAGAATAAAGACAGGAAGTTGAATGGAATGTAGGAGGAAGTCACGTGAGGGGAAGGACGTAACAACAGGGAGAGAGGGGAAACGGCATGAGAGAGAGGAAAAAAGTGTATAAATTAATAAATTACAAAACGAATGAATAATTTTTTCGAAATGCGAAATTTATTAATGAAACATTTTTTTTCGTGATATATGCACTCTTGCGTGTACATATTTACGTAAGACACGTGTATAAAGGTATATATATACATTTATGTGCATTCAATTACGAGGAACAATGTTCGGATAGTGTAAATGAATTTTACAAATTTTCCGAAATTCTCAGCCGGCAAGGTCGCACGTGCGAGGGAAACACGTTTGGCACACGCTGCGTCGGGACGCACATTTTCTGCAGAAATTTTCGACGCTCCCAGACGCCGGTCACCATTACGTATAGACGCACCCAGTGTGTTACGAAAATAACAAGACGTTGGTTGCGCGCGCACCTTGACAATTTCCAAGAGAGACTGCATTAGGAAGATTTGAATTTTTTGGGAAAACTTCCAAATTTTGTTTATACCGTGATACCTATACCTTACAGTACAACAGACGCACTGTAGTACAATGTAATATAGTATACCTATACTATCTGCTGATATACTGTACGAGTGACAGGTGCAATAAAGTGCAATAAAGTTTGAGTAAGTTTTTTCAAAATTTCAACAGACTCCAACTTCGTGGTAAGTCTCGTCGAGGACTTTTGAATTACCAGTAGATAGAAGGATAATAACGCAGCGAATCCAGTAACCCGCGAAACGCGCAACGTGCCAGCCATTGTCCTTTTACGGAAATTCATTAAGAAGTTTGGGCTTAATTTTCGAAACACAAAAGCGACCCCATCGTCACCGTACTTCATCCTAACAGCCCCGCGTATACCTATATTGCATATATATTTTCCTGTACAGTAGAATACAGTGTACTGTAATATACTATACTTTAGTATAGCTATACCATAGCTATACCTTCTTAGACTATAGCATTCGGATTTGCGTAGCCTAAGCTCGTCTAATCCCTGCCCAAGGGTACGTTTTGCATTTAGACGAAGCCACACGGCTCGTGACGCCATTTTGTCTTTTGCCAAATTTAACTCCCAGCTAAAATTTATCATTTCTTTTTGAGTTCCCTCAAGTACCTAGGACAATTCCGTGCAATTGCACGAGCTTACCGGCTCAGACAGATTTATTGCAATTTTTCATTTCCACATTCCAACGATATTTCCTTCGCCTCTAAATTCTAAGAAAGCTGATAACGATTATACGTAATCCAAGATAACGTGTCACGTGATGAACATACAGAAATCCCGCCATATTCAATTTGTATACCTTAACACAATTTCGTCTTTATACTCTATTTAGGTTCTTCTCAGACAATGCTAGGCTCCACCATCGACGTCCCACTTATCTTAATTCTCTTCCATCTCATTACTCGGAAACTCTATCTCTAATAATTAAAATAGTTGAAACACGTCACGCGGCAAATGTGACGAGAACTTCGTGGGAGACTTCGGAAGTTCTATTCGATTCCAGTTAGTTTCACTTTACGTAATACACCGTGTATTTACGTTTCAGTCAAGGTTAGGTCCCACCATCGACGTATCATCTTCATTCTCGCAGCCTCATCAATTAGCTCAAGCTCCATTCGTGCTAATTAAAATACACGAAAAGAAGAGTACAGTAATGGTTACTAGTCTGGTCAGCAGCGAGTCCAAGGGGGCATAGAAAATGAACGACGAACAGACTGGAATAAGACTGATTATTTAGAAGACAGTAACCATTACTATTTCGAACGTAATTCTTATTGGGTTGGTTAGGGTCGAATACATTGCTGCAAAATGGGACTCATTCCTGGGACTCATTGCTGGGACTCACTGCTGGGACTCACTACTAATCAGACTAGTAACCATTATTGTTCGGTAGGTAATTCTTATTGGGTTAGTTAGTGACGAATACATTGCCGCAAAATGGGACTCACTACTGGGACTCACTGCTGGGACTCATTACTAATCAGATTAGTAACCATTACTGTTCTCTTTTCTCCGTGTACTTGAACTACGTCACGTATCAAATGTGACGACAGTCTCGGTGCAAGATTTTCGAACTTGTATCTGATTTCACTTAGTTCCAGCTCACGTAATACAGAAGGTATTTATGTTTTGGAGAAGGTCAGGTTAGGTTCCACCTTCGACTTCTCATTTACCTTCACCTTCGCATTCTCCGCCGCGTTCACATAGATTCTACTTCGACTATCTAACTAGAACTTAACCTAACCTAGTAACTACTCTATCTCCTATACGTACAACCTTCATCCTATAACCTACAACCTACAGGGAGACTCCCAGTCATCTCTTTTCACCCAACCACGGCACTTTCCTATCTTCCACCGACCTTCGACCTCCTCGTGATTTCTCGTCTCGTAACGAGTTTCCACGTACCCAGCGGCAGCCTCGTCCTCGCGAATCCTCTTGAGTGAACATTAACGACGAGATATTCATGGATTGGTCGCCATCTTTCTTTTTATTCGCGACGTAATGAGAAACGGAGAAAATGCAATCAGAGAAAAAAAAGCGGAAGATATGGCGATTTGAGACAAAGTTGCGTATTGCGAAATTTGTTAATTTGCCATTTTTTAAATATTCTTTTTTGTCACGTGCATAATCACTCTCGTGCACGTGCATTCATGTATGTGGCATATGTGAATAGGTGGATAGTTGCCTGAGGGAAAAAAATTTTGCACACTACTGTATATTAGCGTATACGCGGTTTTCGCAGTTCTCGTTTCGTTTTCAGACGATTCCCAATTTTTTTTTCAACATTTTCACTTGGTTTCCCCCTTCTTTCGATTTTTCGAAAAGTTATTGGGACTTTCAATTACATCGTACACCGCGGATTAAAACGAAAAATATCAGCCCACCCCCGTTCACGTACAGCATAACCGTATGAAATAAGGCAGCGTAAAAATTTCGTTGAAAATTGAGTGGAAACGTCGGCAGACCTAGAATAAATCATCCCATTCTCCCACCCCCAATGAATATAAATATGTATCCATAAATAACCTGAATTTTAATAAAAGAAATAACGCGCACATAACGTTTTCCAAAAAAAGAAAATGTAAACGTCCACAAATGAATTCATTCTACAGTTCGCACCGACTTTTCGCTACACCATGTTTTCGTAAATTAAAAAAAAAAAAAGAAAATCCAAATCCATCAGCTAAAATACCTAATTCCACCACAAGCAATCCCTGTTACTTCGCAATAACAATGCATCGCTTTAGACCAGCAAGCAATTACGGAGCTGCCATCTGTCGTAAATCCCAGCTCGCAGTTTCGCAGTGATATTTATGTCGAAAATCATGCGAATTTAATCGCCGTGACTTCGTACAAAGCACACGTGTGCAAATAAGTCGTGCGCATGCGCATTCCCAAGTTCCACCATAAATTACCATCTGCTAGCATACTCTTCGGGTTGATACGAATTCGACTTGGTTTTAGGGTTTACGTTAACCAGAACCCAAACAACAACAATAATAATCGTCCGCTTGTGTTTATGCACCACGAGATGAATTCGTTACACTAACTTTAGTTGGACGCCATAAGAGCGTCGGGTCCGGACGTTGCCAAAATTTGACAGCAGATGGCTGACTACTTCGCATGCACGGCTGTTCAGCTGCCACATTGGCTGACTGACTGCTTAGCGATTTCACGTGTTACTTGAAAAGGCCGTTATAGGTACTGGATGAAATATTACATATGTAATACATACGACGTGGGATATGTAATATTTATGCAGTTATAGATATATAAAGTGAAATCGAGTCTATCCGTACCACGTTGGCCTTGAATGTTTATACAAGAATCGCAAAGTGCAAGGTTCTATTTGTCTTCTTGCTTCTGGACGTGCATACATAATAATTATGTTGATAGAGATTCTATTTGTAATATCTCACTTGTTTATTATTCTTTGAACGTTCGGTACTCTGGTGGTGGATTCAGGAACTACTGCTGCACATCCATCGTATTTCTCTTATGCTATATTTACTGTACGGATCAGACTTGATATTTGAGGCTCTGAGGGATCTTTAAGATTTTTCTTACACCCGGCACGAGTGGCGAGTGCACTCTTCGGTTATGGTACACCCTGTATAATGTAATGGGAAACAGGCTGCAGTGCTTCGCAGTTGAGATTCGAGTTCATGGTTATGAATGAACTTTGAGAACTGAAGGCCGGAGACACAAGGGAAACGTTATACGTTTGAAAAGAGAATTACCGGGACTTCCGGTGAAATAGAGAAAATTTTGAAAATTCACAATTCTTATTCCTATCCGTTCGTTTGTACTCTTAAGAAAAAAAAAGAAAACAAAAAAATTGTATAAAACATTGTTGATCGAGCATCAAAACGTTTTCAGTCAAAAATACACGGAATAGAATATCTAGAGAAAATTAAAAAATAGCATACTAGGATACATACGCGGAAATCGTATACTAATCGAGCATAACCTCTCTCTTAGGCACAGTTGTCAATTTCCGGTGTTGGACAATGGGAACAGGTAATTTCTGGATTCTCTAATAACTTCCGTATCTATCAGTGATATTCACGGATTCCCATAGATCCGTCTCCGTTCTCATCTCCGTCTGCTCCCTCTCTCTCTCTCTCTCCCCCTTCTTCTCTCTCAAATCACAGTGTCTTTTTCCCATTTCAAGTGGCATCGATCGAGCATGCGCAAACGCCAGAGTTGAAAAATACAGCCGGGTTTAATTTCGTACAACCCGACCGACCTGTCACGACGTTAACAAAGCAGTGGAAGAGAGAGAGAGAGAGAGAGAGAGAGAGAGAGAGAGAGAGAGAGAGAGAGAAAGAGAGGGAAGATCAGACGGATGAGACTTCGAGGACGTGCGAACGTGAAATAGATAAAACGATGAGTAATAACGCTAAACAATGGTTAACTGTTAAGTTTAACATAACATATACAGGCGCAGGTATACAGTGGCGAGGCAGCAGCAGACAGCCTCGGTGTAAACCGTCCAAAAATAACCATGCAAATACGTCCCGCTGACGCTGTGTGCTTCTGATTGGTCGGTATTGCTGGTATAGCGACGGTGCTGCCACCGAGAGTAGCGGCGGTCTCGAGCGACGCATGCGACGAATTATATGCATCCGTTAAACCAGCCGCACTTGTCCATACTGCGTGTTCGTAACCGCAGGAAGCTGTTACCGGTCCTCTCAAAATTTATCATCGTTTACGTTCACTCTTTTGTCGGTTGAATTTTCATCTTTGTTCGATTCCCGAAAGTGGGCGGGTACTCTGTATACTCTCGCGTTCGGGATAGATCGGGAACGCTCGTTCGCACTCGTGTTTATTTCCGAGGTGTTATACCGGCGTGACGTATTGTATCGCATAACGCATCGGCGCTTACGTTAATTGCGTAACGATTACATGTGCGGCACCGTGGCGAATAGCTTTCCGGGAATTGACTATTGGTTTTCCGCAATTTCTTCTTTCTTCTTTTTTCTTTATTAACACTGTTTTTACGACGTGAGAATCTCTTATTGTTGTTTTACAAATATTTTACGATCGAAATTACGTAATATCGATCCTTGTCGATATACGTCTATTCCCTAATACGAACGTATTACAAATACGTCAGTAATGCAAATATACACTAGGGGGGGCAGTTGAACGTAAAATTTCAGTAAATATAGAATTTTTGCAGAATTATTTAATCGAGGATTAATTCCGTCTAATTTTCAGTCCCGGTAGTTAACTTTGAAAAGAAAGAAAAAAAAAAAAGAAAACCTCAAATATCCGACCAACCATCCTTCCTCCTACGTACAAGGATAATCTCGTAAAATCCTCACGGATAAAGAGCGAGAGAGAGAAAAAAGCAAAGGAAAAGATAGGAAAGGGGGAGAGAAAAAAAAAAAGCATAAAGCCTAATCGCCCAGAGTAATTCGTGAAAGTGGGCGCCAGACGTCCTCTGCCGTCCCGACGATCGCCTCAATCCTGTTCTCCTTTACGATCGCCAAAGTTGGACGTCATCAGAGTCGTCAAATAATGTCGACCGCCAGATGAATTATTAAGAGACAAGATACGAAATATAATATAGCGCCCTATAACCAGATACACACGTTATACAATATACCTCACAGTAGATACTATAGTATATATATCAGACAATACATATAACCAATAGATAAAGATTAAAGATAGTCAATTGCGATAGAGCAGGCATTTTTGACAATATACAATAAAGAATACCCCCTTCCCCCTTCCCCCACACAAACAACCCCTATATACCTAATCTATTGTTTCTAAAAACCCAAACACACACACACAAAAATCCCAACGCACACAAAGCTCGTCCGTAAGTCCTCAGGCACTGTATTACTATATACCTGAACTTTAACTATATATATATACACATATATGTTACTTACCTTCTTTTTAATATACTAAATATATATATATAGTATATACCAGTAATGGCACCCTTCGTATACCTATATATATCCCAGGTACATAGTACTAGGCCACGTATAGGGGCCTGGAGGGTAAAGCATGTATATATAACGTATATATATACATATATATATCTATAGTATTTACCATCGACGATGCATTGCACTAGAAACGAAATGGGGTCGAAGCTTCCCTTGTCGTAGCACGAGAAATAACTAAATAAAGCTTGCAGTGCTTTCGCTTGTCTGACTAACCCATCTTGCATATCTACTCGTCCCGTACGCATATATACTATATAGATGTCTCTTTACATAGGATATATGCACATACGTGATTTTCCATAGACGGATAGTTTCTGCATTTAGGTGGATAAATGGAAATGGGGACGACGTTTCAATGCTATTGGTATTGGAAACAAATTTTTTTTTCTGTATAAATTCTTGAATTTATAATTTATTTATATAATTCTTTTGCAAGGTAGATATCACTGATTATATTCGTTTGGGCCTTTTTAGACATGGCGGATTCCGCGTGTACGTCTGCTGCAGGGTATGGCTACCTAATAGAACGTTACTGCAGTGTTTGATATACTCTGAAGGAACTAAGGGTTTGGTTGCGTTGCGATGGGTTTTTTTTTCTTTATTTTATCTTTCGACAAATTGCGATTAAGGGAAGTGATGGTGAATTCTTGCAGTTCAGTAAGTTTTTCTAGGATCATTTTAATACTTTATTTAATCTCTGCGTACGAGTGAAGACGATATAAATGTTTGTTATCAGATACGTCTGGATACAGGAAACGCAATGTTTTGAAAATGAATGAAAGAAATGGACGTGCACTTGCAATATAAATAATACATATATATAGAAGGGGGTGAGTGGCACAGAATTGCACAGACGCAATAGGGGACTCTGTCTAATAAAATCGAAGTTAGAAGACGCCTCGGTAAATAGATTGAACGTTATGAGCATTTATTTTTCAATCCGTTTGTACTCGATCGGTCAATGCTCTCTTATCGAATAAAAATATACAAGTTCAACGTCTTGCCGAGAGTTAAAGAGAGAAAGAGAAAGATCCCTCGTAATATTATTATGTCTCACTCCATTCTGTCCCACACAATGTCCACAGGCAGTATGCACGTACAATACGGTGCATAAGCGATGGTAAATATTTAGCCCACACCATATGCACACTCAACCACCGTGACTGGAAAGTAGTCGGATAAGAAATTTTCAAAAAAATTTGCTACCCGATAACAAGAATAGTGATAGCTAAAGATAATGAAAAATCGAATCTATTTTGCGGGATACAAAAGCGTCACAAAAGTCGTAGACCTTAAGGCGGATTCTCAAGCAGGAGCGTACCGACTGCTCACGTCACCTGGTTCTGCTGTCCAATCAAGCAAGACCACATTCTCTAAGCGCTATTTTTACAGCGGACACGTGGGACGAAATAGTGGAACGCGAACCAGCGTACACGCCCATGAAACGTGTGAATCCGCCATATTGCGGCAGATATCCCGACAGGATAAGACAGGAGATGAAAGAGGGAAGCAGGAGCAACGAAAGCGAAAAAAAAAGAGTATAGTAATTGAAAATAAAATTTTTTTTTGACAGCTGCCGAACACCGGTTGGTTTACGTAAGAATAAAATCCTTGGGGACGTATTGTTTTTTTTAAATTTCAATGGCGACAGCCACGAGTTATCATACGTGATTACTCAAGGCCGGTTAATCACGGATTTATTACACTTTTTTTTGTTGGGTAATATTTCAAAACATTTAATACGCCCGATTTTTCCTTGTTATGATTTACGAGCGGCGCTCTTCGAATTTACAAGCATTTTTCCCGCCTGATCTACGTCACTGCGTATCTTGGCGACCTTGCGAAACTATCGTAATTGCCATTCACGTGTATGCGCGGATATTTACGCGTGCGTAATTATACATATATATGTGTTATCCGTGCGCAATACAAACACGCGTGAGAATTTTCCCACATTAATTGATACGAGGTATGTGGTTTACATGTGTTAATTCGTAAATATTTAATTATTTAATTATTTTCGCAATGTTAGGAATCCACGCAAATATATGTATAATATAGTAGGTTGAAGTTATTTAAATATATTTTAAACTGTTTGCCCAAACGGGACTTAGGTTCTGGTTCGTTTAGTTTGGCATTACCGGTGGTGTATATACAGGTATACATTCACGGTATTTCTGTTTGTACATATGGTATGTATGTACAGGCAGTTACAGATCATGTGTTACGCGCGCTAATTAGCTTGAAGGTAATTGCCGGTAACTTCTAATGGAAGTTCCCGATTATCGAAAAACGCGTTAGCAACAATTCCTCACGGCCGTACAGCCTTCTCCATTGGCAGCCGGCGGCTCGGAAGCGTGTTCATCTAATTTTAATCACAAACTAGTTGCGATATTGTGCCTGACTCCGACGCCTGACTTCGCGCGACCAACGACGCCGACGTCGCTTGGCTGGCCGAGTCGTGTTTTAGCGCCAAACTTAATTCACTCTTTTGCTGGGAATTAAAAGACGCCTCGTTAACGAGGACAGGGGGGAAGAAAGGGGGTGGTAGATATATTGCTAAAAGGGGGTTGGAGGAATTGTAGTTTGAAAATTTTGATAATACTTGTAGTCGATGTGCATTTTTTTTCAAAATGCAGGGTGCATATTTATTGATTAGATTATTCTGTGGTTTAATTGAACGAACGGTACAAGTGCGAATCGATATTTTGAATATTGGTTTTTAATTTTTTTAAATTTATTTATTAAGTTCTTTGTGAAAAAATAGAATTATTCGTTAACGGGGTTAATTGCACTGTTAAGGGTGTCATTAACGAATACACGGTAATTGGTATATGAATTATTTGAACTATTCACGTGGCAGAGGCAATATCCATGAGAGCGAAATTAGAACGAGTATCTGATGTTCGGTAAATATAACACAGATGGCACCACCTGCGTTTACTATACCAGAAACCAAACAGCGGATGCACAGGAATTGCGTGAAATTCCTTTGAGAGTTGTCAGGGCCAAGGTACTTAAGAGGGAAGAAAAC
This sequence comes from Pachycephus smyrnensis, assembly GCA_030142225.1. Classification (NCBI taxonomy): domain Eukaryota; kingdom Metazoa; phylum Arthropoda; class Insecta; order Hymenoptera; family Cephidae; genus Pachycephus; species Pachycephus smyrnensis. The sequence goes on from JARQST010000576.1 coordinate 578,031, forward strand.
AAATAATGGCGAAAAAATGACAAAAGCGTGAATGAAGGGTAGGGAGTCGATTAGAAAAGTCTACGGGGACAAAATGGCGTCCGAATCCAACGAGCCGGTAAAGGTCGTTTATCCCGGCAAGGGCGCGAGACGCGGCGATGCAGCTATTTTTGAATTTTCAATTTGTCCGTGCAGCTACGTTCGAAAATAACTGTCGAGGGAGCGAAATAACGCAGGGAATGAAAGTACAGTGCTGAGGGAAGGGATCGATACCGGAGGCATTTGTATTGTAAATTGAAAAAAAAAGACAAAAAAATCACATACGTATGAAAAATTGGACCATCAAAATTCAACTGCACGGTATACCCATGAAATTTTTCCATTTTTGATTATCCACCTAGTCCTACACCTATACTGTGCCCTGTTACTGTTTCTTTTTTTCCCCCCAAGTAATTTTGAAAAATCGTATCTCTTCCAGAATGCCTCAAAGAAAATGTTATCATGCTTAAAGGAGATGCCGCAGGCTGAATGTCCAAGATGGTCGGAGTTGCTCCGCTTAGGCGGTGGCTGGCAATATATAAATAACTCTTTTGGCTGCTCATCGGCTCGCGATCTAGTCGCTCCGTAGACACTATAGTCACGTGTGATACTTGCGCGCGCATATTTATATATATTTTAATAAAAAAAAGCCCGATAACCAAGAAGATAATAAATTCGATTTTGACTTTGAAAATTAAAAATATCTTTCATGAAACTGCTGTAGGCTCTTGCACGGTATCTCACAGCTGGGACTTGTGTGCTTGATAGTAAAACTATTAATAAATCACTATACCTACTTTTATACTACAGCATAGTATGGTAATATAGTATGGTATAGTGTGATATAGTATACTTTGTGAATCTCAATCCGCACAGACCCGCGATAGGTTGCGACTATGATTCCAATGATGATGATGATGATGCCGCATAGTGAACATTGAGAAATGGCTGGGTTGTGAAAATGATGAATTTCTAAATAAACGTCATTATTGTTCTACCAACTGTTTCTAATGTCTAAATCATCCATTCATTAGAATTTTACTGCGTCTATACTGTGTATATTACGTATATTGTGAATGGTGCCATAGTAGACTGAGATTGATGTGACTGATAGTTTTATTAGGAAATCTCAATGATTGAATGATAAAGCTTATATTTTGTAAGTGTCTAATTTATTTAACAAATTTTTCATTAATTGACAATGATTAGTCTGCTCGGTATAATTGCATTAAAATTTATCAATTTTATATACTTCCCTATTGACGTTAATTTTTGTACAGTATAAACATCCATCATTGTTGACAGTTTCGAATCTTACCTAATCTAGCGATATCGCAAGGTGCAAAGGGCGGAGCTGATGATAACGTCCAAAATTAATAATATGCACAAGGTCTGATTAAATTTTTAGTTAAATTTTGAATAACTTCGAAATTTTGAAATAACCAGTTTTATTGCACTGAGATGATCATTGATAAATTATGACAAAAAATTTTTAATATTGTCATCGATAACTGTTATTATATAATATAATTATGTAATTGTACCTTTTGATTGATTCGAATTAATTAATTGATTATAATTGTGACAACGCACACGGGTTTTCATTGTTATACACAATGGCGGGTTTTCATTATCGCCTGAATTTCATTCAAGGTAAATCATTTACGTAAATGAACTTTTTGCCTTGACGAATTCTTATTTACATCAGGATAAGAGTGATACTCGTAACAACTAGCATTATAATAGGCAGATTGGGTAACGGTGTAAACAGGCGTACTTATCAGTTATCAGCATCAAGAACTACGTTGGAATGCGTCATAGGGATTAGATACTTGACGCACGAAACTTGAGCAATTCCAAGACCTTCGAGTGAATGATTTGTTTCAGTACTTTTTGGAAATGTAACAAGTAAATATTATATTTATTTTGAAAACTATGTAAGCGCACAGCCGATTAAATAAATTTTCGTAAAAAACCCATAATCGAGTGCTTCTCTTAATCAATTAATAAACAATGTAATTTTGTATGCAAAGAAGTCAAAATATCCGATATCAAATAATTTGACGAAAATTTTAATATACGCTTTTTAATTAGCTATATATATATATTCTGTAAGGGATTCAACGGTCAAAGGTTAAGACCGTTCGATCTGCCATAAAAAAATTGCCGAAGGCCAATAAAATTGATTCTCTGCCATCCAGTAGACGAGAATCAGGACTGATCTATTTCCAGTGGAATTATCGTAAGTTAGGAAGGGATATCCAAGAGACATACTGTATATATACAGGTCGATTCTATAGGCCGTTTCATCACCGACAACCAAACCCGTCCACGTTATCCTGGATTACTGTATTACACTGTTATCTAAGTCCACCCCAATTCACCAGAACAGTGCATACGCACACGACCCAGATGAGCCGGATGTGGTCCATATCCTGGAAAAGCACAAACACTCATAGGATGCAGCATCCAAGTCAGGAGTATCAACGGAAAGTCATATCCCGTTACGTATTCACCGAAATATCCATATTGTTAACCAGAAAGTGAATGCAGGTGGGAAGAAAAAAATGCATACAATAATTAGAATTGCATAGTTCACGTGTAATCAATCAAGAATTAATTAAACCCGAATAAAAAATGACTCACGTAGTTGTGAAATTTTGATTTTGATTTTTTTTGCACGTTTATCTCGGAGTTGCATTTTTTGAATTTTTTATCTAATTGCACTTCTCGTTCTCGTTTCTGCAACTATGGTCCAGCACTGTGGTCCACATAGTTGCTATCAAAGAGCAGACGTCTGCGTATCTGGTGGCTGCATCGTTTATCGAATTCCGGGGATGGAATGTGAAATATTTCTCTGTCGTCCCCTATAGAGCTCACAATCGACGCCCCTTCCGGACGCGTATCCTTCATTCGCTCTTTTTTAAGCGTCCCCACGTCACGTGGTTATCCCGTGCGAAACTTATATATAGAAACGGCCTGTAGGTGCGCGTATCTTGCGCGGACCCGCGCGAACCGGCCAGACGAATAAAATTTCGTTGCGTCCGCGAGGCGGAAAGCGTGGAAGATTCCGCTTCTTTGTGACGCACCGCAAATCGACTGTACTCCACCATTTTGTGCATATGGTCTGAATATCATTAAGGGAAAAAGAGAGTAGGTTCGGGTTAACTCCAAGATCCTTATTCGCTTTGTGGCAATAACGAAAAAAAGGATCCAAACGTATTTTCAAAATTTTTCATAAATCTTAAATGAAAAATAATTATTTATTACTCACTTTTAATACACCCGGTACACAGTATCTTTTATTAACGCAATCGAGGTACTCGTGGTCAACTGAACTGTGAAGCACAAAATCATAAAAACAAAAACCATAACTAGTAAAAACCCAAAAGAGGAAGTTCTCAGATGAAATGATATTTTAATTCTAGTCACTAGGTTGGCATTAAAGCGTCATTAGGTCGGCATTAGAAGGGATAGAAGGGAGCATTAGACCCATTTCAGTACAGTCCCAACAAAGCTACAGAATACCGATTTAATTTTCTTGCGGATTATACCAACTGCAACCCAACTATGCATTCAATAAATTTCTGAATCGCCTGTACATTCACGTCTCTACGTTTCCCTGTAATAATTTCATAGATAACATAGAAAACGTAATAAACATAATCTAACAAATAATTACGTTCAATATATACTCAAATGCCATTTTACTCTACGACACGTGACTATAGTCATACTCATATATGAATCCCCCTCTCTATCTTTCTCTGTCGCCCCATTGTAAACCCAAGGGTGGACACGGCGCGTCCATGCGATTACGGCTGTTTAAAGCGAGGACGATTTATTTTGGTACGACCGGTATACCTAAGCATTTAATTTGGGCTTCGCCTAGACAGCCCGCTGGCAGCGTGGCAGCCTTGCTTCTTGGCAAGTCCCTCGTGTGCTGCGACCAGGCAGACTCGTTACGTCACGTCACAGACTACTGGGATCCTCAACATGAGAATCGAGGGAGAACGTGAGAATGAGAAATGATAAATGATCATTGATCCCCTAAGAATTCGCTTTGATGTGTAAAAATATAGAGCGTCAAAGAAATCCTAAAGAAGATTTTCAAAATATCTTAAACGTTACTGTACGTCGTTGCACGTTGGTACAAGGTTGAATCTTTTTTTTGAGTCAGTAGAAAAATAAAAAAATTAATGGATCATCCGTTGGCCGATTGATCGATCGGATCGACAACTTTTTGATGCGTTTTAATAAATCCGTTTGCTAATTAGAATATTGCCAATTGGTATTGAGATCACAGTCGCCCACTTGACAGCTGTCAAATCGAACTTACGTGGTTCCAGCTGATAGTATTTTGAATATACGTTTCTGACTAACCCAATTCGTAATTTTGAAAAATCTTTTCGCTTTTTCATTATTGTCGTATATATGGTATATGGGACAGGTATGTGTATAGATATGTATCACGTGTGTATTTTGAAGAGTCCTGCGCACGAGGCGGCCACTCGAAATTATTTATGGCGATTCGACACGTGTACTACATTTCACAGTGGTCGGTAAGATCGTCCATGAGTGTAAAGGACGTTTAGACTTACCAATTTTGAATAAGTATTATATAAAAATGAAAGGAAGGAAAGAAAAATAAAAGAGTGTAGGAAATTCACGTATTTATTTATTTCTTTGTATATTTCTTTTTTACACGCTGTTTTATTGCGTATACACGATCGCGTGGCTGTACGAAAATACTGAGCAGTAATTTTCTTGTTTTTCATTTCTTTTTTTTTACATTTTTTTCGATCCGACGAGTATCTGATTGAGTCACGAGGCAGGAAGCATAAGTATTCGTTAACAAGGGAATATGATGATAAGACGAAAAATACAATAAGAGATTCAAATTCGCTCTTATTATTTAGTTCCTAATTATTTTCTTCCTTTTTCTTATTTTCTTGGACGGTCCTTTTCGAATTTCTTGAACGTGACGAGACACGTGCCTATTTGTTATCGAACCCTGTCGATAGAGTGTTATCAGTAATTAGAGTAATTGAGCGATCGGAGAAAGAAGTATTCGAAAAAGAAGATTTTTCGAATAAAAACGACTCGTTCGAGAGGGAAGGAAAATATTTAATGTTTGAAATGTCAAAGGTTACGGTTTCGCTTTTATGTTTCTTTTTTTTCTCTTTTATTCTCATTAGTACAGGTAGACGTTAATGAGCACCTGTTTTTATTATATCTTTTATATTGATACTCGCTAATGACGTCGATACTCGCCGGTCCATTTGTTCTCGTAGTTAAGAGTAGTATTTTTTTTAGGATTTTTTTTATTTACAACTGCCATACGACACTTTGGTAAAAGAAAAAGTATTATGACCTTATTCCAAAAAAGATTTTATCTTCATTTATCATCCGTTTAGCTCCTTTAACTTATTTGTTAAAAAAGAGTCATGTGGAGTCATTACGTACACATGAGTATGATTATACGTGCGAATCCATTAGTTATCCTGTACGAATACTGTATGACGTAATTTGTCTTTTCTTTGTTTCAGAAAAAGAAGAAAAAGGAAAAATAAAGAATCAATCCGGCTACCTCACAGTGCGTATCCAGTAATTATATATTTCTATTTTTGCAACATCTAGGGAAACATACTCACGTATTCGCGGATTTATTTGCTCAGGTTGCTCGTACTTGATATTCCTGTTTCTCATTTAGATTTTCCTTTTTTTTTCTTTTTTTGCACTATTCTTCTTTCTCTCTGTTTTCGCATTCGCGGATGCGACAGTAGCGCGTACACGCAGACGCAAAATTTCAGCATTAGCACGTAAGGGAAACAATGCTAATGAACATTAGGTTAAAGGTTGTTGAAGAATTTGTTGAGAAAAAATGTTTTCCTTTTTTTCTCTTATCTATCTTATCGCTAACATCTTCGCGATAACACGTCGGATTGTCGAAATTCGTAGAATTCAGATTTGTAATTTTAGAAATCGATGCCCGTTAATTATACTTATCAGATAAACGCACGCTCGGACTGACACGGGCGTGCGTTCGCATTCGTGTCATAACAATCGATCGTAATTGATAACCGTGGGAATAAATATTTAGGAGAACGAGGTAAAACCAACCAAAGATAAAGAATCATTCATATGCAAAATATTCGATATGGTTTCACTATCGCTGACTACGATTGATCCAAGTACGAATAGGGAATGATAATATTTTTTTTAATTTCCCCTGCCCATCGGAAAGAGGGATTTCAAAATTTTTTTTAATTACAATTTTTTTTCGTTTTCACGTAAAAATATTATTTTAGAAATATTTCAATGACCGCCTGCACGGCCAATCAGTGTCTATACTCTTTGTTGCCACAGTAGCCATAGTTTATTTCGCGCAGTTCGAGCTGAGCTTTTTTTGTTGGTATTCGCAAATTGCGCAAACAACTTTAAATTAAATAATTTGAATGCGGTTACCATAGCAATACTGTATTATACGGTACAATAGGAACAGGCATGTTACGCTTTAATAGGAACGCGCTGGGGAATTCGCGAATTTTCTTTTTCACCAAAATTTTCATTTTTTTTTTGAACGACTAATACGCTCTTTTTTTTTAAATTCAGGTAAAGTTAATTTACTTCGTGGACACGTGATAATTAAATCATACGCGTACACACACGTCGCAAAGTAAGTCTTTAATAACGAGAACACAGCTGATCCGTACGGAAATAAAAAATTCAATAAAAGTGTCATACGTGAAATTTTTTCTTATCAAAACTACAAAAAAAAACAATTATATACATAAATCATATCACGTTCAGATTTCATCGTTCTACAAATATCAATTTCGTAAATGCTTGATCGATAATGCTCTGTACGTAACGAATCAGAAAAAAAAAATAAGACAGGCAGATAAGATACAACGAAGTATGTCAGTGGGTTAATTAACTACAGTCTCAGAGAAACAAGATGATTATCTTTTACCTAAATTTCAATTTACACAATTCCAAGAACATATTATATAAGACTAATTTTATTCAAACACGAGTTTACGAAAATATTTAAAAAAAATGCTTGACAAGTATGTCAAAGATACCCCGCGGGAAATCGTTAATTGATTAAATCATATCTGTTCTGCAGGTGGGAGGGGGAAGGGGGAGCAACAGTAAAAAATGAAAAATTATAAGGACGACAGGGTGAAAGTTGAGGGTTGACAGAATTTACTGCGCAGAATCGTTGTCCGTCGTTTCCTGACATAACTAGGGGTGGAACGGGTGCGGATCTGCCAACTTACACTACCCCATTACCTATTGGAAGGTCCGTCACCTTCTTATGCTTCCATATGTGTATATAATATACTACGTATGTTACATATGAGTAATACAAGCACCCGCGAGCCTAAACCCACCCTTAAGCTAATCCCACACTCTGGTAATCCGTCTGACGTTTCACTGGGAGATGCTACTTTTAGTTAAGGGTAGTAGCAACCCTTGAATTTTTATTCTAGCATTATTATTTATTGCTGCTCGTACGGTAGGCTAATCAAATACAGTATATAGTTTTTGTCTTGAATAACCCTGTATGTATATATATATGTATAATATGCATAAATCGTGAACTATATATATACACGCACGTGCGTGCACGCGCTTAAGCCCACTTGACAGATACCAGACACGTCTGACCAAACTTGGCATTACTCACTCGTCGTCTTGCCAGTTTTTCTTTGGATTTTGAATTCTTCCCACACGTCCCCTTTGCAGCAGCGTCGTTTTTCTCTCTGCACTCCTAAAGAATATGGACGCGTGTCCAACATTTTCATTTTATCTTTTTTTTTAACGTCTTTTTCTTACAGTGCATTCGCGACTTCATTTTTATTGAAAATCCGCTGCGAATGCACTTGCACGTTACGTCCTTGGAAGAAATATTGAAATCTCCGCCATTATGGTATCACTGTTATATTATATTCTTTTTTTCTTTTTTTTCTCTTCCTCGGAGCTTTCGCGTAAATCGGAAAGTACTTAAGACCGTAGCGCTACCTGAGAGTCTCTCGTTACATAGAGTCGATCGAGTCTTTTTTATTACGACGCAAGGAAATTCTCGATTACATTTTTCAATTTGAAAAACTGCAATATTTCCTTTCGCTCTCTGATCTCCTTCGACCTTTCCTTAGTTTTCCCTTTTTTTCTCCCTCCCCCTTTTTCCTCTCATTTTATGTCTCCGTAGATTTTCTTATCTTTTACGTCCTCCTCTCCTTACTCCTTCAGCCACCTTCTTTCCTCTTCTTCTTCTTCTTCTTCCCTTTACTCTCTTTTTTCACTCTTCTTGTTTATTTCTCACGCCTCTCGCATCCCTCAACGTGTAAACTTTACGCCGTCCACTCGACGCTCGCGTTCACCCCTCCCCACACCTATAACCCCCACCCCAAACCCCTTCCCCACCTCCCGGACTCATTGCATCGCTCAATGCACTTTTCAAGCTACCGCACACTTTTTTATCGCGTTAACGTGTTGGCTTGTGGGCACGCGCTTAAAGTACGTGCATTCATTTCTTACACGCCGGCAGCCACTGGCAAAGTCAGTGCATCAATACTTATTTTATAAGAGACATTACGCACGTTGATTGCGCCGACTAATTAACGCATTTATTAAATCGATCCACGTGCTAAATGGCTAATTTACTTTTCGAAGGTGTCCAAGGTAATTAAAAAAATAATTTATTACTGGTACAAAAAATGTATTTTTTTCCTGAACTTTCTGTCGGAAAATTCATTGAAGGATTGAAGACGTTTTAAAGAAAATAATAATAACAATACGGTGGGATCATCGTCTGACATATTGCGGTCCGCGTCCACTTTCGATTGGCATAGAAACGCGTCCCTACGGACATATTTACACACGTGCTTACGTACGCGTACACCTACGTCTTTTCACATGTGGTGTATCAATGTCGCAGCACGTGTCTCTTCGCGTATAGGAATTGCTTGAGGTGAAGTTAGGTTGGGTTTGGACGCTCAGAGGAAAGATGGAAATAGGGGGAGGGGGGGGCAAAGAGTGACGAGAGCAAAGAAGTTTCAACGTAAAGACATAAGGAAGACATCGATAGGACGTCGGTCGACACTTGAGGATCCGACGTAGAGTCTCGTACACGAAGAGCGACGCCGTGGCGTCGGACTCGACCTCGACGTCGGCGTCGTGGAGGTTAGACCGCGCCCGGAGGTCGAGGTAAACAAAAATCGTCGAAAAAGAAGGTCAGGGAAATTGTAGATAAAAAAAAGAAGAATTAAATTTCTACAAGACCCATGATTGCTTTGGCTGAAAAATATTTTGTAAAATTACTTATGACACGGCAATTTCGAAATTTACATCGCCCCGACGATCTTACGAGGGTGCAATCAACCCTTGGAATTTTGTATTTGTTTAAAAGAGCGTATGAAATAATAAAAATTTCACGGAACAAAAGTATCCTGGTGCTATATGGGAAATCTAAAGGTTAAAGGGGGTTCAAAATCCAAATCAACCACCCTGATCCTGATAATCCCCTGGTAGTGATCTGTTCTGTTACTATACTAGCACTGTGTAGGTATATGTACAGTCATGTTACAGAAACTTAGGCTACGATACAGCTTGTACCTTCCTATACCTACCAACCTACCAACCTACCTATCTATCTATTTATCTATCTATCTATCTACCTACGACCTACCTACCTACCTACCTACCTACCTACCTACCTTCCTACCTACAACCAAAGAGAGGGATGGCTCGTTTCGCAAGGGTGGAAAACGGGCTTGGCTGCGATCGGAGCCGCTCTCGGGGGGTTGGTAGGTTGGTAGGTTGGTAGGTTGTAGGACGCCGCCACAGCCGTCGAGGAGGGTTGGCAAGGGCCGAGGACAACGAGCTCCGTGGTTCCTAGAGGGGGGGCTCACGGGGTTGGATGCGAGCTGCGCTGTCCGATCAATACGGAACACACTCTCCTTCCTAACACTCCGACGGCAATCCTCCAGAATCGCGGTACATCGGATTCCTCTTTCATTTTTTGCCCCCTCTCGCTCTCTCTCTGCCTCTCTTTCTTTGTCTTCGTTCTTTGACTTTCTTCGATGGGACAATAGACGAGAAGGGCGGGAGGGATACTTTTGGTTTTGAGGACAATTTTTTTTCTAATTTTTTTAGTCTATCGGGCAACGGTATCTTTTAGAATTTTTTTTAGCATCTTTTTCTGGAGACTCGGCACTTTCATAATTTGAGTACCTACAGAAAAGTATAGAAACGAGAATGCGAATCTTGATTTCTTAATTGGGTAATAGACTAATTAACTTGAGTCAATTTAATGGTTAATGGTTGCACATGCCGTAAGGAGGTAGATGAAAAAAAAAAGCAAAAAGGAAAATTCCAACGTCCCCTCTAACATCTGAAACTTTCTTAATTACTCTGCCTCTCGAGTTATACTCTTTTTTTAGATTCCTTTTTTTAAAAGCACTTTGAAATTTCACCCCGTGTAGAAAAATATTCTCGCTATTTTTCCGCCCTCGAATGAAAAGCAGCTGTGCGCCATAACGATCAAGAGTGACGTGACACTACAAAGGTGCCTGCGAGCTAATTATTTTTGTTTTTGAGGTAAACCAACGGCTCGACCCTAAACGATTTTTTGCCTTTGATCGAAACCAATAATTTTTTTTCTACCCGTTCTAACGGCTCGTACAGATATTTTAAATACCTGATATCGATCCTTATCGATTAATGACTCACAATTGACATGGCTCGTATCCACAGCCATGTACAGGGTGCCTCATTTATGCATGTTCACGTTTAAGGAATTGTCGATTCGATAAATTCGATATAACCTGAATTGATGATTACCTATACTACTGTGGAAATGTTTGTCGGGACATTGGAGCCATAATCAATACAACTATAGGCACTTTCCCTTGAACCTAGAAGACCTGTACAGTCCAACTATAAAGGGCCTTGTATCGATTGCACGTTCGATAAGAGCACCTTTCAAAAGGTGCCACTCGTTAAGTCTCGAGTGACATCTTGAGTTTCTTGTATACACGTAGGAAAAAAAACCTATTATTAAGTAAAGGCAGTTTAGCACCTCTCGTTCCTATTTTCTACTTCACGTATACGAGTCGATCGATCAGCATTGTGTTTTGAAATTGCCGCCAAGCTTCTGCGTCTCATTAAATGCGACAAGAGTATTTTCCCAGAAGCAACTTTTTAATTGACGATTTTTCCATTCTTTATAATTATGGTAACGCGTGTATAGATATACCTGCACTTAAATCCAAACAGGTGTGTAAACCCACGAACGAGTACCGGAAGGATCATTTTGCGTTTTTTTACGTACCTGGGGGAAAACCCATATTCGATATTGGATATCCTTTGCATTTTCCAAAAACCATTTTGACCTTTTGCAGAATTCAGAATTTAGCTTCGCTACAGCGAAAGAAGCACAAATTTTGGGAGAGGATTGCATGATTGCTACTGCCAGTGCACTTTGACCTCTTCGTGCAATACCATTATTACATTGTGTGTGTATATATGTATACGCTGGTTTAATATTTTAGTGGGAATTTGTATATTTTCAAAATTTCACATCCGGGACTAGAAGCAGGAAGAAACGATCCTGCAGGACGTTTGGTAGCTTACAAGAAAGGATACAGTAAGGATACGGGTCCCGTGGGATTTCTTTTATGGCGGTTGACAACGTGCTGCACGATACAAAAAAAAAGAAAATGAACAAGATAATACGAAAAAAAATAGGATCCGCGACTCTACGACGAAGGATAAGATCCTACGGAAATTCATTTTGGATTGAAAAGGCTTTTGTTTTCATCTGGTATCCAGGTAAATTTGCTCTCAAGGACCTTTGACCTTTCGCGAGGATAAGGTCAGGTTAATCCTGCACAAATATCGCGTATCCAGAGACATCACAGCATCCGTCTCTCCGTATCCACGTAAATGAGATAAACCTGGAAAAATAAGAATTTGAAAAATTAAGATATCGCATGAAGTTTCACTATACCTACCTATAGTAGATACTTGTACTGTACCAAGATACAGTACGTCGAGTATCGTTAATGATTAAAGCTCCAAATATAATTCATCCCCCATAAAGCGACTCGTGAGATAATGAAATTCTGTTCAAAGTAATTTTTTTAAAATTAGATTGACAAGAGGACATCGATTAATCAATTATCAAAAAGCGTGCGACGCGTCTTCTTTTCGAAATCGATGAACCTCCCCACCCCAACCCCTCCCCCCCGCCTCTCGTCCTGAAGCCACCGAGGTCAAACGACGGTAGATAACAATGGTTAAAGGTTAAAGCTTCAGAGGCAGTAGTCGGTATGAATAAATTCCATTCAGTTTGAGAGTTAATGACGAGTAGAAAAGGCATCCAGGCTATTGGATACGAAAACAAAGGAGAAGGAAATTACAAAATGGAAAAGTAAAAGATAAAGCGCGAGTCTTTACAATGTGTTTCTATGAAGTTTCCTTCAATTTTCTTCAATACCATTTTGTTTTACGTATCATAGCAATAGAAACATAGATACAGTGCACAATATACCGTGACAGTAGATAACCCAGTAATGACGTCAGACCAAGTTCCAGAAACTCTTTCACAGATTTTCATCCCTTAAATTTTTTTTCATCCCTCCTTCTCACTCCCTCTCACGATCCCGTCTCTTCCCGTTTCATCCCTTCAAGATTCCCTGCTTTATCAACGACCGTTAACCAACCCCTATCAAGATCGCGTAGAGTTGATCTTGGCGACCTATCGATACTGGCTTCGGGGTTAGGGTGTAAGGAAAAAAAAAAGTATCAGCAAGGTTTCGTGGTCAAGGGTGGTTTAGGTATCCGTGAAGTCTCAGATCATGACATCACTGACTGAAAGATAAAAAGGGTGAGAGGTCTGACGGACTGAGATCAATTTCGCATCACCCACCCCCTGAAAAATATCCGATGGCGTAAATCACTCAGGTACAACAACAGAAGTGACGGCTATACTTTTCGTAAGCCCTTTCTATGCAAATCAGATAACCTAACCTAATTTTAATCTGTTAATAATATAGATTAAAAAAAGAAAAGATTACGGCGAAAGAAAATCTACAAGATTTTTTCGTCCATTTGAAAAACCCACACACATCCCTATATATATATAAAACTCATATGCATACACGTGCATCTATTATATTACGTCAGTAATGGCTATTCTCCATATCACGTTATAATATTTATTTTTTTATTCACCAAGCAACACGAACGCGCCACGTCAATACTGATAACGAGCACTTGGTGTATTTACATCAGCATCAATTTTACTACACCTTCTACTCATCCCTTCTTCTCTTATGCTCCCTTAATTTTTCCCCCCATTTTTCTCTGCGCCATTTTTTTCCCCTTTATTATTTAGGTCGTACGAAAATCGTCAGTGACTTTTATTCCATCAGACCTACGCGCAAGTCGACCTTGATACGTCGACTGCATGACGTACGCCCGAAAAGAAAAAAGATAAAGAAAAAAAATGGGAAAAATGTCAAAACAAAGGATTGAATTAAAAACGAAAATTCAAAGTTGCTATCTGTCTCGCCGAACGCTTCGCGTTCTTTATTATATTTTCTATTTTTATTCGCTGCAACGCTCGGCATTGTATCCTCGCCTTAATTGACCCCTCCCCCCTCACCCCCTCCCCACCCCTCACCCACTCATCACATCCACCGCTTCACACGATGACTCGAGTAACGCGGGTCAAGGCGTCTCCACAAAATTGGATTACGTATTTGTCCTCGTGGTTTTCTCGCGGCCTCATCCTCCATCGCAGCCAATGACAGGCGGTGAAATTGGTTAAATTTAATTGGCGGGAAATTTGAATTAATAAAATAAAAATCCATTCGTCTTTGACATCCGCGTACGATTTTTCGGGTGTGCTCTGTACTTTGAAAAATAAATAGTATGTACTTAGAGTTAGGTACTAAGTATGTGTGTGTGTGTATATATAGCACCTGTGTGCTCTAGTTACTAAGTAGCTAGGCCAAGTGTCGCACGTTGTGTATAAATAGCGTGTATTGAAAATAAAAAAGATGAATTTAGAAAGGAAAAAAGAAATTTGAAGAAAAATGAAAAGCTGTCTTTTCTCATGGATATTTGTCGGCACTGTTACGTATCTGCGATACCCGGTATATCGATCGATATCCGGTTTGTGCGAGTCGGCTTCTAACCTCCTTCATTGCTAGGCTATCGTGCCGAAGTAATTCAGCGATTTATCAATTCCCGTTACGAGGGTGTGTCCTTGTCCGAAACGTATGGATTGCCGGTTAGCGTGCGCAACGAGCAGGGCAGCCCATAGGTACACGATTTCGAATCCTTTATGCTAATACGTCATTGGTAGGCTTTCTGCATTAGGCGACGCCATTGCGAATCGTAAAACGCTCGTTAGGGCCGATACGTATCTGTATCGTGGATGACGACGAGAATGGAGAGGAAGAATAAAAGAGGATTGATAAAAAAAAGGGAGAGAAGAAATTTGCTAGTAAAAAGTTTTGAGTAGGCGGTTGGGAGGGGGCTGAGGGGGGATTATTTGTAACTTATTTTTCAGATGAAATTTATTGGACGTCGCAGAATACAGGACTGTGTGGGCGATTGTCTTGTACTCGAGGGCGCAAGAGCGTGGGAGGGGCTGGTAACCTTATTTAATTTTCGACAAAGTTTAAGGCCACCCTGTAGATCAATTACCGGGTGGAAGTTAAGTCGCGTTAGTCCAATGACCCGTGACCCGTCACTGTCCAATCCACTGGCGGGATCCGTTTAAACGGGGATCCCTTATTACGGTTCAGTGGTCCAGGACCGATCATCTTTGGATGATGATCTTCGGATCTTTTTTTTTCTGTCAATGCAAACCAACTGGCAGGTATCGTAAATATTTCATTCATGGATCTGTTAAAATATACGCGTACATGTAAGTACAAGTACGCGTGTCACTCATTGAGAATGCTAAGGATGGCCTGAAAGAATTTCGCGGTCTTCGAAATCGACAAAATAAAACATCAAGAAAGTGCGTAAGAGGGGGGGAGAGGGGCGATCAAAGAACCTCTCGTTCCATTCATAAAGCGCTCGATGACTCACCCTTCCCTTCCGGCCCTTAAGGGGAAAAAAACAGTAAAGGGAAGAAAAACGTGCGAGATATAAGAGCCGCAAAAATGTCGTAGACATTCTAGTGCAAGAGGGTAGAGGTTGCAAAAATAGTGTGAAGAGGGTTGAAGAGTCACGAGGTGAGACGTGGCGGTACTATCGAGAAATGACGCCGAGAGGGCGGGGTGGGGGGGAGCTTGGAATTTTCGTCTAACGCAAGACAGAAGAAGGACTCCCTTCTATATATGCTGGCACTGGGGTAAGGTTAGATCAGAACCTTGGCTCAGGTTTTAACGATCGTCCCAACCTAACCTAACCTCATTCTCTCACTCAAGGCATTTCAACTCTAAACTTCCGTTCTCATGAACTACACGTGTGCACTTCCGTGCACGAAGTCGCAAAAACTTCAACCCCTCCGACACGGAAAGATCTCCAACCCCTTTTTCAAGACTGACCTCAGCCCCTTCCTCCCTTTACCTACGCCCCCCTGCCTTTTTGAGACTCACCGTGAACATCTGATCTCCCTCGGGCCCATCCCCCTCTCAACTAGCGAAGTACCTACCCTTATTCCTTCTTCTTTTCCTTCGTTCCTTTACACCCCTGCCTCACATCCCCACCCAACCCATCACCGAAAGCTTCGCGACCTTTCACAGGTATCCGCCTCCTTCTCTTCGCTTCTCTTATCGACCTCACCTCACCTCACCTAACCTTAACAACCCTCTCCCACCACTAGCACTACTACCCCTATATTATATTTACGTGGTTACGGCTACCTACTGCCAAATCTCAAAGTGCTACTCCGAGACTTGCGCAATTTTCAAAATCGACACTGTGACGAGGCGCCCGTCACGGCCCTGTCCGACCGAGGGGCCCCGAGCCGCCACGGGCTCTTCCGAGCGAACCCGAAAAGCGACGGAGAGACCCGAGCGGCCGGGGACCTGGCATTCGAGTTTGAGAAAGTGACGAGTAGCCACGTGCGAAGATGAAAAACAGAGAACGAACGATAACAGGACGAGAGTGTGAGAGAGAGAGAGAGAGAGTGGACTAGTGTGACGATAAGAGACTAGTGACGAGACAGGAGACGGGACAGGCGTAGAGCCGACTGGACCACGTACGTACAAAATTCGAAACGGCCGCAACGATATCACAACCACTGACAGACGGACTGACGACACTTTACCCTTGTCCTGATCCCTTAACCCCCGCCCCCAACACACACACACACACACACACACTAACCTTAGATTAAACGTGCACGGAGATTAAATTAGCTTTAAGTTGTACAGGTCAGGAAAAAAAAATGACAGACAATAAACCAGACTTACAATGTTCCTAATTTCTGACAACCCCCCCACCCCCCCTTCAAATCACAACACATATTACCGCCGGCCTTTGATAGACGTTGATAATATTAATCGTCTATCTACTTACTGGATCTACTATCTAGTATCGGAAAGGTGAACGTGCGTCAAGCTTCGAGTTATCGATTGTTGTATCATTATATCATTATCATTGACCATTATCCATTCATCCATATATAGTCGGGCTAATTAAACGCGATCAAGGATACGTAGATATTGTCAATTTTACTATCGGTGCTTATTTTTTTTTTGGAAGTACGTTCCAGTTTACCACCGAACGAATTTGTTGCTTTATTTACCTATCACGATGCTCGTGCTCAGGATTGTTCGATGAGCTTTTTTTCTCTTCTGGTTTTACAGTTTTCCTATCTCTTTCTTTTTTGTTTGTAAAAAATACTAGCTGCATATCAAACACCAGTCCTGGCACTTTCCATTGCGCCCTTATCATCGATTTACTATACACCCTCCGACCTACAAGCTCCGGCAAGCTCATCGCCGGCACTGAAACTTCATTAATGAAGCCCGCCAACGACACTCGTGGCTGCAACGAAAGGGTTTGTGGACTCGGCATTATATAGTGTATTGGCGAACCTGCCGTGCGAATCCACGGAACGAACTTTCGTTATTGAATAAGAATTGAAACTGCGGTTTCTGGCCGTGATCGCTGAATTGCATTATTTCGGTGTAATTAATTGCAGCGTACAGGGTGATACGTTAATACGGCTTAAAGCAGCTTTACAGGCGAATATTCCACGAATTACCTGTCTATCAAATTTGCCGTTTCATTTTTTTTACATTCCACTTTTTTCATAGTTCCTGCACGCAGCGTTTAAACTGTTTAACGCGTGCGGCGTTAAACACAAACATTTGGAATCGAGCCGACAGAGGCGGAATAATAATGGCAATGAAACGAGAGACAAAAAAATTATTTTCATTAACTCCCTCGAGTTTACAATTAACTCTAGGAAAAAAACAAGACCTCGAGGGTTTTACCTGATTTACGTGGCAAATTTAGAATTTTCCAGAAATACCTCAAGCGCTGCGAGGACTAAAGGACTTTTTGGTAATTTTGCCATTTGCGCCTATGCAAAAAAAATTTTATGGGTACAACAGAGATATCGGATTTCTTAGTAACACTTTGCGAAATTAAACGCTTAGGTAATTGTAATCGCAATTTCCTGCGCCGCTTAATCCGCGATCGAATCTATTAGAATCTCAAGCGGCTGTATAAACGAAATAAAAAATAGTACAAATTTGCACGTACCCGTATACAACGACTAAAAATGCTCTGAACAGATAATGTGAATATTTACGTCGCAAACATGGGAATTTCACCAGAAAATGCCAGTTTGAAGCAGTAACGCATTAATGCTGTATCCCATTAATGCGTATGACGCGTAACGCAACAGTGGGATACGTATAAAACGGTAAAAAAAAAATTACGGAGTTGCAATTAATATGAACCCAGTTCCATCTTTCCACTCGTTATATCCAACCGCTCTCTATCTCTCTTTTTTTTTTATTCAGCGGTTTCTCGTTCCGCCCATGAGAAACATGGACGTGCGCACCGACATGCGGATTTTTTTTCTCGTTTCACCGCGCGAATTCGTTCAGAAAACGCGGAAACCCTTCCACTCGGTGAATTTTGCAAAGATTGCAAAAATGCCGTGGAAATAAGACTCGGAAGAGAGCGAAATACAGATAAAGATAAAATGAAAAGACTGTTTTGTTTACCGCATGCTTTTACTAAATTGTTACATCTTTTCTGGAATTTCGTTTTCCAATTATTTAATATCCACGTATCGGCAAAACCTTTCGACTTAACGAGCTGTCCCTTACAAGTTGAGCTTTCAAAAGCCAATCGATGTAGGAAAGCTCGATCACCGTGTATATACGAATCACGCCCTGCCGAGCTTGCGAAAGCTCGATCGCACATTGTTCAAGGAAGTACAGGCTGATCGCTGCTAGAGAGTAGTATAGTAATAGTATCAGTATAGTAAGTATCAGTACATAAGCCCATGTATATAAAAGCATACACGTATTACATGAGCAGCGAAAACAGCTATATAGAAAAATTTCTAGTATCAAGCACTCTACCATTTACTCTACTGTGCGCGCACAATCAGGGTATAATAACAAAGGAAGGGATGGCAAGGAAGATCTAGTAGAGAGTACTCGCCATTGTCAGACACGCAAGAGTCGAAAAAGAACGTTAAAAAATAAATTAATTATTATTCGTAGAATCTAAGAGGAAGCGACTTTCTCACTTTGAATTTCTCACGTCTGACGTTTTCAATTGATTTGCCTTTATTCCTCGCTTTTATTCCTTGCAGCAATTTCAAAGTTATCGGATCCATCCAATTGGCACTGGAAGTTCGATATGCATTGGAAATTTCACGTAGATTCGTAAAAACGAGGTAAACTTTACTTAAGTAGGACATTATAGTCTCTTCCATAGAATTCCTGTCACGTTGCTACAACTTAAACGGAAAAACCTAAAAAGACTGTCTTTTAGGTATTTTCGTCAATTATGTTTATCGAGAAAATAATTTTCATAACCTACTCCGCATTCGCGACTTATATCCTCAAAAATTGACGTATCGCGTGTCACACTTCTCGTCAGCCATTTTAGTTCTTCAATTAACCGCAAGCATTGTTATTATACAGTTTCGAATGTATAAATCGCGACTGGTAAAATCACGAAACACGCAAAACGGCCGTTGACCAAGTGGCGCCATCTACGCGATGCGAACTACGAGCACGTGATCAGCCAAGATGGCGGAGATGAACTACCGATAGCGAAAAGAGAGAGGCTGTTGTTGATTAACGTATTGTCGCTGGCTTTGCGGACTGGCACTACTGGTAGGGTTTCATTCTGCACGCTATATCTGTAAGGGTCTTTAACTCTTAGCACCTAACCATCCCTCGGGGTAGTTCGTGTTGCAGCACGCACTGCGGTGCTGCCACCTTGTGTTTACGTTATTATGCAATCTATCGCGATACTTTCTGTGGCTTCGCTATAGTTAAGGTGGTGAGGCTAAGTGCATTTCGATATCTAAATTCGTTACGCTCTACTTGTCAAGACGATCAATTGCAATTCTTTTGCGCATGACGTCACAACTACGACCTTTGATTTTTCTACGGTTTGATAGGCTGATACATTTTTTCAGGTTATTAAAGTGTATTATTAAATGTTACAAAAACTTATTTTTAGTGCTTATGCAGCATTGTGTAAAAATTAGCATATTTTTATTACTCAGTGTTGATACACCCTGTGTATATCTGTAGATATATTTATGTACAGATCGTTCAGTGTTAATCGACAGTGGCGTCGGCATCGGTACGTCGAAATCTCAAACTCATAACTCAATCGTCGGATCGACCTCTAAAATCTAAAATTATCCTATCAAGTAACTCGGCGTACGTATAAATTATTTATGCCACAAATCAGCCCATAAATTTCGCCATGGCTACCACGTAACCGCGTGCACAGCCGCCAAGTACGTAATATTATAAAATCCACATAATAAATTGACGTAATAAGAAAAAAATGTTTTTTCAAAAATTAAATTTTTTTTCGTTAATACAATAACCCAAGAACAAACTGCAATACATATTAGACGCTATGCAGTCCGATAAAAAATGATCTACAAAAAAAGAAAAAAGAATCTCCATTAAAAAGAATGAAACGAGTCGATAGCGAACCGAATAAGGCTGGGGCCCTATTATACATTGAGACGGCACTGATCAGCAGGCCTGCTGGCTTCTTAACTCTCAGGCTGCCTGCCTTGCCTTGCCTTGTTTACCATCCCTCGGGGCTTTTCTCGGGCGGAAAATGTTCGACGACCTACTCCCACGAAGACAGTTTAACGACAGGGAAAGGATCCAGCCAAATAAGATGGCAGCTTGTTAGATAAAACGAACCGGACTTCCGGCAGATTCGAGTGCCACTGACGTTCGACGATTGACACGCACTGCACGACAGTGGGATATAATAAGTTTCGCGCCGTGCAATTCTTTTGCAAATGACGTCACAACTGTGACCTTTGATTTTTCTATGGTTTTCTTTCAAACGGGACCCTTGCGATTAATATACGTCACAGGCTAAGTACTTCAAGGTCACGCTTAAGGTATATCAAATAATTCATATTTTCTATATAATATTATTTATTACGAACCACGAAGGTTATCCCCTCCATCCTAATCTCAAGATACCCCGAGATAAAAAGGATAGATGGTAAAAAAAAATTTTCTTATTTCTTCTGATCATCTTACCGAATCTACGTTGTCACGAGGATCACGATTACGCGAAAATTGTATCACTTATCAGATTACATTATATACAGTCACTCGTCTTGTCCTGTTTTCATGAACTATCGTCGCCGTCATAATGCTGGACCCTGGATTCCTCTACTGCTGCGACATCGAATCGTGACGTCATTTTCGGTCCGCCTTGATGGAAGGGTGGGACGTGTAAACAATTGAAAAAAGGACCGCAGGATTATATTAATTCTTAGAACTCTTTTTATTGCCATTTATTAATTAGTTTTTTAATCTTTTTTTTAATATCTTTGAAATTAACGTTATAATTCGTACGCAGCATTGCATTAAGGAGCGCAACAAGTTGATTTCGATAGTCAGTATACTTTTTTTTTATTATAAATAACTGGAAAAAAATTCATTTTCAATAAATTTCAAGCATACACAATTTGTCATTCGAATGATACATCAGGATGAGATTGATTACGTAATGGCGGAGAAGCCATGGGATTATAACCACCGTATCGATGCTTCTATTATTATTCATGGCATTTATTGATTATTGCATATTGATTGACATTATCGTAAACTGTAATCTCACGTCGATGATTCCCCAATATCGTGCGGATCGACGGAACACGAGCCACTGTGGTGAATCAACGTGCGTGAGGAATGATGAAAAAGGAATGAGCTAGAAAATTCTAGAAAAAGATTAAAAAACGGCGGGAAATTCAAACTCTCTCATTCACGTTCATTTATTTAGCCCATATATTCGAGCCATAGGAATAAGCGCGTTTACGTGAAATCCCAGCGAGATTTAAGCGAATTAATTGTTTGATTATCACGAGAGGGCACCAATCGTGTTACTGGAATTATGCAAAATTTCCCAATTGCAGTTTAAGCTTATGAAAATTGATTATCACAATCAGCCTTCGTAGTTTTGTAGGGAATTAAAATTTTTTTTAAGTTTATTTACTCCCGCTATTCAAATGATATATAGTTTACGCGAAAAAAATAAAGAACAATGCATTTGTATACCTGATTGTTTTCATTTATCTTTCTAAATATTTATCTTTCTAAATATTTATCTCCGTTACGTTCGATCTATTATTTCTGCTCTTTCGCCACTTTGCCGAAAGATTTAAACGATCGATCGATCGGTCGATTAATTTCCCCGGGATTTTACAACCGCGTTATTGCTCTACCATAAATTTACAGGAGTCAGCATTTACGTTGTTTATCAATAATATTGATACGTGCCGTACGCGCATAATTAATCAATTAAAAAAGATCTCCCTCTGTCGATCGTAAATAGAAATTGCATAAATTCAATTCACGTTATACCCTGTAAAGCAATATCAATTATCAGAGTACCTTTACTCGAGCGTAATTTCTTGTAATTAGAAATGTTTTTTTTTTCCCCTTTTTTCATGAGGGTCTTACAGTCGAGGATTGCACAATAAATTTGAATATAAGATCAGCAAAGGTCGTGAACCGTCTCACGGTATGTCGCGTGTCTCCTTCAATTATCATCCAATTATCCATAGTGTTGTAATTAATGCAAATTCCTCGACGCGTTTGGATTTTCTAGGCGAACTCGAAGCAACACTGACGGCTGAGACGAGGGGAAGGAATTTCGATGAACATCGTTGTACGTTTTGTGTCCCACTTGAATTTACCGAAGTGTCGATGAACTTTGACAATAAAGCGCGCGACACTCGAAACTCGTGATCGATTAATTCAATATACTTTCTCTTTCTCTCTCTTTCTCTCTCTCACTTCACTCCTTGACTCTCACCCGATTACTATTCTCAACAAGCCAATGCGTAATTGATCTTTCGTTTAATTAAATCCTGACAATAATTTAATACCGTTAAAAGAATATGATACGTATACTCTCTCTCTCTTTTTCTTTCTACGTCATTATTTTTTTTATGGCCACGTGACTGTTGTTACAAATGATAATGTAACGTGTAATTGATATTTCGTTTAATTAAGTGGTAAAAATTATTTTATCCATATACATACTTTTTCCACCCCCCACCTGTCTCCCTCTTTCTCTCTCTTTCTCTCTCTCTCTCCCCGTGACTCGTCTCTTTGACTTTCACTCGACCAGCATTCTCAACGAGCCAAACGTGTAATCGATCTTTTATTTTAATTAAACACTTAAAATAATTGAATCCTATATGAAAAGAATGTGATACACCTATGACAAAGACATCCTGATTTGACTACGATTTCCAAGTAAACTCAATGCGTTAGTCAGAGATCAGACATGATGCATGCTAGGACGTAATTAAACTGGTTACTCACAGTGTGACTGTCAGTAATTGCACATCACGATATTGACGCAATGGCAATGTCAGTAGGACAGTAATTCATTTACCGTAATCCTAAAAATGACGGGTCTTGACCTTGCTTGTGTTTCATCCATCGAGTATAAGAAGAGAAATCTCGAACCGAGTATAGAAAATCTAAAATTCACTTAACTCCTTGAAGATCGTGTTTTTTATCTATCAATAAAGGCACGAGAAAAAATCTATGGGTACGTTCAATTATTTAATTGGCCAGTTGGGTGTATAAATAATTTTTTTTTAAATGATTCATTCCCTCCCTCATCTTTTTCCAATAATACGAATTTCTGTAAGCATTTTATATCCGTTTTTATATTCGTACTACTTTTTTTCTTTTCACTTCGCGTGCCACGGATACTTGGCAGTGCATAAGAAATTCCAGTCTGGGACGGGAAGTGCGTCGTAAAATGTCGAAAATGTTCGATGCGTCTCGCACTTCCGGTTATCGACAGAGACATACACAAGACACTTACTAGAAATATAAAATGTGATATACCGGGCAATGAAGTCAGGATGATCGCATAAAGTCTGGTTAAGTCATGCACCGTCTTTATCGTCCCGATGATATCACGCGTGCAATGATTCTCATGAATAATTAATAAAAATAGTCGAGTTTTATTTATTTATTTTCCATCCGAACGCGTGATACGAATTTTTATTTCGTTTCGATAAAAAAAAGAACTATGTATGATGCATCACTGGTTATTGACTGATCCTGTTTTCAAGCAATTTATTGGAATTATTAATGACGACAGTATAGAGTCATCGATGCATACTACGGATACGTCGATGACACTTGCCAGGGAAAGAATGACGACGCCTCGCGTACATTTTAAACGATTACGTCAGAATTACTATATAATCCAAGACCAGAATACAGATCGAGTAGTGACTGGATTCTCGAGAATGTTACGAGCCTTGTTATACTGGGCAGCCTTGTAAAGTGAAGAAACGATAAACAATATGACCGCGTTCATAGAAACGTCACGAATGATCAGAATGGTTAATAAAAATTTGAAGACTTCTTATTCGCAGCAGCCATTTTGTATTATTCCAAGAGATATCAAAGGACGTCCTGAACTGTCTGTACCAAAACCATTAACTTTTGTTTGTCTGCTAATCCTGTGTAACGATCAGTATTATACTATTGTGCATAAGCCTTAAGGCTGACTCGCATTCGCATCTGTATACTGCACAGCGCAGATAATTCCGAGAGATAATAATCCTATGAGGATAAACAGCGTTGCCAGATCTAACATTAATTATTGCGTTAACACAGATTCGTAATAATTTCGGAAAATGGCTTTTAGTTTAACGAGGTGTATCTGGACGGGTGGTGTCATTAGAAACCAGCCATTATGTCATTGATATCGTTTCTATTGGGGCGAATGTAGTTACGCAGTCCGACTTTAATCCGCAAACGATGGAATTAATAGTATGGTAGTAAAAATATACCAAAGGCTCGACGGTGGGCAGACAGTAGACTGTCTGACGTTATAATGTATATTGTAGCATTAGTAGTAGTAGTAGTAGTAATAGTAGTAGTAGTGATGGTACGTAACCGATCAGACGTGGGTGTATAGTTATAAATGATAGAATTAACGTGGAGAATATTGAAGTGTGATAGTGTGAAGGTTATGAAGAAGTTTCTGCAAATAGGTATATATATATACATATACTTATAGAAAAACTACAATGGAAGTAGAATAGAAGAAATAGTCAGACACGCCAGTATAGGTACCAGTATAGGAAGTAGACTGTACTATAGTAAAGGAGGGGCTGATCGGTCAGACAATGGAAGTAAGGATAGTCATATCGAGGTCAGACAAGAAGACTTCAAATCTTTAAGTAATTAGACATTCCATGTATTATACATAGCGGGGTGTTAAAAGAAAATATTTGATATTTGGATATATAAAAAAGAAAAGGGGGGAAGAGAACGCTATAACGAATTTACGTAGAATAATATTAATAAAAAAGATAAGTAGAAACGGTCGGTAAATGGTTAGCCGTGGGACTTTTACGGTTTGCAGTGGAAGAGGTAATGTCATTGTCAGACGCGGATCCGTAAGAGATCAGTTAATGGGTGAAAGAAGATCGGGGAGAGAGAGAGAGAGGGGAGGGGTTAAAATAAAGAAGCACAGGGCCGGAGAGTGTAGTAGAATCCGCGGCGGCATTCTGCCATGTAAAATGACCTAGTGACGTCGTGTTTAGTAATCGATTTGAACGCCAGCGACGCTGGCTCGGTGCGACGGAGCCGCGACGTCCGTTTGTGTGCGTCGCAACACAGCGACGGCGATCCACGTCGGGGAGCCACGTCGGCCATCTTGAATTCTCTCGCGCGTCGCGACGTCGGGCGTCTCGCGAGCCCCGCGGCGACGTTGCCGCGTGGGCAGCCCGCACGAAATAGATATTTCCATCGTTTCCAGTATCCAAACTACATCATCACCTGTCTTCTGTAGCGCGACAGAAAAATGGCGCATGCGCATGCGACAACAATCGTCTGTATAGCGACTGCATGTGAACGTCCGTTATACGTTTGAGCGCATGGAGTATACGCTCGTTCGTCTCGTCCCTGTAAAAGAAAAAAAAGGAAAAAGAAAAAAAAGAAAAGGTCCACATCGATTCCACATCCCTTCCACGGACGTTATCTGACATAACCTCGTTTCAAGATCTTGAGCCAATAGCTTCCTGGATTCATAAGTATGTCGACCACCTAAAATCCCATCCCCGTGACCTTTGCTACAGTTTCGTTCAAAAGAGGTCGTGCCTGCAGGATTGGCGAGACTTCGCGAGGGTTTGATTCGGGTTCAGGAGGTCCATAGGAGCGCATAGGGTAGGTTAGATAGGTAGGAAGGAGGAAGAGAAAGACGGTAAATGAAGGAGATTGTCGGCGAGGGGGGGGGTGAAGTGGGGTGGAGGGATGGATGGTGATTCTGGTGGGGGGACACGAGCCAGGGAAGTAAGAGGACAGGACAAGGTATAGCGGGTCAGGAAAGGTTAGGTTAGGTTAGGTGAATACGAGGGCGCAGAACACGGTGCGCCCGGGTTGCCGGCGTTGGAGTTAGTGACGATGAGAGAGAACAGCATAGCGCCCTTCTTGCTGTGCTCTGACCGTGCTAATGTATATCTATAGCGGTTGGGCCTACCTCGAGGGTGGTGGGGATGCGCTTGGCAGTGCGCATGCGTGACCGGCCCGATCTCCCGTAGATCACAGAAGCGTCAGTCCGACAAAGACCACAGTACCGTACACATCGTGCACCGACCCACACCTATCTCTCTTCGGACACCGAGGACTCCCCTTTTTCGACTCCCTCCTGTTTCACCGACAAACAAGAAAGAAAAAGCCAAAGAAAAATAAAGAAAGAAAGAAAACGACAGCAAAAATAATATAATAATATTAATAATATATCGATATAACAGTACTGTCGACGCATCGCCACACGGATCTCTTTTAAAAAGAAGACAAAAATATATATATAAATAAAGTTTGAACGGATGCCGTTTATCGCGTTCGCATAACCTACGAATATTCATTGTCTCTCGCTGTACGCATATTATATATATATACATAAAATATATACATACACATATATATATAAATATACGTTGTCGTTGTAGTTATACGGTCGAATCGCGTTTAAAAAATTTATTTATGAAAAGAGGCGCCAAGGAGAAAGTTTACTGCTCGGCGAAGCATCGGCAAAGATCGTTGCCAGTCGACGGGCCCGATTGTGTCATCGTCCGCTCCTCCGTCTGACCGCTTTGGGTCTTATCTACTGTGACTACGCGAACGTCATCGTCACAGTCGTCAAAATCGTCATCGTCGTCGTCGTCGCGATCCACGTCGACGCTGTTGTCGCGCAACGTCCACACTGTCGCGTCAAGCTTTGAGGTTATCCTGCCAGGAAAATCCTTTCGGGCGAGATAGGCCAAGGAAGTGAAGTCATCATTGCTGATATCGTCAACGCCCAACGTAACCGATCCCACCGTTGACCCCGAGTACGTCGTCGACGTCGACGGCAATCAGTGAGAAAAATTACGTTCGCTCGTTCGCGACGTCGCTCGCGTGAAAACTCAGTGAACTCGCAGGAAGGACGGAAGAGAGTAAGGAAAGAAAAAAAGACAAGGATAAAGACAGCGAGAAAGGGAGAGAAGAAAGACACTAAGGAACACTCCATTTTCAATTCTTCTTCTCATTTCCTACGTCTTCTCGTCATTTCCAGTTTGACTGTACACAAGGAAACTACCCCTCTTTACCTTTCCTCTCTTTCTTTTTTCTACCACCCTACATAGCATCGTCATCGTTCCTCTGCTATCTTTAATTTCTTATCGGTTATCAATCCCTCCCCTCTTCTACCCCTCGTCAGCCATCCCCCTTCCCTACGTCCACCCATCACTTCCTTTTCCTTATTCTTCAACGACCACGGCCCTCTACCTCAATTGCCGGGGTATCATTTTTCTTAACCCGTGCCCTTTGACCCCTCACGAAATTTCTATCCAACCCCTCCGCAACACCTTCGACTCTTCTCGTCGTTGCTAGGACCTCCTCCCGGGCCCAGGGCCAACCAAGAGACATCAGTTCGCTTATGTGATAACCGCGAGAGAGCGTCGACCATCAAGATTGAGCCCGGGATTGAGCGCGAGTGCCCGAAAATCCCGTATAAATGTGTCGATCACGGTACAAAAGGTGCGGGAAACAGTAAGCCGGTTTATTTTTAGTGCGCGCACATCGCGTCTCGGTTGGCTCCTCCTGAGAAAGGAGGAAAACGCGCGTGAGAGTCGTCAAGCCGGCGAAGAAAGAGAAACCAGGAGGCGACGGTGGACGAAGAGGAGGAAACGGTGACCAGGAAGTTGTCGGAAGGGTGGATAGAGAGAGAAAAGAAAAATACTAGAGACAACTCGAGCCACCCAGACTAATAAGACAGTCGAGGAAGAAGAGGAAGAAGAAAAAGAAAAAAAACGAAGACTCGCGAATTCATTTGTTGCGTATATTAAAATCCAGTTTCGACTAATTAATCATAACGTGTGACACGGTAGGCCATTCTTAACAATATATAAAGTGGCCCCAATGAAGTGGCTCATGTGACATAAAATTCTTAATCTTTACAACCTCGACCACGACATCGGACACCTTCGCGGTGACACAGTGAGTATATATATAAACATATGTATAACATATCTATATAACAGAGACATATATACACCTGAATCCCCGACGGTGAAGATTGATTCGACATTCTCATGGCAGCGCCACTCGGAACTGCCAACCCTTACGCATTCGGTACTAAACCACCCCTGGAAAGATCAGTATTCCTCTTTCTGACTCGGTACGGTAGTCACTGGGGTTGTCGCTACCCTTATATACCGAGGACTTCCTATTTTCTTTAATTCGTTAATATCCTCTATGACTTCTTAAAACGATTTTTCTTCTTGACTGTACCTAATCGAAATCCTTGATCCTTATAAGAGTCCTTGATCATCATGATTGGAGTGGTTGTTGTGATGAGCTCCTGGTTGCACGGTGGAATTACGAAAATTATGTAACCGCTGGCAGTATACGGTGAGAGTGGGCTTCGGAGAGAGAGGGAGAGAAAGAGAGGGAGAGAGGGAGAGAGAGAGTCGACTCCTAAAACCTCTTAGGATGCCTGGGCCACTCTCCTTCGTCGGACATTATTTCGGGAGTGCCAGCGCCGCCAGAATTCACTCTGACATCACACTCACACTGCTCCCTCTTGGTATCCATTGGTGCGCATACCTAACTTACTACCACTATACTATAGCATTGGATACTATCGGAGAGTTTACTGGTACTATTCGTTGATGGAAACAGAGTCGATTAGGTCCTGCCAATATTAATAGTATTATTTGTTATCTTTATAATCCCGCTCCACGAACTTTCGTATAACGTCTCTGTTATTATTACTTTTTATTTTTTTATTATCGAATTCTACTACCCTCTTGATATATTTTACTAGTCTCATTACGTTATATCACACACAGGCGTGCTCGTGGCTAAGTATGCGTACGCACATTCCGCGAGTGACAACGTGTGCGTCTCACGCACTGGGGATGCGTGGCTGATCGGTTTCGTGCCTTTACTACTTGCTGTCTTTTCTTTTTTTTTATTCGACGATCTAACAAGTTGTTAGTATTTTCTATTAATCGTGGATATCGCGTGTGTCGTGACAGTTTGTGAATTTTTGGTTTTTTTTATTTTGGTGTCTCTTTTTTTTCTTAGTTATATTTTGTTGTTCCGTTTGGCTGTTTCTTTTGCTAACGTTCAGGGTTCCGTGGGTGAAATTAGGCTGCTGTCCTTTTGTTGCTCCCAGGAGATCTTCATCTCTGTGCCGGATATTCCTGGTCCAGATTCCAAAGTTGACTTCTTTTTGACTCTTTTCTTGAATTTCGTTTCGTTATACTTCGCCACTGGGAAACTTGACACCGCCATTACGGAAGCGGAGTAAGCGAGAGAGAAAGAGAGAGAGAGAGAGAGTCGCTTCCCCTTCGTAGCCAGTTTCAGAACTCACGTCGGGATAATTCGCCGTCGGGACGCCCGGCGCTGAATTAATGAGCCTCGTCGTCGTTACCCCGTTGCCCAAGAACTCGACTCCTTCTGTCTCTGTACTATAATTTCACTCCTGTGCAAGTGCCCCGAAGGTAACGGAAATGCCAGAGTTTACGCGAACGGGGTATATAGTACTAAGTATATAGAGACATCGAGAAACTCCCTTATCACTCTTATAGATTGATTATGGGAACGGACGATTGATACTAAGTTGCACTCAATGATTACTCGTCTTGTCATTTTCCTTTTTTATTCTTTTACTTCCTTTTTCCTTTTTTCTCTTAATTACTTTTTTACGTGTTGGCGCGTTCTGCTTCGTTCCCTACGTCTATCCGGATGAGCTCCTTTTTCTCTTCTCTTTTATTTTTGTATATATATCTGTAAATCGACTGCGAACTTTAAGCCGCTTTCACAACAAAGTGCCACTTCAAAAGACTACGCGGCCAAAGAGAAAGAGAGAGAGAGACAGAGAGAAAAAAGGAGAGAATGAAAAATCCACAGGCAGAGGGCACGTGGCCAAAGTCCTACACAATGATGGATAAATGAAAACCAGCCAGGAATTTATTACTATTCTAGCTTTCTTTCTCTTTTTCCCTTTTCCAGTCGCTTCCGGGCTTTCTTTTTCCCCGCTTAGACCCCATCCCCCCTATGCTCCACCACTACCGTCTCATCGTCACCATCATATATCCACTTTCTCCCTACCACCCTTTGGATCTTCCTGAAATTATATTCTCGTGCTCACTCCCCCCCCTCCCTCCCCCCTCCACCTTTTACTCTTTTCCCCCGCCGCCCTCGAAAAATCACAAGAAAACCTCTGGAGTCGCATTTCCAGTCAATTCAAATGCGTCTGACATGTATACGTTCTAGATATTTCTACTTTACCTACTTCACTAGCTGACTACCTACTTTATCTACTGAGCATCGTTTTCGCAATGTCGCGGAAAAATTCTTTTGAAGTCCAATGTACACGGGAAAAAAAGAAAAAGAAGGTACAGAGCGACGAGGTCGAAGAGCAGGAACCTCTGAGAAATTTCACAGACTCGCGGATCAAGTGTCATCGTACTCCTCTTGTCGTTTTGTCGTTGAGAGAAGAAATCCGAGAGTTTTCAAGAAACGCAAGCGACAGAGAGAGAGAGAGAGAGAGAGAGAGAGAGAGAGAGAGAGAGAGAGAGAGAGAGAGAGAGAGAGAGAGAGAGAGAGATCGTAGAAAAAGAGAGGAATGGAATGAAATGGAAAAGAAAAGACGCGTGGAATGCAGGAAAAAGTCAAAGAAATTCCATTCTCCTGCGGATTCTTTGTCTTTCTCCTTTATTCTCTTACATTCTCAAGAGATATTATGTTTCGCGTATAACTTTCGATACTGTCCTCAATTTTCTTTTACATCGTATCATCGTGACACGTGTCATATTCGACTTAAGCCCCTAAATTAATTAAGCGACCGTACAAAGAAACGAAAGCCTGCAATTTTTTTTCTTCATGTTTTACAAGAAATTGTGAAAATTGCAAATATCAAATCATCTCCGGTGACTGTACCTATTACACCGATCCACTGGTACGGCTGTCAGTCGTACTGTCAGTGAGTAGCACGTGTATCCTTTATGCACGTGCGAAAGCTCTCGTCATCCATTGTCACAAGATAACGCAGCGACGCGATAATGACAACAGACTCAGGAAAAAGAGAGGAAAAAAAGCATAAATAAATTCTCCAAGTCAATACGACTGTATTATTCGTAGAAAAACAATGAGCGCACGCGTAGTCGTGCATTTTGAGTATGATAAAGAAGAAAAATATATATAAAAAATATTTTAAAAAAATGCTACACCCCGCAGCCACCCGCTGATAAACCCTTTGTAATTTTAGATTAAAGTTCCCGCCGGGAATTCTCGCTTACCTTTCCAGTCGTATAACGCGTTTTACGAATTCTCTTTTATTTCTGCCTCCGCCCCTCTTTCTCTTTCTCTCACCCTCCTCCTCCCCTCTTTTTTCAGTCTTCCCCTCCCCACGTACCCCCTCCTTCCTAACTCGCCTTTTAACGTCAACTCGCAGCACTTCCGCTTTTCCACCCCGATTCATTTCCGGCAAAAGTCACACCGTGTCCCGCAAGAGGATACCAATTTTCGCCATATTGGAGAACACGGCACTTTATGCCAATTCTCTAGTGTATTATGCAATGGAGCGTGTGACATAAGTGTTCTACATATCGAAGAGACTTACGTGTGTGTATATACGTATACGGGTATTATATTTATTGGATGTCAGTGGGACGGTCAGGTTAGGTTGGGTTAAGTTACCAATGTAGTTTAACCATTAATAATAAAGCCTCGCGATCGAACGCGCCTGTTGTTTCCGCATTTTCGAAAATACCCACGTGACTTAAATTTATTTTTTTTATTGATAAGCACTCCGACACCTTAGGGTAGCGAAGATCGTTAATGGCGTCTTGACGAGGGCGTTAACCGGGATAAGTTTTGGTCTCCTCGACTCCAAGGGCCAATATTACAGGATATGACGAAGCATAAGGGTAGGGAGAGTGGATAAGTGGTTATAGCAGAAGTACAAGCGTCGCGACGCTAACTACATAAGTACTCTAACGTAAGGAGGGTTTAAGATCGATGAGCGTATAAGGTACGAAGGTGGGTGCGTCGCGACGTCTATCTTTTATTCTTCTTTTTTTACAAAAAAAATCGAATCTGAAACACTCGACGGAAGTCACGCGATCCTAACCTATAAGCGATCGATATACTATCGTATATAGCTCCACGGCACGGCCTGCGATAATTGGCCCGACCAAGTTACGCCATTTTTCACTGATACGGGAAAAACGGGAAAATTCCGAAATACAAAAGGGAAATTTCATTCTGTACCATCATTGCCGGAAATGGACCACGCGGGACCGACCTAACGGATTGACAGGTATCGATCACAACGATACTCCCACGTATATTTCCTGTAGCGTTAAACCATATGTGGAATTCGACTTTTTCATTGATACTCGATCGATCTATGATCCATCGATCGGATCCCCTATGGCTATAGATATATAAAATCGCTCAAAGGTCTCTTGACAGCCTGATAAGACAGCATCTGATCGAACGATTATCGCTTGACAATTTTCAGTGTCCTCGATTCTAACGATAGATCCTTCATCCCTCTTCCGGTTCTTTTACTACCCCCCTTTTTCCACCCATAAACCGCAGCCTTGACAATTCATTCTTGACGTCTCCTTGATTTTTATTATTTATTTATTTCTCCCATCATTATTATCGTCTCTATAGAGCGGATGCGTCACGAGAAGATTCTATCCGTCACTCTTATCTGATATACAATTGTTCAAGTACCGTCTCTCTTGCGTCAGTAGACAATCGCTTACGTCTTTAAACGTCCGTTTCTTTTTCCTTCAATTTTTTTTTATTCTTCCTCGACAATCCGTCTCATCTCCCCGCTACGACACTGCGCACCAATCACGTTATCTTTACGTCGAATCCTCGAGTGTTCCAATCAATATTTTTCTTGTTTTTAATATAAATCCCCACTTGCGCACTTACCCCGAGCTAAGTCCACGGGTACGTGTACGCGTAAGTGCACGTGCGTCCACTTACGTTATTAGTAACCTGAAATGACGCGAGGAGGAGCCCCCCTTGTGGGGTCACCGAAAATTTCGACGCTCACCGACGCCCGGCGTCGATCAATTACTTCGGACGCTTCTCTGACTTAGCACCAATGAAATTTGTCGTTGCAATTTTTATTTGCACCCCCCTATTTCCCTGTTGTGGTTCGAGGTATTCTCTTTAATTAATATAAATATAATAAAATAAATATATATACAGGCTTCTCCACACGTCTATCCATATGGATCTCCCATAAATGCCCCGAAGCAATTCGAAGTTTCAAGCCGACCAAATAGGTCGATCGTAACGCAACATGCGCAAAACTCCTCGGCCCGGAAATAAAGTTCGAAGGATCGTCCTTGAGCTTTCGCGTTATACGTCCGTCCAGAGAAGCTCGAGGTTTTCGTAACTTTTGACATAATGGCAGCGCGTGCCGTGGAAGTGCCAGGGAATTCTTTAACTCCTCCGTATCTTTCTCCTTCTTGCTAGTCGGGCGAGCGGATCTCTCTTTTTTTCGTGTAAAAAATTAATAGGGCCACTGCCACCGCTGGAGTGGAACGTCAGACGGTAAGACTCCTTTAGTCGGGCGCATTTATTGCGCAATATACAATTCCGCGAGCGCGACTTCTTTCCGGCTTGTCTCTTTCTCTCTCGTTCCATGGACTCTTCAGTCGTCCCTCTTCGTCCCTCTTTCTCGCTCTTCCTCTCTGCCGTGGTAGCCCTTATTTCACAAGTCCAGCATAGAGCAAAGATCTCTCGATTGATCGATCTAATTAGATCACAAACACACGGTTTACCTTGCCTTGACTTTAATGCGTGTGCGTGACGTCGCGTCCATCCGTGTCTATTGGAATCTCCTGAGCCTCGATGCGATCGATTACGAGTTATTATCACCATTAGGATGATAAGAGAGTATACATATATATATAATTTTGACAATAATCAAAGTATTAGATCACTTTGATTTTTTATCTTGGATTTAACTCTTGTACCGTTTTAATAATAGACTCGTTAACAGCATTCAATT
The DNA here is from genome assembly GCA_030142225.1 of Pachycephus smyrnensis. Classification (NCBI taxonomy): domain Eukaryota; kingdom Metazoa; phylum Arthropoda; class Insecta; order Hymenoptera; family Cephidae; genus Pachycephus; species Pachycephus smyrnensis. Next base: position 612,351 of record JARQST010000576.1, read on the forward strand.
GTATTTAAATATTCTCTCAGGCCTTCTTACTTTTCTTTCCCTCGCTTTATTAACTGATCGAATACTGTCACGTGAATTTGACAGTTCCGTCTTGGCCATTTCGTTCCAATGACAATGGCAATTGACAATTAGGCGGCGGATAAAAATGGCGAACAAGAGGCACAAAAGGTATATGCACTGATCGATAAGCAGAAGGTTGAGGTAGCTGGTAGGCTTTTTCGGAGTGGCGAAAAATCGATCGATTTCCTCTTCAATCTTTGACGTTCAATCGACGTGTCGACGACGAACGAAAAAAAATTACGAAGCACGCCATCGACACGTGGAACGTGCGTACACGCACGTGCGTCTACGTTAACACGCGCACTGCTACCGATACGCATAAGCAATCGTGTTTGCGAAATTGTGGGAAAAAAAAGTTTTTCTTCGTTCAATTAATTTTAACGTGAAATCGATATTTTTCTAATTTCCCGCCAAAAGTAATTAACATTACGATCTCTTGTTCGATTGGCTGAGCCTGAACAGTCACAACAATGCCGTTATGGTTTATGGAAGTACGGTAACGCGTAGTAGCTATATGGATTCGTATAATAGTTAAATACTCGCGTTTACATAACACAGTGTGTTCTCGCAGTACTATTACGTGTATGACGTAACGCGAAGGTAAGCGCAGTGACCTTTGACCGCTCGACGTTAATTCTGTTCTCGATTAATCGTCAAATCGATCCCGAGGAACGATACAAAAGACGCTTTTGTCGACGGATACATTTCGCGCGAGTGAGAACGACGATTTTAAAAAAGGAACTAAATCGATTTCACGTTTTACGTCTGACGGCTGGTGGAGGCGTCGACGGACGAAACAACGTGAAACGGGAAAAAAAAGAAAGTAAAATGGCCGACCAATTTTCTTAGCGCTAGAGACTGCCGTACTATGGCTACGTGGACTCTGTTTTATGTGTAGCAGTAAAACTGTTTATTGTGACGGTGAAGGAAATAAAATGTCGCCATTTAGAAATTGTGAGATTATCTTGCACTTCCTAGTATGACTGTACTCGCGTGAGGTGTTAATGTCATTGTCTTTGTGCTGCACTTGTATATACGATAGCGTTGTGATATATATATATTTTTTCAAAAAGGAAGAAAAATATTTGGACTCTTAAACACGTGATTTGCGGCTTTAATGGCAGACCATGTATTTTGGTGTAGTTACGTGAAAAATTAGGAACACGAGTATTTTGGAAAAAACAGGAGTAGACCATTAAGGAGATTGAGTGCGGCGTATGAATACGTGTTATGACAATTTTCGGTGGAATTTTGAAATTTTTATCTGTAAGCATACAGGGAACAGGGAGACTTAGAATTTTTTTCATTAAGCTGGAATTTTGAGGATTTAGATTATTTTCTTTTTGTTTCCTATCTCTCGGGATTTAAAATTCTTTGAGAAAATTCATGGATGCCCTATGTTAACAATACTCATTGTAGATATAATGTATGTAGATACTGCGAGAACTATATATACTGGATGTATTATACTCGGTATATCTGAAACTGTTGGGTTTTAAGAGAAAACAATGGCGGCACGTTTACCACGGTGAATCATAGCTAGGCACTTATTATCCTATGGTTAGTTTGTGTTACGTGACGTATCTTCCTCGTGGATACAAGCGAAACGTGAAAAATCGTTATGGTTGTGATCATTTCCGAAAAGGTTATTATTAGCGAGAGAACGGGCCCAACACAATAGATGTTCATTCAAGAATGACTGACAGCAGGAAGTCGAAATAATCGATGGAGGAAAAGGTAGAAAGGAGTCGAAGATGAGAACGTAGTCAATTAATTATGCGAAAAGTCAATTAAAAAATTGCACTATAACGTCGACGATATTTCTGAAGGAAAAGCGTGAGGAATTTTGTGAAAAACTGGAATTAGTACTTGGCTTTTTTCTGTCTGTCGGTATTAACGCCGCGCGAGAAAAGAAATTCGGATTTTCTTTCAGGGCAAAGTTAGCTGAAATCGTCTAGAAAGTTTTGTAACGGGATTAAGCGAGTTTAAGGGATTGATCGAGTCGTTGTTATGGGCAAGGGAAAAAAATAAAGTTGGATAAGGATAGGGGACGGGAAGCGGAAGGAGAGAGAAATTGAATGAAAAAGAAAAAAAGAGTAACGATAGAAAAGAAAATTGTTGGAAATATCAAAGATGAAATTTTTCCTATCCTATTTACGTAATTGACAACCGTGTTACGTATTGTCGAAAACTAATGATTCGCTCAAGGCGAGTCAATTGAAAGCATCCACGTTAGCACTTCTTTTTTCTTTCTCTCCTTGCGCTTTTTGCTTATTCATGCGCGCCAATTTTAAACGTGTACGCGAAACTGGAACGCGACCCTGCAATTATAACCTAAATCGTAACTTTCATCGAATTTACCTACCGGTGAACTTCTTGGGTCGCGGGACACGTGACCGCAGTACAAAAGCGTCCCCGGTTGCCGTCGTCGTCGTCAGGCGTCGTCGTCCTCGCTTATTCGACGTCCATAAATAATTCCCGCTAATAGAGCACAGACTACAAATACGGTTTCAGGTATTTTTACGTTTGTATGCTTTTATCTTTTCGTCAAGCCGTCAAGTGGCTGTTGCGTATTTTAATGGGGGGAGGGGGACAAAAAAAAAGAAAACGAAAAAAGAAAAATTATTCAAATTTCATCTCTTACGTTATTTCCTAAGACGCCCTTCTCTGTGCCTTCAGATTCCATAAATGGAAAAAGATTTCGCAAATTACTCACCGGAAGGCGGTTATATCTCGGTACGTCGATCCTCTTGATTCCCACTATTGACGTCAAAGCTCCCACTTGATAATCATAAATATCCCGTGGCATTTATATAATAATTAATTTCGTCGCGTTATCAATCGTCAAGCCGATAAGGTCGCCGATGTGACTTAGCTATCTACAGAATCTGTCGACTGCCACTGAAGATGCGAATCTCGCGCCCAAGAGTCTGCAACTAATAAGAAACAGTAGATAGATAAGACACATTACATAAGACCGCATATACATATATATATATATCATATGTAAAGGCTGAAACTTCAGATTCGCGCGAATAGTTTCCTCTACGTCAGCATTAATAGTAAGGCCAGCAGCTGTCCCGAGAGTTAGCACGATTCCACTATGTCCTACAACCATGTGTAACCCAGAACCCCAGCAGTCTAGAAAAAAAGAAAAAAGCAAAAAAAGCAAAAAGAAAAATATTCTACATCAAAACTACTTTTGAGAAATGAAAAAAATTGATAGAAAAAAACCATGCCAGTGGTATCGCTATTACGTAATTCCCAAAAAAGTATAGCTTACCCAAAAAAAAGAAGAAGACGAATCCAAACAAATAAAATGTAACGCGTACCGAATTACTGGTATACGTTTCGATATACCGCAATGCCATTCGCCGTGTTAAAAGCAAATACGAGTGAGAAAGATGGCGTTGCCAATTGCACGACGGTGTTAATTAATTACATGCTTAAAATTAAAAAGGGCAGGGTCGGCGTGACTCGGGACGACCTATCAGAATGCAACAGTGCGTAATGCGTTAGTCTCAGTGAAACTATTGAAACGGGAAGGGGAAATGGAAAGAGAAGAAGGAGGAAGGAGGGTGGGAGGGAGGAGGCAGTTCATGACGAGGGAAGCCAAAAGGCCCGCGATATCAATCATCAAACAGCGTCGTGTATGAGCGTCGAACTCGCGTAGGTCCCTCCGTCGAGACGCCTAGCATCGAGTCACTCGCTAACTCACTAACTCAGTCAGTCAGTCAGTAACTCGCGCGCTAGTCGGTTCGTGCACACGTTGCTTCTTTTCATTTCTTCGTTAATACGAACTGCTAGCGGGTTCACGCCGTTATACTAGAGCGCGAGTCACTCGGATTCAAAATTTTTAAGTTAGTTCTCTTCTTTTATTTCATTGTTTCCTCGTCACTCGTTTCGCAAAACAAAAAAGGGACGTGTCCGAGATTAATTTTAAGATCGCTGTCAGATCCTGCGGTTAAAAAAGAAAAAAGAAAGGGAGGCAGCAGTTGCCTTGTGCTTTGAAAAATTTGAAAAAATTTCAATTCGACTTTCTCTTGGCATTTTTCATTTTTTTCTAAATTCTTTTTTTCGTCTGTCCACTTTCTGACGCGTTTCGCACGTCTCGACCCAACGGTTTGTACGCACTACCGTTATTGCGGTAGGTACGGGATACACTGCCATCTGAATTCTTGGCAGTGCAAGGCGCGTTGTCAACGCGCGACCTAGTAGTGTCGCCGTTAACGTTGTGTGTTGTGTGTGAATTTTTGTTCTACTTTTTATATATATATATCAATACTATGTGACACAGAATTAACGTGCTACCCTAATTGGATTGTAGACACTGGATTCGTTCACGCTGGAATCACGGGCAAGGTAATACCTAAAAATCAGTTTTTTTCTTCTGCGTTTCCTTTAATTCTACCCTTGTACGATTTTATTTTTTTTTTTCATTTAAAGTTCACGGTTTCATCCTTGACTCCTTTGAAGTTTCTTGAATGCCCACGGCTGTCTGACAAGACAGTGGTTATTGATTCGGTCGCGATTGTCACGTGTGTCTGTGGGAAGACGATGATAAACATGAGACATGAATGTACAAGCGTAATGTTTATCTTCACTAATTATCCTTATTTTTATTTATATTTTTTTCCTGTCGAGTTTCTCTTCTCCTTTTGCATTAACTGGCCTTCGTCCTGAGGAAAGTGGCTGATACCAGTTATAGTAGTGTAGCGTAAATCGCCGTGACTTATCGTATAAGGACTTAGCAACGGAAGCGCGACGCGATGACTGTGCCTGGATCGAAATAGAATTACGGATAAAAATGACGTAAACAGTAGTGATGGTGCTGCTGCTGCTGTGGCTGCGGTTACTCTCTACGTAGCATACCGTTGAGGCCGGTCTGAGACTGGTCAGGAAGTTGAAAAAGAAAATGATTTATCTGATAAAATGATGGTAGATGATAGCTCCTATCTGATACTTTATCTGTAAACTGGTTTCCCTCGGTCTTCTACAGTTTCCTTTGGCTGATTGAGAATCAGCAGGAAACTGGAAATCGTTTGAAAATGAGACGGAGCCACGGCACTACGGGAAATTAAAGTAGCAGCGTTTTCCGTTCCTCGGGATCTCTCTGCTCTGGACTCTTTTTGTACTTCGTATAGATGTTGATGTTCCGGCTCAGAGATGGCGACACTGCGCCAAGTCTCTAAAGTGCGTTCGCGCTAACTCGGCGCCGCCTCGGTATCGATGCCTGAAGTTCTCGTTATGTTTCACCGCGTTCGAGCGCCAGGGAAACTCTACTCTTCCCGTTAACGTGCCTTGATGGTTTCCTTTCGGACGCGGATATTTATTTACGCGTTTAACGTACACGGTGCTCCTTTGGAAATTTGCCGTTAAGGTAACGACACTTTGCATGGAAATCTTACACGAGTTGTGCCCATGCTCGTACGTCATGGGTCGCGCCTGTGAATATCGATGCTTTGTTTTTTCCTCCCTTCTATCTCTCTTTTTTATGTTCTTTACACTACTCGCTTCTCTTCGTTCGTTCTCGTTTCTTCTTCTTGTGCTCTCGGCCGATTATTTAAAATCCTACTTCTTTTCGATCGGCTTATGTTAACCGGTGTGGCTCGCTGATTCGCCACGAATTTACTCTTACGCCCTGCTGACACATAACCTCTTCTGCAGGCTCGATATGACACAGATATATTTTCTGAAGATAACTGCTTTTCTTTCTTGAAAAAATTCTTACTGGATCCCATTTGCCAATTTCTATCTCACGGTTGGTTCTTTTGGATCTTGTTATGTTTGACAGTCTCTTGCCATGTTTCGAAATGCCTGATCTCTCTTTGGTCTCCTTTTATTTTTATTTTCTTCAGTAGCTTATGCCTGCCGGATACATACCTTTGATTTAATATAAAGTTTCTTACGATAAAAGTATTTTTCGTCATGTCCTCTTTGCCAGATGATTGACTTAGGATCGTATAGTATTAGAGAATTTTTATACATTTCTGTTAGAGAGTGATAGATGCTTAGGTTTTGTTTTGAATTATTCATCATAAGAGTATTTGCTGCTTCGTTTAATTACATTATTTATTATCATTTGCTTCATTATGTTTGAGAAACATTTTTCTTCGTAGGTCATTCAATGATGGTACTGCTTGTATTATTTCACTGTCAGTTAGTGTCAAACAACCTGTAATGAACTTCCATTACTAAATTGTTATCTGACAATGTATCACGCAAAGAACTATAACAAACCTCATGAATTACATGATAAAGTACATATGAAATTCCTAAGAAAATGCAGAATTATGGCTCAGTTTAAATAAACAGTGAATTTTTAAAGGAGACATGCTTACCTAACATTTTTCAGTAATCATTGATATAGAGTAACAATAACATAATCCACTTCACATTCACGCTTGCCTCATCTTTATCCAATGACATGTGTAGTATCGCATTAAGCATCTTATCCAATGTAGATTATCAAAGTATCAATATTAGCATTATAGAAAATTCTACTGATATCCTAGTAACATCAATGTACTGTCGGACAAGAGTGAAATCCTAGAATATTAAGTGCATCCTATCAGTGTGTACGTTTAAAGATTAGTTTTGTACAAACGTCAGTTATTGATCGCTCCAATAACCTTGCCTTGTCTAAACCAGAGTCGTACTATAAGCCAGTCGTACAATCCAATGCAATCAATGATGCCGAATGATTTCCTGTAGAGCTAAAGATTTATATCATTCATTCCACTAAGCCTGTATCAAAGAGAAGCACCGTAGTTTATTAAATATGCATCCGTTAATAAATTTCTGTAGAACAGAACATGAAACAAAGGACATTTTTGCAGCATAACCTTTCTCCGCAGGTACAAAAAATTAATTAAAATAATTAGCAAAAAAATGATGAATTCCAAGCATTGAATTTCAAATGAAATATGGAGCTGTTTAACAATCGCGTTGAGTTTCTTCGTGTTTCCACAGCTATCGATTATACATAGGATTTTCATAACTACACACGTCACACACTTATACCGTGTGTATCGCAAAGCAAATTCACTTGCTATTTATAACAGTGACAATAAGGGAAACTTCATGTGGCTGAACAAAGTTTATATCTAAAATCAACTCGGGCATTATGTCCATAATGAAAGAGCACCTAGACACAATCATGCAGGGCATTCATTTACAGTACTGTGCGCTTTAATGCAATGCCTTTTTATATCTCACTGTCGGCAGCCTTGACATTCGTACAAAATTGAGCGAGTCCACTAATAAATATATTAAGCCCAACCTACTTTTCTTCGAGCATCAGGAAGAACGTTCCTCGTTTCTAACTTCTCATTAAATTAGGATACCTCCTTTCTTCGTGACTTTCTCTTCGCGGAAGAATCAGTAAATAAATTAGAACCTGGATTCTCCAATCCATTCTAGATGAAAAATCCTACGCCATCGTCGACAGGTTTGGAATATTTGGCTGGGGATAATTCGTCACCTGACGTCATGATCAATTTTGGGCCCTATGTTCTACCTACGTCACTGGTTACGGAATTGTCATTTCTGGTGGGGATGACCGGTCACGTGACCAATACGATCATCAGCCGCGCGTGCGCGCGGAATGACTTCGTTTTCTAGATCCACAAAAAGCAATTGGTTGGAATTTCTTTGGCAAAAACGATGGCGCAGAGCAATCGACTACTCAAACAATTTTTGATGAGCGATATTTCGTATTTGTCTGGCAACGTTGATAAAAGATTACTCAGGTGTACGGTCGGTCCACGAGTTCAATGTACTTTTTTTGACAGTTTCCAAACAAAATGCAATCCTTATCAAATCGTACGTGGCCTCTCGATTAAATCACGAAAATATACGCTAAAGTAAAGAAATGAAATAAATTTCAATGCAAAGCCATGCGCACGCATAATTCGTAAGAAAAATTATACGCAGAGCCACGTGTGCCTTGCCTTAGAGACTTCATTGTTTTCGAACTGTCAAAAAAAACACATCGAACTCGTGGACCGACTATATGTCTGTAAATACAGCGTTATCGATAAGGAAGCAGTGTTGTGTCTAATTATGTTTAACAGTCGCTCCAACGAAAATAGGCAAGTGTAAATAGAGTAGCGATTAGCCATATTTCTGAAATACCGTATCCGGCTGACTTCGATAATTCAAACTTAATCGGGAATGAATTGCGTAATTGTAGCTAGAAATATAATCATTATCTGTGTCACTCTGACTCTATCGAATCTGCGAATAACTATCTACAAGTGTCAATGATCTTATCGTTATTATTATTATCATCGTCCTACGTAACAATACGCATAACGTGCGTCCTGCGACGCGGGAATCATACGTATGAACGTATAAAGGGTGTCTCGATTGAAACGTACTAATTTAATTTGACAGCCATTGTTTTCACCTGAATCCAGTTAGATAGGTGAAACGCGTGCGTTGTATATCTATACATTAATAAACTACAGCTGTACAATCCATGCATTTTAGCTTTCGTTTGACGCTGGCGAAAACTTAGTCAATCCTGTCAAATTGTGGTTAACTAAAGTCATGGTATGACAGCTGTCAAGTACCGACTAGTCCGTTTAAGCTAAATAGCCCTGTATATATATATATATATATATTTTGTAGAGTAATTTGTCCCACGCACAACAATTTAATTGAATAATTCGTGGTCGAAACGAAATCGCTCGTAATGGACTCCCTGGCTTGATTTATATGTTGGGGGGGGGATATAAATTGTATCATCGTCAAGGAGCAGACACCCACCCCCCCCACGTGGCTATAAAGTCCGAGCGCGATTAAAACGTAAACTGGGAGGTATATCGGCACCATCTTTTAATACTTATGAATAAACTTGGAAACCCTGTTGATGACTCATACGTTATACTATGTGCACACGTGCATCAGTGGGATCATGCGTTTGGCGAATTGATGATCGGCTTTGGAAATCGTCTCGTTATTGTTGTCACTGGCAATGGAACATCGGCTGGCGGTGGGGGACGGGGGGTGGGTCCCTTTGAATATTCTTGGACCAATTTGCAATGCCAATTCGAATTTCAAATCCAACTGAACGGCTTGGGAAAATAACGGCGCTACTTTGTAAAGTGTTAATTTGTAACTAGCGCTGTCCTCTTGGCTATTAAGGTCGTAACCCTTATTGATCCGTTATCGCTATCACACCGCTGCATGTGCATAATTGCATATTCAATTTGGTAGCTCAGTCATCTCTGTGTGCGTTAAATGGAAAATGAACGCGCGTTCATCATGTTCGCGTTCACTTATACGGCTGCGCTTTGTGTACGCATCTTGTTAGGCTGATTCCTGTGGACAATGATCCAATGAATGGACACGCGCTTAGACAGAATGACAATTAATTGGGATGATTTACGGATCATTTTATGTGGTTACCAGTGGTACCTTGTTTTCTGTTTTTTTTTCTTTTTCTTGAAATAGATACGCGCGGCTCTTGTATATCGTATACGTGAAAAATTGTTACTGTAACTGTTTTTCCTTTTTTTGTATTTTTGTAATCATTTTTTTTCAACGGTTTTTCTCTTCTTGCTGTTGCAGCTATTGGACCTCCGACTGGTTGGAGGCTGAGGGAGCAGTGCCAACGAGGAAGTAGCAGGAGTGGGTAATTTTGGGGGTGCTGGAGAGAAGAAGTTGGCATAAGCCAACGTAGGAGATTGAGGCAAAATGGCGACGATAGACGGCCGGCCGGCCCAATATGGAATCACCCTCAAGCAGCTTCGGGAGCTCATGGAGCACCGAGGCCGCGAGGGTATCAACAAAATCAATAGCTATGGCGGTGCGCAGGAGATCTGTAAAAAATTGTATACCTCGCCGAGTGAAGGTACAGCAATAATAACAAGCTATTTCGAAAACCAACCGCCAAAAAGTCTAACTGTACGTATTTGGTGTGTACTTAAAAAAAATAAATGCCTTTCACACAGGTCTCAGCGGCTCTACGGCTGATACGCAGCACAGGCGAGACACATTCGGTTCCAACATGATACCTCCGAAACCACCAAAAACCTTTCTACAATTAGTATGGGAAGCGCTGCAGGACGTTACGTTAATTATCTTGGAGATAGCCGCCCTGGTTTCACTAGGTCTGAGCTTCTATCAACCGGCGGACGAGGAAGAACGTACGTAGCAATTCCAGTTATTCTTTTGTTCTCCCCTTTTTCCTGATACAGAAGCTATTTTGTTATGAAGCGCCCCCCCGCCCCCCTGCCCCCACGCTCTAGGTTCTGCTTCCATTGTCTCTACATTTCCAACAACAACAACAACAACAAGGATATACATACGTGTATATCCTCTCAGCCCCTTTACGTTAACTCTATCTGCATATCCGCTATACGCCAAGCGTGGCGGCTTGGATTTCCTACGTGGAATCTGTGCAGTGATAGCGTTGCGCGTACCCCGTAGTCAAACAAGAACAATGCAAATAGTGCCGTAGTAATAGTAATAGCAATGAGATTGAAAAAAAAAGAAAGAAACAATAGAAGTAACTTAACCTAACCTAACAAGATTAAAAGGTATCCATGAGAATGTTTAGTTATGCCAGGTGTGTGTCTCTTAAGAGAATTTCTTTTTTATTCGTATTCGTAGCCGAAACCAGGAACGATGCTTCTACCGTCTATTTCTCCAACGACGGTTCGCAGGCGAAAAATAGTTAAGTGACGAACGAATTAGTTTTTTGTTTCCTTTTTTTATTCACTAGAGAACATTTGGCTAACGTGTGCGTGGTAGCAAATTCTATGGAGTCGGTAGAACGTTATTCGTTAGCATTTCTTTTTTCCTGACTCTGGTTTCTTTCGTTTTGTCACGATGTTTTTTATTTTTACTGTTTATCGTCTGTTTTCTTTTCTGTTTTTTTCTTTTTTCTTATCTTTATCATATTCTGCGGTTTCGACAAGTCCCTTGTTGCGTACGGACATATTGGTAGTCGAATATGTCGCTCTGTTATCTCTAGTGTCTATATCGGTGTCGTGTCGACGTACGTGTTGTAGGTAAATTATAATTTTTTTCTTTTTTCATGTAATCTCGTGACAACAGTGATTCCCAGACGATTCTTGTCATAAATCAATTTTTATTGGTGTACTACAGCACGGTCTTTATTTCCATGTTATTGTTGTTGCTGTTATTCGAAAAGCGCGATAGGGAAAAAGTATTCTTACATGAAAATTGAGTCTACGGTTTGTTCGATAACAATAGTAACAATAGCTCCTATAGCGTATCAATGCGTTGTCACGTGTATCTATCGTAATTTGGGAAACACTGATCACGATGATTAGAGGAATGTTCTACACGAGATACCAACACTTCTTCTCTTCTTTGTCTGTCATGATTTATTTATAAATTTTCAAAAGCCCACAGTGATCCAAATTACTTTTCAGTCAGACAATTGTTTTTATCGATCGGTTCGTACAACTTTCGTTTAATACCAGCAATTTGTACGTTACGCAAACAGTGACACGGAATACTTCTTTTTTTAAATATTTTTTTACTTCGCGTTTTCTTCTTTGATTTTTTTTTTCCTTCTACACTCATTCGCATTTTACACAGTTTATTCGACGTTCTTTGTTTATTTTTGTTACTTTACTGTACATACAATGACTCTTTAGATACGTGTTTGTATGATTGGATGAAAGCATGGCCTCTGTGAAATTCTCAAAGCTTTCGTGCTCACGATCACTCAAAACACTTATACGAATTCCAAGTTTAATCTGTCTGTTACAAGGGAACGAGTAATAAATGTCCAATTGCACATCCTGCAACGATATCAATGACACCGATGGAAGATTCACTTTGAAGAATGTATAGTCAGTCACTGTTGTTGTATAACAATTGTTAATGTATAATGTGCAATCAGCGTACGGTATCACTGAAAGATAGTTGTTGTCTGGTCATTATAAATTGTTCAGGAGTCCAATGTCAAACCTAAAGACAAATGCATCCTTGCACTTTCCTCGTATACCACGTGGCGCCAACTTTTATCCCCCAATCTCAGCACCTCCAATGACAGTCCAATGACAATCCAATGACGTTACAAGCAATGACTCGGACGATGAAGAAAATCCAAAGTACTCCCGTACAATGATCACTGGCATCCGCTTGAAATATCCTTGAAGGATCTCTTCTTCTCTATGCACCTCGAATGCATCCTGTTGTGCATGTGCGCCACGTGCATACGTAAGATTCTGAATATAAATATGTATGAATACGGGCAAATCCCTTATAACGAAATATATAGTATTACTGCTTTACATAAATTCTTGTTGCTCAGCGTTCTCGACGCTCTCCCTATTACTTCTGAATCCCTATTACTTCTGTGGTGGTATGTACTGCACGGATGGCCTTGTTATGTGTTTTTTTTTTTTATATTCAGGATATATGTACTCTGAGACCTGATGCGTGCGCGCCATGTACGCACCGTGGATGGAAGAAATGACAGTGAAAAGAAAAGGAGAAAAAACAATGAAAATTCGATATCGAAAGTGACAGATAACTTTACTTCAGGATTTTATCTTTTTTTTTTTTTGGGGAGTAACAGTCTTTTCCTTCTCGGGGTGGAGTACACGCATTGACTGGTTACCTGAAAATCTATGGATCTTTTGACAGACGTTTTTTTGTTGTTTTTCTTTGAGTGACAAGAATACTTAAATCTGTAACAAACGTTTTACTAACGTAACGCTTTCATTTAATTTGTGTCACTTCTTACTTATCAGACGTCGGTGCGAAATTTTCTTTCGCACGAGAGAACTTTTTTTTCCAAAATTCAATTGTGTATTGATGTATTGTCATATGTATTTCTCACTCGTGTCGAATGCCCTCTGCGAGAATGAGGAACGGCGATAATAACTGCTTTTCCTACTATTTCAGCCTTGGTAGACGAAGACGAGTCGAAGTACGGATGGATAGAAGGTCTCGCCATTTTGATTTCCGTCATCGTCGTGGTGCTCGTCACGGCATTCAACGATTACTCGAAGGAGAGGCAGTTCAGGGGTCTTCAGAGCCGGATAGAGGGAGAACACAAGTTCTCCGTTATCCGGCAAGGAGAGGTCAAACAAATATCGGTGTCCGACATTGTTGTCGGTGATATTTGTCAGGTATGAATTTATCTTGCAGACTTAATCGCCGGTTCTATGTCGTTTGCAATTAGTCTTACCTAACGCTGATGGGTAAGTGCTTGGCTCTGTACTTTCGGATATGAAAATATAAAGATTCTCGTGCAATAACAATCGAACAAGTTAAGCAGCTTCCGGAAGACTTGGTACCTTGTGCGTACTTCT